>WNWK01000406.1:231551-434051 GCA_009830355.1 Cherax destructor | reverse complement strand
GCAACACTAACCAAGTGGTCCCCCACAGCAACACTAACCAAGTGGTCCCCCACAGCAACACTAACCAAGTGGTCCCCCACAGCCACACTAACCAAGTGGTCCCCCACAGCCACACTAACCAAGTGGTCCCCCACAGCCACACTAACCAAGTGGTCCCCCACAGCCACACTAACCAAGTGGTCCCCCACAGCCACACTAACCAAGTGGTCCCCCACAGCAACACTAACCAAGTGGTCCCCCACAGCAACACTAACCAAGTGGTCCCCCACAGCAACACTAACCAAGTGGTCCCCACAGCAACACTAACCAAGTGGTCCCCCACAGCAACACTAACCAAGTGGTCCCCCACAGCAACACTAACCAAGTGGTCCCCCACAGCAACACTAACCAAGTGGTCCCCCCCCCCACAGCCATCTTGCGAGCCGGATAAAACGGGTGGAAAAGACGTAACTTGATTCAAAAGTTGAAAAACACTGTTTCAGCTCCACCAGACAGGCAGGTCAACTTTGTATCGACTTGTCATTGAGTTACAGCGTTGAAAGGAGCCTTTTGTAGAGATCTGAGGAATAGCGTTATCCAAACTCCTGTCGTATTTGTTTTGTGTCCTCTTATCTGAGTGGTCAGTGCGGCAGTATCCGCAGTTAAACCTCAACTCTTCCCCTCTCCAAAATCTCTCGCTCTCTCTCTCTCTCTCTCTCTCTCTCTCTCTCTCTCTCTCTCTTTCTCTCTCTCCTGCTACTGTTGTTACCGCTTCTGGCATCACTACTACTACTACTGTTTATAATATTTTTTCTTCAGTTTATTTCCTTTTTTATCTCTCATTTTGCTATCACCTTTCCTTCACTCTTTATTCTCTATTAACATAATTATTGCTGTTCTTCTTCTTATCCTCTCTCCTTCCTAGCTTGTAGGCGGAGACACCTTTCATACAGAGTTTTAACAGTAGGTATGACAGTGTGCACGAGACTAAGAGGGAGTAAACCCAGGAAGAATCTAATGAAGATGCAGGGGCCAGGAACCGAGACTCAACCCCTGCAACCACAGAGTATAAATAGGTTTGCGCGCGCACACACACGGCAAGGAGCTGTGACTCGACCCCTGCAACCACAACTAGGCGAGTACACACACACACACACTGCGTGTTTCAATGCATATATTACAGGCAGCAGCTCCCTGTGGGTGACACCGCACCAGTATTCATAAAACTGTTCAGCCAAATGTGACAGTCAACACCACCAGAAATACGTATCCTCGAGTTACCCCTTGACGACCTGAGCACTGTAATGACCACTGTCCTCGAGTGTCACCACGACACTGTCCTCGAGTGTCACCACGACACTGTCCTCGAGTGTCACCACGACACTGTCCTCGAGTGTCACCACGACACTGTCCTCGAGTGTCACCACGACACTGTCCTCGAGTGTCACCACGACACTGTCCTCGAGTGTCACCACGACACTGTCCTCGAGTGTCACCACGACACTGTCCTCGAGTGTCACCACGACACTGTCCTCGAGTGTCACCACGACACTGTCCTCGAGTGTCACCACGACACTGTCCTCGAGTGTCACCACGACACTGTCCTCGAGTGTCACCACGACACTTCCTCGAGTGTCACCACGACACTCTCCTCGAGTGTCACCACGACACTCTCCTCGAGTGTCACCACGACACTCTCCTCGAGTGTCACCACGACACTGTCCTCGAGTGTCACCACGACACTGTCCTCGAGTGTCACCACGACACTGTCCTCGAGTGTCACCACGACACTGTCCTCGAGTGTCACCACGACACTGTCCTCGAGTGTCACCACGACACTGTCCTCGAGTGTCACCACGACACTGTCCTCGAGTGTCACCACGACACTGTCCTCGAGTGTCACCACGACACTGTCCTCGAGTGTCACCACGACACTGTCCTCGAGTGTCACCACGACACTGTCCTCGAGTGTCACCACGACACTGTCCTCGAGTGTCACCACGACACTGTCCTCGAGTGTCACCACGACACTGTCCTCGAGTGTCACCACGACACTGTCCTCGAGTGTCACCACGACACTGTCCTCGAGTGTCACCACGACACTGTCCTCGAGTGTCACCACGACACTGTCCTCGAGTGTCACCACGACACTGTCCTCGAGTGTCACCACGACACTGTCCTCGAGTGTCACCACGACACTGCCCTCGAGTGTCACCACGACACTGCCCTCGAGTGTCACCACGACACTGCCCTCGAGTGTCACCACGACACTGCCCTCGAGTGTCACCACGACACTGCCCTCGTGTGCCACCACGACACTGCCCTCGAGTGTCACCACGACACTGTCCTCGTGTGTCACCACGACACTGCCCTCGAGTGTCACCACGACACTGTCCTCGTGTGTCACCACGACACTGTCCTCGTGTGTCACCACGACACTGTCCTCGTGTGTCACCACGACACTGTCCTCGTGTGTCACCACGACACTGTCCTCGTGTGTCACCACGACACTGTCCTCGTGTGTCACCACGACACTGTCCTCGTGTGTCACCACGACACTGTCCTCGAGTGTCACCACGACACTGTCCTCGTGTGCCACCCACGGCTCACAGGTCAACACTCTCATTATTCCTCTTTTAAAAATGAGTCGAGGTATTTACATACTTGAATCCAGCGGACGACACACACAGTCAGGTTGGACTGTGTTACGGCTATGTCCTGCCGTGGGGGACGCAGCAAAATTCAGGAAACAGAAACTTTGAACTAAATTCGTAATTAGTCGTGACTTCAGATTTGTTCAGAAGCCGAGACTTCAGATAGATCCAGAGGAAAATGCTTGAGGGTTATACACGACTTCATGTGTACCCAAAAGTCGAGACTTGATGTGTTTATATGCGCATATACATATATATATATATATATATATATATATATATATATATATATATATATATATATATATATATATATATATATATATATATATATATGACAGTAGTTTGTTGGACTATGTATTGGTAGATAAAAGACTGTTGAGTAGACTTCAGGATGTACATGTTTATAGAGGGGCTACAGATATATCAGATCACTTTTTAGTTATAGCTACAGTGGGAGTAAAAGGTAGATGGGATACAAGGAAAATAGAATCAGTAAGTAAAAGAGAGGTGAAGGTTTATAAACTAAAAGAGGAGGCAGTTAGGGTAAGATATAAACAACTATTGGAGGATAGATGGGCTAGTGAGAGTGTAGGCAATGGGGTTGAAAATGTATGGGGTAGATTTAAAAATGTAGTGTTAGAGTGTTCAGCAGAAGTTTGTGGTTACAGGCGAGTGGGTGCGGAGGGAAGAGGAGCGATTGGTGGAATGATGATGTAAAGAGAGTAGTAAGGGAGAAAAAGTTAGCATATGAGAGGTTTTTACAAAGTAGAAGTGATGCAAGGAGGGAAGAGTATATGGAGAGAAAAAGAGAGGTTAAAAGAGTGGTGAAGCAATGTAAAAAGAGAGCAGATGAGAGAGTGGGTGAGATGTTATCAGCAAATTTTGTTGAAAATAAGAAAAGTTTTGGAATGAGATTAATAAGTTGAGGAAGCCTAGAGAACAAATGGATTTGACAGTTAAAAATAGGAGAGGAGAGTTATTAAATGGAGAGTTAGAGGTATCGGGAAGATGGAGAGAATATTTTGAGGATTTGTTAAATGTTGATGAAGACAGGGAAGCTGTGATTTCGTGTGTAGAGCAAGGAGGAATAACATCTTGTAGGAGTGTGGAAGAGCCAGTTGTGGGTGTAGGGAAGTTCGTGAGGCAGTGGGTAGAATGAAAGGGGTAAGGCAGCTGGGATTGATGGGATAAAGATAGAAATGTTAAAAGCAGGTGGGGATATAATTTTGGAGTGGTTGGTGCTATTATTTAATAAATGTATGGAAGAGGGTAAGGTACCTAGGGATTGGCAGAGAGCGTGTATTGTTCCTTTGTATAAAGGCAAAGGGGACAAAAGAGAGTGCAAAATTATAGGGAATAAGTCTGTTGAGTGTACCTGGTAAAGTGTATGGTAGAGTTATTATTGAAAGAATTAAGAGTAAAACAGAAAGCAGGATAGCAGATGAACAAGGGGGCTTTAGGAAAGGTAGGGGTGTGTAGAACAAGTGTTTACAGTGAAACATATAGGTGAACAGTATTTGGATAAGGGTAAAGATGTTTTTGTGGCATTTATGGATTTGGAAAAGGCGTATGATAGGGTAGATAGGGGGCAATGTGGCAGATGTTGCAGGTGTATGGAATAGGAGGAAGGTTACTGAAAGCAGTGAAGAGTTTTTATGAGGATAGTGAGGCTCAGGTTAGAGTGTGTAGGAGGGAAGGGGACTATTTCCCAGTAAAAGTGGGCCTTAGACAAGGATGTGTGATGTCACCGTGGTTGTTCAATATATTTATAGATGGGGTTGTAAGAGAAGTGAATGCGAGGGTCTTGGCAAGAGGTGTTGGGCTAAAAGATAAAGAAGCAAATACAAAGTGGGAGTTGTCACAGTTGCTTTTGCTGATGACACTGTGCTTTTGGGAGATTCTGAAGAGAAGCTGCAGAGGTTGGTGGATGAATTTGGTAGGGTGTGTAAAAGAAGAAAATTGAAAGTGAATATAGGAAAGAGTAAGGTGATGAGGATAACAAAAGAATAGGTGACGAAAGATTGGATATCAGATTGGAGGGAGAGAGTATGGAGGAGGTGAATGTATTCAGATATTTGGGAGTGGACATGTCGGCGGATGGGTCTATGAAGGATGAGGTGAATCATAGAATTGATGAGGGGAAAAGGGTGAGTGGAGCACTTCGAGTCTGTGGAGACAAAGAACCTTGTCCATGGAAGTAAAGAGGGGAATGTATGAGAGTATAGTTATACCAATGCTCTTATATGGGTGTGAAGCATGGGTGATGAATGTTGCAACGAGGAGAAGGCTGGAGGCAGTGGAGATGTCATGTCTGAGGTCAATGTGTGGTGTGAATATAATGCAGAGAATTCGGAGTTTGGAAATTAGGAGGAGGTGCGGGATTACCAAAACGATTGTCCAGAGAGCTGAGGAGGGGTTGTTGAGGTGGTTTGGACATGTAGAGCGAATGGAACGAGACAGAGTGACTTCGAGAGTGTATAAATCTGTAGTGGAGGGAAGGCGGGGTAGGGGTCGGCCTAGGAAAGGTTGGAGGGAGGGGGTAAAGGAAGTTTTGTGTGCGAGGGGCTTGGACTTCCAGCAAGCATGTGTGAGCGTATTTGATAGGAGTGAATGGAGGCATATGGTTTTTAATACTTGACGTGCTGTTGGAGTGTGAGCAAAGTAACATTTATGAAGGGATTCAGGAAACCGGCAGGCCGGACTTGAGTTCTGGAGATGGGAAGTACAGTGCCGGCACTCTGAAGGAGGGGTGTTAATGTTGCAGTTTTATAACTGTAGTGTAAAGCACCCTTCTGGCAAGACAGTGATGGAGTGAATGATGATGAAAGTTTTTCTTTTTCGGCCACCCTGCCTTGGTGGAATCGGCCGATGTGTTAATAAAAAAAAAATATATATATATATATATATATATATATATATATATTATATTACTCACACACACACACATTAGGTTTATTATGAAGTGGTCGAGATTTTAGCTTTATAGAAAGACCGAACTGGGTAGTAGGTTGGTAGACAGCAACCGACCAGGGAGGTACTACCGTCCTGCCAAATAAGTGTAAAACGAAAGCCTGTAATTGTTTTACATGATGGTAGGATTGCTAGTGTCTTTTTTTCTGTTTCATAAACATGCAAGATTTCAGGTATGTCTTGTTACTTCTACTTACACTTAGGTCACACTACACATTCATGTGCAAGCATATATATACACACCCCTCTGGGTTTTCTTCTATTTTCCAAATAGTTCTTGTTCTTATTTCCTCTTATCTCCATGGGGAAGTGGAACAGAATTCTTCCTCCGTAAGCCATGCGTGTCGTAAGAGTCGACTAAGATGCCGGGAGGAAGGGGCTAGTAACCCCTTCTCCTGTATACATTTTCCTTGGTGGGAAACGGCCGATTTGTTGAAAAAGACCGAACCTTCAAGCTTCAGGTTTATCCAAATCCCCAGCCTTCAGTTTTATACCTTAGTTTGTGAACGATGTATTAATGTATGTTAACATTTTCTCTATAAATCTCTGAGTTCTGTTTTTACCACCCCGGCCGTTTCACCCCAACACATGTTGGCCTAAGGAATGCAACAGCCACAGTGTCTTATTCAATAGCTGTCTTGCCATAATTGCATGGATATCATAAATCAACTGACACTTGGAACTGCAGCATTCTCACCCATTCAGTGCAGGCACTGTGCTTCCCAGCTTCATAACCCCAAGAACCCCACCCCTCATTTAGAGTGTAGACACCGTACTTCCCTCCTCCAGAACCACAACATCCCAACCCTTCCTTCTAAATGAAGGAACTTTACTTCCCTCCTTTCCCAGAACCACAACATTCCCACTCAACGTTCATAGTGCAGACACTGTACCTCCCTCCTACAGAACCACATCCCCACCAGTCCTTCAGAGTGCAGACAGTACCTCCCTCCCACAGAACCACATCCCCACCAATCCTTCAGAGTGCAGACACTGTACCTCCCTCCTTCAGAACCACATCCCCACCAGTCCTTCAGAGTGTGAGAGCTTCTCGCTTCCCGAACTCAAGATATTTCTTTATCGAAAATAAAAATTGACTTACCCCAGAGGAAAAGAAAGAGACTGAGGAAGAGAGATTATCGTGCAGTGTCTTCAGTGTCCACCGCACAAGGACTGTACGAAACAGTAGTTAGTGGAAGGACCAAAATAACGACTGTTAACAGTTTCAGTTATTCAGACATTTTCACGTTCATTTCACATTCAAAGGTTTTCAGACAGCATTTTTCTCTGAAGTTGCTCGCTCTTCCGTTTTTCTCTTTTTCTCCTACTGGTTCTTCACTTTATCGTGTATGTGCTTTCGTTTCCATCATTTTTCTCTTCTTTGATCTTGGAAGCAGTGATATTCACGTTTACTTACACAAATACACACTCACACACACACACACACACTCACACACACACACACACTCTCACACAGAAGAGTGGTGGAGCACCAAGAAAGGAACGGGCTCATACATGACAACCAGCACGGCTTCAGGGAAGGGAAATCCTGCGTCTCAAACCAATTGGAGTTCTACGACAGGGATGGGTACACTACATCTTCTTGGACTGTAAGAAGACTTTAGACACAGTACCCTAAAAGAGACAGGTTAAAAAGCTAGAGGAGCAGGCAGGAATAGGAGGGAAAGTACTGCAATGGATCAGGGAATACCTGACAAGAAGGAAACAATGTGTTGGTACGAGACGAGTTCTCAGAGTGAGTGCATGTGTCGAGTGGGGTTCCACAAGGGTCAGTCCTAGGTTCGGTGCTATTTCTTGTATATGTGAATGACGTAACGGAAGGGATAGATTCAGAGGTGTTCCTGTTTACAGACGATGTAAAGCTAATGAGGAGAATACTAGCGGACCAGGATCAGGTAAGCCTACAAGGGGATCACAAGCCTGGTCTTACAAATGTTTCCAGGAGTTTAACCCCAACAAGTTCAAAGTTATGAAGCTTGGAGGACAAAGAAGACCGCAGACGGAGTACAGCCTAAGAGGTCAAAGGCAGCAAAACTCACTCATGGAAAAGGATCTTGGGGTGAGCATCATACCGAGCACATCTCCTGAGATGCACATCAACCAAATAACTGCTGTAGCATATGGTCGCCTGGCAAACCTGAGAATAGCGTTTCGAAATCTAAGTAAGGAGTCATTCACGACACTGTACATCGTGTACGGCAGAAACGTATTGGAGTATGCAGCACCAGTATTGAATCCACACCTAGTCAAATACGTCAAGAAAGTGCTAAGGTTTGCAACAAGACTAGTCCCGGAGCTGAGGGGTATGTCCTACGAGGAGAGGTTAAGGGAAATCATCCTAACAACACTGGACTAAACTGTGTTGAAGAAGGAAAACTAGTGTACACACACACACACACACACACCAACACACACACACCAACACACACACACACACACACACACACACACACATCCTGTATTGCCCACTTATCCTGACCAGATCCTTCCAGTGTCATAATAAACAAAGACTGAGTCTCCATAACTCCATAAATATTTCAGAATATTATGACCGAAGCATTTGTTTGTCCTCCATATTTTTCACTACTCGATGATCCAAAATTGAATTTCTATTAATTAGGTTACAGCAACGCGCCTCCCTTCATTTTCCTTATATTCAATAATTCATTTTTATTAGTTTTACATTTCTTCTTTACGTGAAATACGTTTCATTTCCTAGCAATTTTTTGGTACAGAGAAGCACACTGGCAGTAATAATATGCGCAGGCTAAGCTTTTATTGTGGCAACGTTTCGCCCTTTAGATTTATCAAATCAGTGACCAATTAAAGCTCTACGTAAAGCAACGCGTTATCCCAGCTTAAGTTTACTCTTCACCTGCGTCTACGACGTTTGACAGGTTTCTGTTTGTTGTGACGCATGGCAGCTCTGTTTCAACGTGTACTTGAAGACAAGCTTCCTATAGTTTCCCCTTCAAGCATTAAAGTGGATCTCTCTCTAGCTCCCTCTCTAGCTCCCTCTCTCGCTCCCTCTCTCTCTCTCCCTCGCTCCCTCTCTCTCCCTCGCTCCCTCTCTCTCCCTCGCTCCCTCTCTCTCCCTCACTCCCTCTCTCTCCCTCGCTCCTTCTCTCTCCCTCGCTCCCTCTCTCTCCCTCGCTCCCTCCGTTTCTCGCTCCCTCCGTCTCTCGCTCCCTCCGTCTCTCGCTCCCTCCGTCTCTCGCTCCCTCCGTCTCTCGCTCGCTCGCTCTATCTCTCTTCCCTTCATACATTCCGTCATTGCGTTTTGCTTGAAATAAAAACCGTTTTTTTTAACATAGTCTTCGATGCTGCAGCCTTAACCTCATGTAATTTGTACGATTGATGGTTAATTGCACTCACGCACGCACACGCGAGCTGGGGCCAGGAGCTGTGACTCGACCCCTGCAACCACAACTAGGTGAGTACACACACAGCTGTTAGAAACGTAAGTTCCCCAGTCTTCTAATAACATGTTTATTTTTCCACTATAATCTACCTTGTTCATAATTACTATCGAATTTGCTTTGTCTGTTTCGTAAGGTGAAGTCCAGGATCTTGCCTTAGTTCATGGTACAACTTAACAAAACTTTATGGACAATTGTGTTGAAGAACTATATACAAAAAATGAGGTAGCGAGTCCCTCAGTCTTTGAGTTGAAGAGCACCGTAGTCTTGAAGACTAGAGTGCCACTAGTTGGCGAAACGTTACCAAAATATAGATACCAAAGTGTTGCATAAGTGTCTAATTCGTCACATGAATCTATATAAGGTAAGAAGGAGAAAGTGGTACCTACCAACACTTCTTTTTATGGGTGTGAGGTATGAGTTTTGAATGATGCAGCGAGGCAGCGCAGCGGGCATGTTGCAGAGCAATATGTGGTGTGAATATTATGCAGAGAACTCGGAGTATAGAAATTAAATAACTCGGGATTGATAAATGAGATAATTGTGCAACATTTGGGTATCTTTATTCTGGAAGCGTTTTGCCACACAATGGCTTCTTCAGTCCAATGCAGAAAAAGTTGGAAGATGAGGAGGAGTTTGAGGTAATCAGTCCCCTCAGCCTAGAGTCGATGTGTTCAGTCCATCTGTCTTGACGGAGATGGGGCTTATATGATAGATGAGGTGGAGCAGTAGTAGGCGGAGTCACCAGTGAACAAAGCCACTAGTGTATGTAGGTGAAGCCTCTGTTGTGTCTGACAGATGTGAATAAATGGTTAACAAACCTGACATGATGATATACTCGGGATTACCATGGGCCATAAAACAGAGAGCTGAGGAGGGGTTCTTCAGGGGGTTTGGGCATGTAGAGAGGAGAAACAAGAATAATTTGACGAAGAGAGGGTATAAAACTGGGTTGGAAGGTATGAGGGATAAATGGCGGTACCACGAATAGTTGAAGGAAGAGGGTAGAAGAGGCTTTGCGTTTTAGGAGCCTGAACATCGAGCAGCCTTATATGAGACTTATGGTCGTGAAAAGAGGCCCGTGGTTTTTAATGTTGGAGGGTGAGCAGGGTAGTTGGATGAAGTGATTCGGGGAAACTGGTTGCCGGTTACCAAATTTGAGATTGGAGGGGTGGAAATGCTGCAACGAGAGGCTAATCTGTGTGGTCTCCAAGTACTGAAAAGAATGAGACTGAATGACGGTGAATGTGTTTCCTTCTTTGAGGGGAGGGAACTCTGCCTTAGCAGGATACGGCCGTGGAGTTAAATAATACAATGCATATGTATACTGTTTATAAACAATGTTTACTCCATGTGTACTAACTCCGGTCCAGCGGCTCCCTTCTGTTGGCTGACTAAATAACATCAGACTTGATAAAACTGTCGAATTTATGAAACTGTTCCCAGCGCCGGAATGTTTACAGTCTGGTAGAGAATATATATAAAACATTGCAATAAACACTAACTGTTGCCTGTAGTTGGTTCTCCATGCCAACACCTGCAATAAGCTGCTGGTTTGTTTGTTTTGTGTTTTATATTTGTTGATATTGCCATGATTCGTTTTAACGTGAACGCTTCTGGGATGTTTTTGTAATGTTTGTAAATTATGTGGGAAATTTAGAATTTTTTTTTGGGGGGGATGTTATAGTCGTTTTATAATGCGATGTGTGTGTGTGTGTGTGTGTACTCACCAAATTGTGGTTGCAGGGGTCGATTCATAGCTCCTGGCCCGCCTCTTCACTGGTCGCTACTATGTCATTCACTCCCTGCTCCGTGAGCTTTATCATACCTTTTACCTCTTCTTTGGACAAGAGTAAAGAGGATATCGCACGCGCTGTGACTACTTTTCGCTCTGTGTGGCCGAAACGTTGTCTCAGTAAAACCAACAGTCAAATAATTCGGCAATTTTGTGACGTTCACGTTATCTTGTTGCTGTTATCTTATCAGCTGCTGTGGCTGTTATCTGTTGCCGCTGTTAACAGCTGTTGTTGCTGTTATCTTAATTACTGTTACCAGTGACATCATCGATACTCTTGTCGGTATCATTTCAGTTATCGGCGCTATCTTCGCCGCTGGCGTTATAGTTATCGATGCTTTCTGTATCGATATCGTCATAATCACCGCAATCGCCGTTTTTATCGCTACCTTCACCGTTGGCGTTATAGTTACTGATATACTCGCAGTGTTTATCACTATCGTTACAGTTATCACTGTAATGGTTATCGTACTCACTATCGCTAATGTATCGTTATCGTTTTTTTGTTTTTTTACTCTTCTGTTACGGGATTAATTTCTGTCAATGATACGAGAATTTTTTTTTTATTTTTTTTCGATTCAAAAGTTAAAATTCTTCGATTTTGTGAGTATAATTATTTCGCCTGAGAGAGAGAGAGAGAGAGAGAGAGAGAGAGAGAGAGAGAGAGAGAGAGAGAGAGAGAGAGAGAGAGAGGGGAGAGAGAGGAGAGGGGAAAGAGAGGGGAGAGAGAGGAGAGGGGAAAGAGAGGGAGAGAGGGGAAAGAGAGAGAGAGGGGAGAGAGAGGAAAGAGGAAAGAGAGAGGAGGGAGAGAGAGGGAAAGAGAGGGGAAAGAGAGAGGAAGAGGGGAAAGAGAAGAGGGAAAGAGAGAGGAAGAGAGAGGGAAAGAGAGAGAGGGAAGAGAGAGAGGGAGAAAGAGAGAGAGAGAAGAGAGAGAGGAGAAGAGAGAGAGATAGAGAGAGGAGGAGAGAGAGAGAGACTGAGAAGAGAGAGAGAGAGGAGAAGAGACTGAGGAGAGACTAGAGAGAGACGAGGGGAGACTGAGAAGACTGAGGAGACTGAGAGAGACTGAGAGACTGAAGAGACTGAGAGAGACTGAGGAGAGACTGAGGAGAGACTGAGGAGAGACTGAGGAGACTGAGAAGACTGAGAGAGACTGAGGAGAGACTGAGGAGAGACTGAGGAGAGACTGAGGAGAGACTGAGGAGAGACTGAGGAGAGACTGAGGAGAGACTGAGGAGAGACTGAGGAGAGACTGAGAGAGACGAGAGAGACTGAGGAGAGACTGAGGAGAGACTGAGGAGACTGAGAGAGACTGAGAGAGACTGAGGAGAGACTGAGAGAGACTGAGAGAGACTGAGAGAGACTGAGAAGAGACTGAGGAGAGACTGAGGAGAGACTGAGGAGAGACTGAGGAGAGACTGAGGAGAGACTGAGGAGAGACTGAGGAGAGACTGAGGAGAGACTGAGGAGAGACTGAGGAGAGACTGAGGAGAGACTGAGGAGAGACTGAGGAGAGACTGAGGAGAGACTGAGAAGAGACTGAGAAGAGACTGAGAAGAGACTGAGAGAGACTGAGAGAGACTGAGAGAGACTGAGAGAGACTGAGAGAGACTGAGGAGAGACTGAGAGAGACTGAGGAGAGACTGAGAAGAGACTGAGAAGAGACTGAGAAGAGACTGAGAAGAGACTGAGAAGAGACTGAGAAGAATGAGAGAGCTGAGAGAGACTGAGAGAGACTCAGGACTGATTGTCAGAGACTTGCATGTAGTTCTAGAGAGTTAGGGCTAAGGACTGGCTTTAGAGAGTGATTGAGAGGAGAAGGGAGGAGAGAGGAGAGAAGGGGCGAAGGGAAGAGGGCAGAAGGAAGAACAGAGAGAGGGATAGAAAATGGGAGACACAGAGAAGAGTGGACAGGGAGGAGGGGAAGAAGACAATGGAAAAATTCAAGAGAATGAGAAAAAGAACAAAATGATGTAAAGAGAGGAAAGAGGGAAGATTTTAGGTAAGAAAGGACAGAAAAGGAAAGGAAAAGATAAAGTATAGGTGGTAAATATCAAGAGAGCAAGAAAGGACATGATATAGCTAGGAAAGACACGAGAGCGAGAGAGACAGGAGCGCAAGAGAGACAGGAGCGCAAGAGAGACAGGAGCGCAAGAGAGACAGGAGCGCAAGAGAGACAGGAGCGCAAGAGAGACAGAGAGCGAGAGAGACAGGAGCGCAAGAGAGACAGGAGCGCAAGAGAGACAGGAGCGCAAGAGAGACAGGAGCGCAAGAGAGACAGGAGCGCAAGAGAGACAGGAGCGCAAGAGAGACAGGAGCGCAAGAGAGACAGGAGCGCAAGAGAGACAGGAGCGCAAGAGAGACAGGAGCGCAAGAGAGACAGGAGCGCAAGAGAGACAGGAGCGCAAGAGAGACAGGAGCGCAAGAGAGACAGGAGCGCAAGAGAGACAGGAGCGCAAGAGAGACAGGAGCGCAAGAGAGACAGGAGCGCAAGAGAGACAGGAGCGCAAGAGAGACAGGAGCGCAAGAGAGACAGGAGCGCAAGAGAGACAGGAGCGCAAGAGAGACAGGAGCGCAAGAGAGACAGGAGCGCAAGAGAGACAGGAGCGCAAGAGAGACAGGAGCGCAAGAGAGACAGGAGCGCAAGAGAGACAGGAGCGCAAGAGAGACAGGAGCGCAAGAGAGACAGGAGCGCAAGAGAGACAGGAGCGCAAGAGAGACAGGAGCGCAAGAGAGACAGGAGCGCAAGAGAGACAGGAGCGCAAGAGAGACAGGAGCGAACAAGCAGAGACAGGAGCGCAAGAGAGACAGGAGCAAGAGAACAGGAGCGCAGAGAGCAGGAGCGCAAGAGAGACAGGAGCGCAAGAGAGACAGGAGCGCAAGAGAGACAGGAGCGCAAGGGAGACAGGAGCGCAAGGAGACAGGAGCGCAAGGGAGACAGGAGCGCAAGGAGACAGGAGCGCAAGGGAGACAGGAGCGCAAGAGGAGACAGGAGCGCAAGGAGACAGGAGCGCAAGAGAGACAGGAGCGCAAGAGAGACAGGAGCGCAAGAGAGACAGGAGCGCAAGAGAGACAGGAGCGCAAGAGAGACAGGAGCGCAAGAGAGACAGGAGCGCAAGAGAGACAGGAGCGCAAGAGAGACAGGAGCGCAAGAGAGACAGGAGCGCAAGAGAGACAGGAGCGCAAGAGAGACAGGAGCGCAAGAGAGACAGGAGCGCAAGAGAGACAGGAGCGCAAGAGAGACAGGAGCGCAAGAGAGACAGAAACCTGCATTAGAAGAACGTTTAGCAACGCATCAGTTTCCTGCAATTTACTCCCCCTCGAGAGATATCTCTCCTGACCTTAATAACGGGGTTTTGATCCAAGGACTTGAACCCTCATCATTCCCCAGGCGATGTGTGACCTTACGAAGGCTTAGCCTGTTTCCTTCCCCCCTGAACATAAAACTCTGTAATGTAGTTTAATACTTTTCATAAATAATATATCTCGCGCTCGACGAGTAATTAGGTCACACCTCTGACAAATATATATTAAATAATATCCAATATATCTGCTTCAAAAAATCTCAAAATACATTAATCACCATTTTTAAATGGTGATTAATTTTTTTTTTTAATTTTAATCAATGAATTTTAATATATGAATTTGGCGAAATATTTTTGATATTTATTATAATTCGCGTTATTGTTCCTATTATACAGCTTATTATACACAACATCATACAGTATATTGCATAATAGTTTGTATTAAATAGTGTGAAATATATTATACAGCGTATTATACAATGTATTAAACTATATATTATACATATATAATACATTTTAAATAGTATATTATACATTTTATATTATAATTTACAGTATTATATAGTACATACGTATAGTGTATTATACAGTGTATTATGTAATATACAGTAGAGTATACAGTGTAATATATAATATATAGTAGATTATACATCGTAATATATAATACATGGTATATAATAGCGAGTATTACAGCGTACACTGAAACCAGTTAGTAGAGTGAATTAGAAGCGAGTGTTTGGGTCGGGAAAACTGGTGTGTGGAGATGAGGTTTGATCCTCACCGGGAAAACTGGTGTGTGGAGATGAGGTTTGATCCTCACCGGCTCAGCCAATTGCCAGTTACCTTCATGAATTTATTCATTGTTTCGTTTTAAAAAAAAAAACACGAAATATTCAACAACGCACTTTCCCTTGCTGGGGAATTTGATGCAAATGTACAGAGTACTTAGGAAAATGTACGCAGCGAGTACTTATGTAGATGCTGATAACGTACACAGATATTGTTAATAGAGAAATTGGGTAGTTGAATAAGCTTCAGAGAGGGAAGCTTTTTTTTTATCAGTAACTTAGAAATGCAATTTTTTTTATTATAAAGTGAAAGTGTTTTATAAGTGCACCGATGCTTCAGGAGTCTGAGGAATTTCACAATTTTATCAGACATACTCAGAGTTCCACAAAATCTTTATGGCTGGGAATTTTTTTCGTAGAAAAGATATTATTCTTTTAGGTAGCAATATATTTTCACACACACACACGCAGCAAAGTGTGTGTGTGTGGAGATGATTATTGTATAAATAATCTGCAATAATCATCTACAATAATTGCGAACAAGTGACTTTTCGTGTTGTAATCAATATATGATGCTCAAAAAGGAGATGGTCCAAGCAAGTTAGGTTAAGGGAATATACTTTTCTCAAATGAGGTATATATATATATATATATATATATATATATATATATATATATATATATATATATATATATATATATATATACGTATGTGTGTGTCGTGCCGAATAGGTAACGTTTCTTTTCGTATAGAAAGTTTAAGTCACTAATAGTAAAGTATCGTAGTGTAATATTTTAACTATAGCATGTCCTGCTCTCTCTGGCCTGCATTGCATTGTTATTCGCCATTCTAGTATTGCAATATGATGTACTCACCATGCCGAGCTGGACAGCATTGTGTTGCTCTATACATTATATTGATGGGTTGGTAGCTGCACACTGCTTGCAGTGACCCTGAGTCTCATATCACAAGGCAGGAGTTGTGAGCTTTACATATGTATTTACGTCTGTATATGTTCGAATACTTTTTATATATATATATATATATATATATATATATATATATATATATATATATATATATATATATATATATTAGGTATGCATAAGTTAGATGAAGTGTTTTGAAATACAAGGTAAAATGTAAAGTGGAATGTTAGCCTCTTGTTCCCTATGCTCTGGAAATTGTGTACGAAATTTGCATCTTCCACATCCTCACCTCATTACCACCCTATGGCTGGAGAATTCTTCCTTAACATGCCGCTTATTCATTTGCAATTTTAGCTATCATTTACGAACTCTCTTCCCTGTTATTCTCATTAAACACTCTGAATACCTTGTCTCCAATCTTTTAAGTAGCTTATAATTAGGTATCATGTCTTACCTAGTCCGTTTCTTTTTCAAAGGATGTCAGGTTTAGTTCCTTAATCTCTTGTCACAATAAAACTCTAGTTCCGGGATTAATCTATTTGCAAACATTTGCACTTTATTTTGCCTCTGGTGTAGCAAACAGTTCGTGGACGAGGGTCAGATAATGAGGAGAATAGATAAAGGAAAATACAGGGAAACACTCAACAGGACCTAGACATTTACGCTGAAAATGGCAATAAATACTTATAAGTTGAGGAGTAAATCAGAAGAAAAAAGGACAAATGCAACTAATGTGACATTTTATTGTGGCAACGTTTCGCTCTCCAGGAGCTTTTCCAAGCCGTTACAAGCAATACATGGACACAGTAACGGCTTGACAAAGCTCCTGGAGAGCGAAACGTTGCCACAATAAAATGTCACATTAGTTGCATTTGTGTCCTTTTACTTAACATATTGTCGGTAATTCTACCAATATTAATATAAATCAGAAGAAGCCCACTGTGTAGACGAAAAATTACAACAATAAAGATACCCAACTGTTGCACATGAGTCTTACTCATCAAAACCTGATGGTAGGAATGGTTAGACAAGAGATTAATAAATATAAACTTCAGCAAATGCAGCTACAAACATCAAGAGAGACCTGGGAGTCAGTATAACAACAAGCATTTGACCAGAAGTGTTTGACGCGTTTTTCAGATGCCTCATCGAATAGGCAGAACTCTCTGATATAACAGCGGCCAGAACAAGAGGTGCAGATGGGAAATGAACATTCAGAGGAACCACAGAGGCAAGAAGAAAGTGGCTTACAATGGTTACATTGTAAATATTTGGAATACACTGGGTGAGAAGACATTGGAAATGATTTCCATGCATCATTTCCAAAGCAGATAGCATAAAGATCATGAACTAGAAAAAACAGAATTAGTCGTCAGAAAGACGTTTTGCTATTTGTAGAGCTTTATCAGTATTAATAAAGCTCTATACAGAACAAGCGTTGTCTTCATAGAGGTTTACTCTGCTCTAGATACCTTCGTTTTACCCACTGCTAGAGACGAATTATGCGGAGTCATTTGAAGATTAACAAGCGGCAGGCCAGGAGCTAGAGCTCTACCTCAGCAAACACAGCTCACCTAGTGCAGCTCTGCGAGTAGTATATTGTTTATCAACATTCGCTCAGTATAAAGCTGCGACCCACGACGCAAGAACCAAGTTTACGAAACATTTGCGTCGCTCCCCAGCAATTTTGGCGAAAAATATTGCGACTCCCTGTGAAATATATAGAGCAGCAGCAGCAACTACAGCCATCTAAATATTCCTAAGGGTCGCCAGGCTTATTATGGTGCGTCATTAGTTACATACACATAACGGGTGAATTATATCCATATGAATCATTTGAAGACACACACACACAACTTGTAATCAAAGTTATTTTCTAACTTGAAGAATCTACGCTGCCTGAGAGTTTAAAAAAAGTAGGTGACCCACATATGAGGTCATAAGATAATACGGAGGAATAGATGAGGCCGATTTCTTGGTATCTTTGACAGGGATAACAAGACGCCGACCAAAACAATTAAGGGTGGAGCCGTAGGGATACTGGACATTTTTCTTCTTTGTAAATAGTCTTGGAACAATGGGATGTATTAAGAAAATATTTTCTTTGTGCTACAATAACTGAAAATGTGAAAAAAATAATAATTGTATGATGAATTGATTTCTTAAGACTGGACCCCACGAACATAACTCTGCTCTTGAAGCTACAAATAAGTAATTACAAATACTTTCGTACACATCAAATTTTTCAGTGCATAAATGATATTGAAATTTTAGGGGTTAAGGAGGAATTTCAAGAGTGATTATATGATATGGTTGTACCAATATACATTTAGCTGTGTATGTTTTATACACAGCCAAATGTATGTTGGCTGTGTATGCTTTGTAAACGGTATACTTTAAGTTAAGCTATATCATGTATTTTCTTATTTCGTCTATGATCTCTGGTCTACATATACACTGAGCTCTCCAGAAAATGCAAAAGAACACGAAATATATAATTATAAGAGGGCGAATTTATCCCTTAATGGCAAGAAACAATGGTCGGCTTTCTTCATATTTTAATTGAAATTTACTATAAATTTTAACAACGAATATATGTAAGAGTAAATATTGTACTAAACCATATTGCTCAACTTCTACAGTAAATTAAATGGCTGTCTAAGCTACTGAATTAAAAAAAAAATATTTGTTCTTGGGTCCAAGATACATTATCTCCCACATATCTGTCTACCTACAGTTTTTGCTTCAACAATCTATGTATAAATCCCTTACGAGTTAGGGAAACTCTCCTTTCTCTTACCAAACGTCTTGATGAAGAACTCATCATTAAACTCATAGCAAAAACTAATACTGATATTAATAAATTCATTGATGGTGGTGGCAGGCAATGGTGAGGTATAATTGTAATTAGGTTATAAGATTAAACCAACAACAAACACTTTTGTAAATAATGATGAATACAATTACTGAATTTTCCCGTTAAATTATTTACTTCTTTAGCCTTTCAATGTAGGTGCTATGACGCTGGGGAAGAGTTCGTTATCCGGAAATTGGAGTTACATTTCCTTGGATCAAAATTGATTACCCCGCATTTTCGTCACTGTATAACCCCCCCCCCACCGGGTTTAGCACTTCCTAGTCAATATAATAATTTGTTCAGATTTATAATGTGTTTCATTTGTCAATTAGAAATTCTGCCTGTAATAGCTCTTAATATATCTAGTAGCCATTTTGATTAGTTGTGTTCAACAAATCCATTTTATTTACTACACAAATAACTCGTAGAAGCCTACAACGTCGTCGTAGTTGCTCTTTCCTATCTACGGGTTATTAGTGTATTATTCCAGTCATGGCATTCTGCCTTTATTTATTTAAACTCTTAGCTTAATTATTTAACAAGTTTAAAAGGGAAATGAGCTGGTTATTAATTAATTCATCACCGCAATGTCAGCCTCCAAGCTCGGAGACTGATATGCTGATTCTTTCATGAGTAATTCCTTCGATATTCTTTAGCCTGACGATAGACTAGCCAATACTCGAGAAGCTTAAACCGGTATACCTTATTTTCCTGAGTGTATTTGCCGAGTCATGGTGTGGCATCCGTCATGGTGTGGCATCCGTCATGGTGTGGCATCCGTCATGGTGTGGCATCCGTCATGGTGTGGCATCCGTCATGTTGTGGCATCCGTCATGGTGTGGCATCCGTCAGACGAGGCTTCTATGTTAATGTTGCTAAGTTACTGAAAGGTAATGTTAATATCTGCAGAGGTATGATATCTGGCGCTATGTTCCCAATTGCTCTCTGAGGTTCACTAGGGATTATGGTGAATTAAAACAAAAAGTGAGAGCTTGAACTTTATTTGACCTGAGCGTCGGTAAGGTGGGGAAGGAAGAAGGATGGGTAAGGATGGAAATTGGGAAGTAGGTGGGAGGGAGAGGTTAGGGTTGTAAAGGTAAGTGGCCTATCCACTTTGGCGCAACATAATAAGTGTGTATGTAGAGTTATACATAAGTAAATATTAAAAGGAGGATAAGCCTTTATCCCATCAGTTGCACACAGGTATACTGTTGTATCACAGCATGACACTGAGTTGGAAGAAGGCATACTATTTGTAGTATACATATTTTTTTTTCGGGCAAGGCTGCTGCAACAGGTGGTAGTTGCTGGGCTTTTGATGTTGTTGGTGGCTAGCCCGGAGTTGTTCAAGCAGTTTCTGAGGTGGTGTCCTAAAATAGGAAGTTCGTAGGTGTTACAATGTTAGTTGTAAGATGTAGTTTGGAAAAGGTAGGTCACCCATAAATGGGGAGTATTTATATATGTTGTTGAACATAGACTGGGACTGGTGGTACCCACTCTTCAGGTTCGACGGGGAGATCACTCAGGATTCTTGGTCGTGGGTAGTTGTCATTGTGAATGTAGCGTCTAACTCTTTGCTGCAGAGTCATTCTTTGGGTTCGGTGGGGGGGGGGGGTGATGACATAGTCGGTTGTGTTTACTGGTTGGGGGGGTGGGGTTTCTCTATCAGGTACATATAGTTCTTGCATGTCGTATAGCTGTCTTTTCGCTAGTTTATCTATCCTTACGTTAATTGCAGTGATTTCTTGTTGTATATGTAGGTCTTCAGTTATGATTCTGTCCCTTAATCTGGTCCCAGTGATAAAGCGGAGGGCTTTGTTCTGGACTCGTTGAAGCAGCAGCCTGTTGGTTTTAGTTGTTATGGTGCCTTTACTAAGTGCGGTGGAAATTTTGAAAAAAAATATATATGTAAATTAAACGGAAGGGTCACCTGATGATTCTGGCAATACATACAAATTAATTTTTTTTTTTAACTCTTAAAATCTTTTAATAAAAGATTTCAAGAGCTTCAAAAACACATTTCTTAATAAAAAATCCTCTTGAGCAAATGAACATTATTTTTTAAATAAAAGATTTTAAGAGTTTCAAAGAAAATAAAGAATTTACTTTGAAGCCAGAGCTTCAACTGTTCCCTATTAGTGACACCGTCTTAAATTCACGTGAAAGAAAAAAAAAAGTTTCGTTCACAATATAGAAATTGAAAATATGAATTAGAAATCTTTTATGGCCTACTGTAAATAATCTGTGAATGGACGGATTCTTCTTCTTGATTCGCCGGTACTCTCCCGGCCCGGCCTTGGCTCCCTTGCTCGGGAGTATCTCAGACAAATGTCTGCCATGGGAGGAGGTACAAGTACCTCCTCATCGTTGGGAACAACTGTCCCCAGGCCTAGCCATATTCCCCGCCCTCACGGGGCTCGTAGGGAGAAGCTAGGCCTCTCTGGTCTGCTATCTTCCCCGCCCCAGGGGGGGTAATGGGAATGGCAGCCTTGTGAGCTGCAGGTGGTAGCAAGCTCTGGCTCTGGCACCTACCCTGCCCTAGAAGGGCTGGGCATGGTGTCTCTCCCAAAGTGGACGGACTCCTACATTTGATTCATTTAGAGTGTTTGAGTGTGTTATTTATAATACACGCGCGCGCGTGCACGCGCCCGCACGCACACAAACACACGCACGCGTGCGCGCGCACACACGCGAGCACTCGCACGCGCGCGCACACAAACGCACGCGCGCTCTCACACACACGCGCGCTCCCACACGCACGCGCGCTCTCACACACACGCGCGCGCTCTCACACAAACGCACGCGCGCTCTCACACAAACGCACGCGCGCTCTCACACAAACGCACGCGCGCTCTCACACAAACGCACGCGCGCTCTCACACAACACGCGCGCTCTCACACACACACGCGCGCTCTCACACACACGCGTGCCCTCTCTCACACATGCGCGCCCTCTCTCACACGCGCGCCCTCTCACACACGCGCGCACACACGCACGCGCGCACACACCCTCACACACGCGCGCACACACATGCACGCGCGCTCACACGCGCACGCGCACACACGCACGCGCGCACACACGCGCGCACACACCCTCACACACGCGCGCGCACACATGCACGCGCGCTCACACACGCACGCGCACACACGCACGCGCGCACACACGCAAGCGCGCAAACACACAAGCACGCGCAAACACACGCACGCGCGCGCACACACAAACGCACGCGCGCAAACACACATGCACGCGCACGCACGCACGCACACACATGCACGCACACACGCGCACTCGCACATTATATATATATATATATATATATATAGTGGTCGCTTGAGTTACGATATTAATCTGTTCCAGAAGACGTATCGTAAGTCAAAACTATGGTAACTCAATCCCAGAATGCATGTTTGTATGGTAATTCATCCCAAGACCCCAGAAGTTCAACTTTTACTGTACCTTTGACTTGCAGGATCGTAGATGCAAGTTGCAGACACTGTCTCTTCTTCAACTTCTCTTATCCACAGTAACAACAGTCACAGTAACAACAGTCTTCCCATCTCTATGAAAATGTATCTGCTTTTTTTTCACTTAAATCGTGGAAAACACACACACCAATGCACTAATTCTAATTCCTTCATGTTTTTTTTTCACAATTCCTTGCTTAATCTATAGAGAAATGGCCTGTTTACTGGCCATTTTTGGGCTATGATGACTTTTGTAACGCAAACGATGGCGTAATTAATACTGGTACAGAGAGTTAATAATCTTGAGCTGGTGCTGGCAACACACGAGGTTGATTCAAACTGAAGAGAAAACGATAAACTGTTGTGCGAACTCTGCTATTGGTGGAGATACTGTCATCCAGACATTCAACAACTCTGCTATTGGTGGAGATACTGTCATCCAGACATTCAACAACACTGCTGATTTCCTGCTAAGAAACCCTCACATACCTTCACTCCTAATGGCTCACACGCTGTCCAAGAGGCAAATTACCGCATATCTAGTTGGCTAAAGCCCAACCACACAAGAACTGAGGGACCTAATTGGCTGAGCCCTACCCATGCACACCGATCATAATAATAATAATAATAATAATAATAATAATAATAATAATAATAATATAATAATAATAATAATATGCTTTATTTCTATAATTACATATATAATTATTACAGACCAAGCTTATATCATTGGTGTACCTCTGTACATAGAAAGCCCCTGGTTATATAGAGAATGTGTGCGTGCTTTGTGTGTGTGTGTGTGTGTGTGTGTGTGTGTGTGTGTGTACTCACCTAGTTGTATTCACCTAGTTGTGGTTGCAGGGGTCGATTCATAACTCCTGGCCCCGCCTCCTCACTGGCCGCTACTGGGTCTCTCTCCCTTCGCCGTCAGCCTTATCTTAAAGCTATGTATGGTTCCTGCCTCCACTACATCGCTTCCCAAGCTATTCCACTTATTGACCACTCTGTGACTGAAGAAATACTTCCTAACATCCCTGTGATTCATCTGAGTCTTCAACTTCCAGCTGTGCCCCTTTGTTGCTGTGTCCCATCTCTGGAACATTCTGTCTCTGTCCACCTTGTCAATTCCTCTCAGCATTTTATATGTCGTTATCATGTCCCCCCTTACTCTCCTGTCCTCCAGTGTCATCAGGTCGTTTTTCCTTAACCTCTCCTCGTAGGACATACCCCTTAGCTCCGGGACTAGTCTTGTTACAAACCTTTGCACTTTAGCTTCTTTACGTGCTTGGATAAATGTGGGTTCCAAACTGGTGCTGCATACTCCAGTATGGGCCTAACGTACACAGTGTACAGGGTCCTGAACGATTCTTTATTAAGATGTCGGAATGCTGTTCTTAGGTTTGCTAGGCGCCCGTATGCTGCAGCAGTTATTTGGTTGATGTGCGCCTCAGGAGATGTGCCTGGTGTTATACTCACCCCAAGATCTTTTTCCTTGAGTGAGGTTTGTAGTCTCTGGCCCCCCTAGACTGTACTCCGCCTGCGGTCTTCTTTACCCTTCCCCAATCTTCATGACTTTGCACTTGGTGGGGTTGAACTCTAGGAGCCAATTTCAGGACCAGTCCTGCAGCCTGTCCAGATCCCTTTGTAGTTTTGCCTGGTCCTCGTCCGATTGAATTCTTCTCATCAATTTTAAATCATCTGCAAACAGGGACACTTCGGAGTCTATTCCTTCCGTCATATCGTTCACAAATACCAGAAACAGCACCGGTCCTAGGACTGACCCCTGTGGAACCCCACCCGTCACAGGTGCCAACTCTAACACCTCGCCACGAACCATAACTCTCTACTGTCTTCCTGACAGGTATTCCCTGATCCATTGTAGTGCCTTCACTGTTATCCCTGCTTGGTCTTCCAGCTTTTGCACTAAACTCTTGTGTGAAACTGTGTCAAACGCCTTCTTACAGTCCAAGAAAATGCAATCTACCCACCCCTCTCTCTCTTGTCTTACTGCTGTCACCCTGTCATAGAACTCCAGTAGGTTTGTAACACAGGATTTTCCGTCCCTGAAACCGTGTTGGCCGTCGTTGATAAGCTCATTCCTTTCTAGGTGCTCCACCACTCTTCTCTGATGATCTTCTCCATGACTTTGCATACTATACATGTCAGTGACACTGATCTGTAGTTTAGTGCTTCGTGTCTGTCTCTTTTTTTTTTAAAATTGGGACTACATTTGCTGTCTTCCATACCTCAGGTAGTCTCCCTGTTTCGATAGATGTGTTGAATATTGTTGTTAGGGGTACACATAGCACCTCTGCTCCTTCTCTCAGGACCCATGGAGAGATGTGATCAGGCCCCGTCGCCTTTGAGGTATCTGTATCACTCAGCAGCCTCTTCACTTCTTCCTTGGTTGTATGTATTGTGTCCAACACTTGGTGGTGTACTCCACCTCTCCGTCTTTCTGGAGTCCCTTCTGTCTCCTCTGTGAACACTTCTTTGAATCTCATGTTGAGTTCCTCACATACTTCGCTGTCGTTTCTTGTGATCTCTCCTTCTTCCTTCCTTGGCCTGATCACCTGCTCCTTGACTGTTGTTTTCCTCCTGATGTGGCTGTACAACAGCTTTGATTCAGATTTGGCTTTCGCTGCTATGTCATTTTCATATTGTCTTTGGGCCTCCCTTCTTACCTGTGCATATTCATTTCTGGCTCTACGACTGCTCTCCTTATTTTCCTGGGTCCTTCGCCTTCTATACTTCTTCCATTCCCTGGAACACTTGGTTTTGGCTTCCCTGCACCTTTGGGTGAACCAAGGGCTCATCCTGGCTTTTTCATTATTCCTGTTACCCTTGGGTACAAACCTCTCCTCAGCTTCCTTGCATATTGTTGTCACATATTCCATCATCTCGTTTACTGTGTGTGTGTGTGTGTGTGTGTGTGTGTGTGCGTGTGTGTGTGTTTGTGTGTGAGTGAGTAGAATTTTTTTTTAGCTAAAACCCGAACTGGCCAATTTCAGTACAACTGAATGGCAACATTGGGCTCGTGACAAGGCGTAAATGATTACATTATCAATACCACACACTGAAAACTGTAGATATTTTACCATAGAATCTGAAATTTGCAATGGTTGGTGGATGGGTGCTATGTACACCACTGTAGTATGTGAGGTTTGACTCCAGTGTGATGGGAGGGTGCATGTACACTAGTGTGATGGGAGGTGCTATGTACACCCACGTAGTAGTGATGGTGGGAGGGTGCAATGTACTCCATGTAGTAGTGATGGTGGAGGGTGCAATGTACACCAGTAGTAGTGATGGTGGGAGGGTGCAATGTACTCCCATAGAGTGAGTAGATAATGTCCAGTATGATGGTGGGAGGGTGCAATGTACTCCCATGTAGTAGTGATAGTGGGAGGGTGCAATGTACTCCCACGTAGTAGTGATGGTGGGAGGGTGCAATGTACTCCCACGTAGTAGTGATGGTGGGAGGTGCAATGTACACCCACGTAGTAGTGATGGTGGGAGGGTGCAATGTACACCCATGTAGTAGTGATGGTGGGAGGGTGCAATGTACTCCCACGTAGTAGTGATGGTGGGAGGGTGCAATGTACTCCCATGTAGTAGTGATGGTGGGAGGGTGCAATGTACTCCCACGTAGTAGTGATGATGGGAGGGTCCAATGTACTCCCACGTAGTAGTGATGGTGGGAGGGTGCAATGTACTCCCACGTAGTAGTGATGGTGGGAGGGTGCAATGTACTCCCACGTAGTAGTGATGGTGGGAGGGTGCAATGTACTCCCACGTAGTATACAGAGATCTTCTTTATATTGGTTTTGACCACTTTACTCTCCTTACCTTTTTCTTTATTCCTATTCATCTTCCCTTCCTTTTCTACCTTTTTTTTATTACTATTTTTAGCCGTCTCCTTTACTTCGTCCCACGCTTTTCTTATCTTCTTTCTCTTACTTTCGTCTTCATGTTATCTTCCTTCTTTCAGCCTCTTATTTTCTCCTTCCGTTTCTCCCCTTCCCATTATAAATCTTCACTTCCGCTTCCCTCCCCTTTTCTGAAGCTGTTATTCCACTTACACTGCCTTTTATCTTCTTATCCTCTTTTATCTTCTTCTCTTATCCACTTCTTACTTCTCGTTCCGTCATCTTCCTCTACCAGAATCATCTTTTCTCCATCGTCTGATGTTTGGACAAACGTACGTGTCACCATATCCATTCTGCCACCGATCCTACATATATAAACACGCTGGATAACAGGTATATCTAGCTACTTCTACTTACACGTAGGTCACACTACACAGGCATACACATGCATATATATACATTTACACATCTAGGTTTTTCTTCTTTTTCTTAATAGCTCTTGTTCTTCTTTATTCCCTCTATTGTCCATGGCGTAGTGGAAAAGAATCTTTCCTCCGTAAGCCATGCGTGCTGTATAAGGCGACTAAAATGCCGGGAGCAATGGGCTAGTAACCCCTTCTCCTGTACACATTTACTAAAAAAGTGAAGAAAAACTTTGTAAAACTGGGATGTTTGAATGTGCGTGGATGTAGTGCGGATGATAAGAAAGAGATGATTGCCGATGTTATGAATGAAAAGAAGTTGGATGTCCTGGCCCTAAGCGAAACAAAGCTGAAGAAGGTAGGCGAGTTTCAGTGGGGAGAAATAAATGGGATTAAGTCAGGAGTATCTGAGAGAGTTAGAGCTAAGGAAGGGGTAGCAATAATGTTGAAGGATCAGTTATGGAAGGAGAAGAGGGAATATAAATGTGTAAATTCAAGGATTATGTGAATTAAAATAAGGGTCGGATGCGAAAAGTGGGTCATAATAAGCGTGTATGCACCTGGAGAAGAGAGGAGTGTAGAGGAGATAGAGAGATTTTGGGAGATGTTAAGCGAATGTATAAGAACTTTTAAACCAAGTGAGAGGGTAATTGTGGAAAGGGACCTAAATGTAGAGAGGGTGTGGTAGGTAAGTTTGGGGTGCCAGGTGTAAATGATAATGGGAGCCCTTTGATTGAACTTTGTATAGAAAGGGGTTTAGTTATAGGTAATACATATTTTAAGAAAAAGAGGATAAATAAGTATACAAGATATGATGTTGGACTAGGTGTTGGTAGATAAAAGACTGTTGAGTAGACTTCAGGATGTACATGTTTATAGAGGGGCCACACATATATCAGATCACTTTTTAGTTGTAGCTACAGTGGGAGTAAAAGGTAAATGTGATTCAAGGAAAATAGAAGCAGTAAGTAAGAGAGAGGTGAAGGTTTATAAATTAAAAGAGGAGGCAGTTAGAGTAAGATATAAACAACTACTGGAGGATAGATGGGCTAGTGAGAGTGTAGGCAATGGGGTCGAAGATGTATGGGGTAGGTTAAAGATTGTAGTGTTAGAGTGTTCAGCAGAAGTTTGTGGTTACAGGAAAGTGGGTGCGGGAGGGAAGAAGAGCGATTGGTGGAATAATGATGTAAAGAGAGTAGTAAGGGAGAAAAAGTTAGCATAGGAGAGGTTTTTACAAAGTAGAAGTGTTAGAGAAGGTGACGAAAGATTGGATATCAGATTGGAGGGAGAGAGTATGGAGGAGGTGAATGTATTCAGATATTTGGGAGTGGACATGTCAGCAGATGGGTCTATAAAGGATGAGGTGAATCATAGAATTGATGAGGGGAAAAGGGTGAGTGGTGCACTTCGGAGTCTGTGGAGACAAAGTACTTTGTCCATGGAAGTTAAGAGGGAAATGTATGAGAGTATAGTTATACCAACACTCTTATATGGGTGTGAAGCATGGGGGATGAATGTCGCAACGAGGAGAAGGCTGGAGGCAGTGGAGATGTCATGTCTGAGGTCAATGTGTGGTGTGAATATAATGCAGAGAATTCGGAGTTTGGAAATTAGGAGGAGGTGCGGGATTACCAAAACTATTATCCAGAGAGCTGAGGAGGGGTTGTTGAGGTGGTTCGGACATGTAGAGAGAATGGAACGAAACAGAATGACTTCGAGAGTGTATAAATCTGTAGTGGAGGGAAGGCGGGGTAGGGGTCGGCCTAGGAAAGGTTGGAGGGAGGGGGTAAAAGAGGTTTTGTGTGCGAGGGGTTTGGATTTCCAGCAAGCATGCGTGTGCGTATTTGATAGGAGTGAATGGATACAAATGGTTTTTAATACTTGACGTGCTGTTGGAGTGTGAGCAAAGTAACATTTATGAAGGGATTCAGGGAAACCGGCAGGCCGGACTTGAGTCCTGGAGATGGGAAGTACAGTGCTGCACTCTGAAGGAGGGGTGTTAATGTTGCAGTTTTATAACTGTAGTGTAAAGCACCCTTCTGGCAAGACAGTGATGGAGTGAATGATGATGAAAGTTTTTCTATTTCGGGCCACCCTGCCTTGGTGGGAATCGGCCGATGTGGTAATAAAAAAATAAAAAAGTGTTGCAAGGAGGGAAGAGTATATGGAGAGAAAAAGAGAGGTTAAGAGAGTGGTGAAGCAATGTAAAAAGAGAGCAAAGTGAGAGAGTGGGTGAGATGTTATCAACTAATTTTGTTGAAAATTAGAAAAAGTTTTGGAGTGAGATTAATAAGTTGAGGAAGCCTAAAGAACAAATGGATTTGACAGTTAAAAATAGGAGAGGAGAGTTATTAAATGGAGAGTTAGAGGTATCGGAAGATGGAGGGAAAATTTTGAGGAGTTGTTAAATGTTGATGAAGACAGGGAAGCTGTGATTTCGTGTATAGGGCAAGGAGGAATAACATCTTGCATTAGAGTGGAAGAGTCAGTTGTGAGTGTGGGGAAAGTTCGTGAGGCAGTGGGTAGAATGAAAGGGGGTAAGGCAGCTGGGATTGATGGGATAAAGATAGAAATGTTAAAAGCAGGTGGGGATATAGTTTTGGAGTGGTTGGTGCTATTATTTAATAAATGTATGGAAGAGGGTAAGGTACCTAGTGACTGGCAGAGAGCGTGTATTGTTCCTTTGTAGGGCAAAGGGGACAAAAGAGAGTGCAAAAATTATAGGAGAATAAGTCTGTTGAGTATACCAGGGAAAGTGTATAGTAGAGTTATTATTGAAAGAATTAAGAGTAAGACAGAGAGCAGGATAGCAGATGAACAAGGGGGCTTTAGGAAAGGTAGGGGGTGTGTAGACCAAGTGTTTACAGTGAAACATATAGGTGAACAGTATTTAGATAAGAGTAGAGAGTTTTCTGTGGCATTTATGGATTTGGAAAAGGCGTATGATAGGGTGGCAATGTGGCAAATGTTGCAGATGTATGGAATAGGAGATAGGTTACTGAAAGCAGTGAAGAGCTTTTATGAGGATAGTGAGGCTCAGGTTAGAGTGTGTAGGAGAGAGGAGATTATTTCTCAGTAAAAGTAGGCCTTAGACAAGGATGTGTGATGTCACCGTGGTTGTTCAATATATTTATAGATGGGGTTGTAAGAGAAGTGAATGCGAAAGTCTTGGCAAGAGGTGTGGGTGTTAAAAGTCAAAGAATCAAATACAAAGTGGGAGTTGTCACAGTTGCTTTTTGCTGATGACACTGTGCTTTTGGGAGATTCTGAAGAGAAGTTGCAGAGGTTTGTGGATGAATTTGGTAGGGTATGTAAAGAAGAAAATTGAAAGTGAAGATTAGGTGACGAATGATTGGATATCAGATTGGAGGGAGAGAGTATGGAGGAGGTGAATGTATTCATATATTTGGGAGTGGACATGTCAGCAGATGGGTCTATGAAGGATGAGGTGAATCATAGAATTGATGAGGGGAAAAGGGTGAGTGGTGCACTTCGGAGTCTGTGGAGACAAAGAACTTTGTCCATGGAAGTAAAGAGGGGAATGTGTGAGCGTATAGATATACCAACACTCTTATATGGGTGTGAAGCATGGGTGATGAATGTTGCAACGAGGAGAAGGCTGGAGGCAGTGGAGATGTCATGTCTGAGGTCAATGTGTGGTGTGAATATAATGCAGAGAATTCGGAGTTTGGAAATTAGGAGGAGGTGCGGGATTACCAAAACTATTATCCAGAGGGCTGAGGAGGGGTTGTTGAGGTGGTTCGGACATGTAGAGAGAATGGAACAAAACAGAATGACTTCGAGAGTGTATAAATCTGTAATTGAGGGAAGGCGGGGTAGGGGTCGGCCTAGGAAAGGTTGGAGGAAGGGGGTAAAGGAGGTTTTGTGTGCGAGGGGCTTGGATTTCCAGCAAACATGCGTGAGCGTATTTGATAAGAGTGAATGGAGACAAATGGTTTTTAATACTTGACGTGTTGTTGGAGTGTGAGCAAAGTAACATTTATGAAGGGATTCAGGGAAACCGGCAGGCCGGACTTGAGTCCTGGAGATGGGAAGTACAGTGTCTGCACTCTGAAGGAGGGGTGTTAATGTTGCAGTTTTATAACTGTAGTGTAAAGCACCCCTCTGGCAAGACAGTGATGGAGTGAATGATGATGAAAGTTTTTCTTTTTCTGGCCATCCTGCCTTGGTGGGAATCGGCCAATGTGTTAATAAATAATAAGTAAATAAATAAATATATATATATATATATATATATATATATATATATATATATATATATATATATATATATATAACAACACTGCGACTAGCCGAGGATTCGAACCCATGTTGTTTTGGCTAGTACACCAAACAGGGAGTATAATGAACTTAGCTCAGAGGCACCCACACCACCGTATGTCCTCGGATCAAGGTAAAACATCTAGCTCTGCTGGATGCTTGATTCTTGTAGGTTTGCGTGGTCCTGGTTTTCGCTCACCATGAGGCGAACCAAAACAACATGGGTTCGAATCCTCGGCTAGTCGCAGTGTTGTTATTGATTCTATACCACTCGTTCGTGGTTACAATAATATATTATATATATATATATATATATATATATATATATATATAATATATATATATATATATATATATATATATTTATATATATATATATATATATATATATATATATATATATATATATATATATATATATATATATATATATATATATATATATATACATATATACACAATATGTTGCTCTAGGCCTTTTGTATTGCAATTGAAAACACACAATCATGCACGCGTGCACACATAGACAAGCAATTACATATATATATATATATATATATATATATATATATATATATATATATATATATATATATATATATATATATATATATCTACACACACACAGTGCCACAAACAGTGGCTCTGCTGTTATCCTCCCTGACAGTGCTGATATCCTCCTTGACAATGCTGATATCCACCTTGACAATGCTGATATCCACCCTGACAGTGCTGAGTTCCGCCCTGACAGTGCTGATATCCGCCCTGACAGTGCTGAGTTCCGCCCTGACAGTGCTGAGTTCCGCCCTGACAGTGCTGAGTTCCGCCATGACATTGCTGATATCCACCTTGACAATGCTGATATCCACCCTGACAGTGCTGAGTTCCGCCCTGACAGTGCTGATATCCGCCCTGACAGTGCTGAGTTCCACCCTGACAGTGCTGAGTTCCGCCCTGACAGTGCTGATATCCGCCCTGACAGTGCTGAGTTCCACCCTTACAGTGCTGATATCCGCCCTGACAGTGCTGATATCCGCCCTGACAGTGCTGATATCCACCTTGACAATACTGATATCCGCCCTGACAATGCTGAGTTCCACCTTGACAATGCTGATATCCACCCTGACAATGCTGAGTTCCACCCTGACAGTGCTGAGTTCCACCCTGACAGTGCTGAGTTCCGCCCTGACAGTGCTGAGTTCCGCCCTGACAGTGCTGAGTTCCGCCCTGACAGTGCTGAGTTCCACCCTGACAGTGCTGAGTTCCACCCTGACAGTGCTGAGTTCCACCCTGACAGTGCTGAGTTCCACCCTGACAGTGCTGAGTTCCGCCCTGACAGTGCTGAGTTCCGCCCTGACAGTGCTGAGTTCCGCCCTGACAGTGCTGAGTTCCGCCCTGACAGTGCTGAGTTCCGCCCTGATACTCTTGTTACTGGAACAGGCGGGAATTAAGATAAAAAATATTGTTACGAATCTTTTAAAAAACAAGTTTTTTTCTTTTAATTACGCGTACAAAGATTACCCCAAAAATTGGTCCATTGGTGTTGGGTCAGTGTAGAGCGATGGTCCAGTAGGTAATGAGACCAATTTACGCAGGTAATTAAGACTTGCATTCTCTTGATTATGACCTGGTGTTACAGGTAATGGCACTTTTTCCCGCGGTTATAGTGCTAGTTTTCGGTTTTGCTGCGCGCGCACCTGTTTGTGGTGGGTTGGGTGAGGTGGTGCTCACACCTGTGAGTGCCTGCTGGCGTGGGTTGGGTGATGTGGTGCTCACACCTGTGGGTGCCTGCTGGCGTGGGTTGGGTGAGGTAGTGCTCACACCTGTGGGTGCCTGCTGGCGTGGGTTGGGTGTGGTGGTGCTCACACCTGTGGGTGCCTGCTGGCGTGGGTTGGGTGTGGTGGTGCTCACACCTGTGGATACCTGCTGGCGAGGGTTGCGTGCTGAGAAGAACAAGCCGGGAGATTGCGGGTGGAAAAAAGTGCAGCGCTTGATTGTGTATATTATGTATGCGTCTTATGAGCGAAATAAGGGAACCTCGCTGGGCAGGATCTTATGCAGAAATACATGTTGTGTATAATGTAGATGACTGTAGATTACGTCAGTGTTGTATATTATTTAGATTACTGTAGATTACGTCAGTGTATTGTATAGATGACTGTACAGAAGAGGCTATAATTATAATTTTTAAAAGGGTGGAGGGGTAAGCCAGAGGAAGGCCTGAGTCAGATGACCAAAACCTCCAGCTGCGGATGCCATGACTAAAACCCGCGTCAGAAAACACTTGTCCTATTTCCTGACAAGACTTACCTAACCTAACCTGTACATTATCTCAGTGTACTAAGTAGGATTTTGACTGTGCTGCCGAGTTCTCGAATCTGTGGGACCACATTTTAAGGTCCTCCATAGAAGTGTAAACACATTAGTTAAGTCAATATCTTTAATCGATGTGTTTACATTCTGAAAGCTAATTTACATGACAGCGCTAAACGTCGCAACGGACTAATTACTTCTGTAGTGGAAGTAATAAAATTGTAAACATAAAAATAAAAATTCATTATTAAGAGTGGCGACTAAAGTATCAATAATGACAGAGAATACCGAGAATCATATATTATTTTTATTAGTATATATTTTTTTATCCCGATGGGGATAACACAGCTCCGGCAATATGACAGGAAGTATGATCTGTATTTAAGCTATATATAATCTCTTCATTTTTTTTTCGGGGGCCATGGGGTGCTTGGGGCTACTGAGTGTCAGTCAATTTACTACCGACTGTCAGTCAGTAGTAAAGTGGATGCGACGCTAAAATATGAATGCTGGGTTTTTACTTTCGTTAAGGATGTTAGGTAGAGGAATTTCTCTAAGAACATCACAGCCACGGTCCAGGGAACATCACAGCCACGGTCCAGGGAACATCACAGCCACGGTCCAGGGAACATCACAGCCACGGTCCAGGGAACATCACAGCCACGGTCCAGGGAACATCACAGCCACGGTCCAGGGAACATCACAGCCACGGTCCAGGGAACATCACAACCACGATCCAGGGAACATCACAGCCACGGTCTAAGGAACATCACAGCCACGTCCAGGGAACATCACAGCCACGGTCCAGGGAACATCACAGCCACGATCCAGGGAACATCACAGCCACGATCTAGGAAACATCGTAGCCACGGTCTAGGGAAAATCACAGCCATGGTCTAGGGAACATCGTAGCCACGGTCTAGGGAACATCAGAGCCACGATCTAGGAAACATCGTAGCCACGGTCTAGGGAACATCACAGCCATGGTCTAGGGAACATCGTAGCCACGGTCTAGGGAACATCAGAGCCACGATCTAGGAAACATCGTAGCCACGGTCTAGGGAACATCACAGCCATGGTCTAGGGAACATCGTAGCCATGGTCTAGGGAACATCACAGCCACGGTCTAGGGAACATCACAGCCACGGTCTAGGGAACATCACAGCCACGTAAGGGTGACCCAGCTTCGGGTAAATCCTCTTTGCAGACCAGTCTAGTACACCAGTTTTAAGTTGATCGGCTGAAGTGTTTCCGCTTACATCAACTTCGTAATAGGATTGGAATTTAAAAAAATCCCCAATGGTGCTATTTTTGTAAAAAAAAAATTTTTTTTTGCTGTTTAATATGAGAAGATATTTTGCTGAGAAACGTCACAGAGAACGTTTGTTGCCACCTGGTACTCTACCAGCGTCGCGGTGAACGATTGTTGCCACCTGGTACTCTACCAGCGTCGCGGTGAACGATTGTTGCCACCTGGTACTCTACCAGCGTCGCGGTGAACGTTTGTTGCCACCTGGTACTATACCAGCGTAACGGTGAACGTTTGTTGCCACCTGGTACTCTACCAGCGTCGCGGTGAACGTTTGTTGCCACCTGGTACTATACCAGCGTAACGGTGAACGTTTGTTGCCACCTGGTACTATACCAGCGTAACGGTGAACGTTTGTTGCCACCTGGTACTATACCAGCGTAACGGTGAACGTTTGTTGCCACCTGGTACTATACCAGCGTAACGGTGAACGTTTGTTGCCACCTGGTACTATACCAGCGTAACGGTGAACGTTTGTTGCCACCTGGTACTCTACCAGCGTCACGGTGAACGTTTGTTGCCACCTGGTACTCAACCAGCGTCGCACTGAACGTCTGTGACCACATGGTTCTGGAGTTGCCGTTAAGGAGAACGTTCACTGGCTGTGAGAGATAAACGACCTCAGGCTCGTTGAGGGTCGTTGAATCTCGCTACAAACTTAACAAACTCCACTACATCACTTCCCAGACTATTTCACTTCCTGATAACTCTGTGACTGAAGAAATACTTCCTAACATCCCTGTGAGTCATTTGAGTCTTCAGCTTCCACCTGTGACCCCTTGTTGCTGTGTTCCGTCCCTGAAACATTCTGTCCCTATCCACCTTGTCAATTCCTCTCAGTATTTTATATGTCGTTATCATGTCCCCCTTTTCTCTTCTGTCCTCCAGTGTTGTCAGATTGACAACTCCTATTAGGACATACCCCTTAGCTCAGGGACTACTCTTGTTGCAAACCTTTGCACTTTCTCTAATTTCTTGACGTGTTTGACTAGGTGTGGGTTCCATAGTGGTTCTGCATACGCAAATATGGGCCTGACGTGTGTGTGTGTGGTTGTGCGTATAGGTGTGTGAGTACTCACCTATTTGTGGTTGCAGGGGTTGATTCATAGCTCCTGGCCCCGCCCTTCTCTCCCTCTGCTCCATGAGCTTTATCATACCTCGTCTTGAATATCAAAATGGTATACAATACCGACAGGTTGGTAGGTAAGACACATAGGCAACAGTTAGGCAACTTTATTCCGAAACGTTTCGCCCACACAGTAGACTTCTTCAGTCGAGTACAGAAAGTAGGCAGGAACAGTAGAGATGTGAAGACGATGTAATCAGTCCATCACCTTTGAAGACGTAGATTTGTACGTAGATTTGAACGTAGATTTGACGTAGATCTTGTACGTCACGATCATGTCTCATCTGGTTTTGTTAACCGTTGTAAGATTTAGCTCTTAATAACATTTTGCCTCATAAATTCACTCAGTCGTCTATGGAACAATATTCTTGTTAAATCTTGGGAATTCCCTAATGTTTTAGGTGAAAATGGACAGTGATTAGGATGTAATTTGCGGGCGTAGGCTCGAACCTCCACAATTCCTTGCACTAATTGATCCGCATGGGTTTAACGCCTCATGATACACATGATATACAATGTAACTTTCAGACACGCATGAATATGTGTGGTGATTCTGCTCGAATATGTGTGGTGATTTTGCATGAATATGTGTGGTGATTCAAGCATATACATCTTCGTCTGGTTCTAAATAACATCTGAGGGTCGTGCATGATGTTCTTCACAAGATAGACTGTGTACACCCCTGAGTCTGTCTGGCTTACCTGTCATTCTTGTAATGTTCTCTTTCACGATTTGTTGAGATTATCATGACATGAGGACGAGTGATGGACGATTGTTCATATGATTGTTGATTCTCATGACATGAGGACGAGTGATGGACGATTGTTCATATGATTGTTGATTCTCATGACATGAGGACGAGTGATGGAACGATTGTTCATATGATTGTTGATTCTCATGACATGAGGACGAGTGATGGACGATTGTTCATAGGATTGTTGATTATCATGACATGAGGACGAGTGATGGACGATTGTTCATATGATTGTTGATTCTCATGACATGAGGACGAGTGATGGACGATTGTTCATAGGATTGTTGATTCTCATGACATGAGGACGAGTGATGGACGATTGTTCATATGATTGTTGATTCTCATGACATGAGGACGAGTGATGGACGATTGTTCATATGATTGTTGATTCTCATGACATGAGGACGAGTGATGGAACGATTGTTCATATGACTGTAGATTCTCATGACATGAGGACGAGTGATGGACTAGTGTTCATATGTTGCAATTGGTATGGCGACACAGACGAACCAGAGAATAGAACTTCACTGCGAAGTTCAGGAAATATTTTGAAAAGAAACTTTTCGCCACATAAATATAGCATTAGAACTGAACAAGAATCTGATTTTCTGTTTATGCATGTGAGAGATTTTAACCACCCAATTCATTTTCAAAATGTGAAGAAAGTTGTATCAAGCAGATCTATGGTTGAGAAAAATATAACTGAATCAAGTTTCATAAAAAATAGTATTGATTTTAATATGAATAATAGTCTAAGGTCATACAGATTAGATTCATTTATAATTAATAAAATTTGGGAAGAATTAAGCTATGCGTGACAGGTCCTTTACGCTCCTACCCGCATCATACTGCGACGGGTGTAATGTCGTATGTGAGGTGATATCTCAGATTTACAAGCCTTCTGATGTTCTATTATTTTTAAAGGTCCTTGATAATGTGAGAAATCACGAAAGCGTTTGGAAATTCACTATCTTTTCACAATGATTGTTTTGCATATCGTGATATCATGTTTACTGTGATCTTATTGCATATATATATATATATATATATATATATATATATATATATATATATATATATATATATATATATATATATATATATATATATATATATATATATATAGATATATATACATATATAATGTCGATGCGAAGCAGGATCCCACACGTAGACAGAAACAGCAAACGAATATTTCTATAGATTTCAACTTCCAACTGAGGCCATCATCAGCAGAATAAGAGAGGGACGAAATCGTGGTTATATCGGCGTGGAGAAGGACCCTGACCCTATGAAAAACATGCACAAACGCATGCATGGTCATGTACTTATGTCCACACGTGATCTAATGTACATAATCATCTTGAGTGTCCTGCGAGCTCGTCCAGGTTTATAAATCCCCCTCTCCAACTTATCGGATTAAAAGGCACATGTTCAATGCTAATATCAACTTTGCAAAATATAATTCATATTCTCTCAGCATTACATTAAGAGGATTACGTCTCTATTGTAAGGTGGTCTGGAGCTCTGGTGTTGGTCTGATGTTTCACCTTGACGGGTTCCACCACTCAGAGAGCATACTGACGACGGGTTCCACCACTCAGAGAGCATACTGACGACGGGTTCCACCACTCAGAGAGCATACTGAGGACGTAGTTCCACCACTCAGAGAGCATACTGAAGACGTAGTTCCACCACTCAGAGAGCATACTGAGGACGTAGTTCCACCACTCAGAGAGCATACTGAGGACGTAGTTCCACCACTCAGAGAGCATACTGAAGACGTAGTTCCACCACTCAGAGAGCATACTGATGACGTAGTTCCACCACTCAGAGAGCATACTGAGGACGTAGTTCCACCACTCAGAGAGCATACTGAGGACGTAGTTCCACCACTCAGAGAGCATACTGAGGAAGCAGAAGTGGAGAGAGAGAGAGAGAGAGAAAGAATGGGAATGTGAAGGAAGAAGACGGAATGCCAAGTGAGAGGGGACTGGGGAAAGAGGGAAGAGATGTAAAAAGTGAGGGTAGGTATACGAAGGGGAAATGATGTGGAGAGGAGAGACTGGATTTGCAGTGATGTGAAGAGAAAAAGAACTGAGAGAGAAGGAGGAGGTAATATTGAGAAGAGACGGGATATAAATGGAGAGGATGGGATGTGAAGAGAGGTAGAGGAATCTGAAGAGAAAGGGAAAAAATAGAGGGTTAGAAAGGAATGTATAGATGTGGAGGAAGAGGAATGACTGTGGAAGGAGAGGGAGGAATGTTGAGGAAGGACATGGATAGGGAGGAATGTTGAGCAAAGACGAGGAAATAAAGAGAGGAAGGAGGTGAGGGAATGTAGAAAGAGAAGAGAATATAACATTACGAAGATGGAGGAGGAGCAATATTAAAATAATGAAAAAACAAACTGACTTGATTTAATCTCTCCTTCATGCCTCTTTGTTTTTCCCCTCCCCTCCATCCCTCCTTCCTCGCCTTCGTAAACTGATCCTTCCCCTCCTCCATCTCCTGGCATCCGAGGAGTGAGAAGAGGCGATGAGAGGGAACTGACAGGTGTGATGATAAAAGTGGAGATGACCACACCAGATGAATTCTGGCTAGTGAAGGGTGGGCATGGAAGACAAGAAGGGAGGAGAGGAGAAGACAGGAGAGAAGAGGATAGGAAGAGAGGACATAGGGGAAGAAATGAAGAGACAGATGACAGGGAGAGAGGTCGGAGGGATACAGAATATGAGAGGAGGAGAGAACGGGTAGAGGACAGGACGGGAGATGACCGGAGATGACAGAGGAAGGAAAATGAGGATAGGATAGGAGATGACATAGATAGAGGATAGAAGAAGAGAAGAGGGCAAGAAGAGAGGATAGATGATGATAGGAGAAGATGATGACAGGAGAAGATGAGAGGAGGAGAGGACAGAATGGGAGGAGAGAGGAGAGGACAGTAGATGAAAAGATGACACAGAACAATATGGAATGGACGGAACTGAAGGAAAGGACAGAAGGATAAGAGGACAGATGAAGAAATCAGGAAGGCTGGACAGGAGAATCATCAGAACAGAGGAATGCCGGGAGAAGAGAACTAGAGAGGAGAGTGAAAAAGAACGAAATAATGACCTTCAGTGCCCCACCATCTCTTCCTGGTGTGGTGGGGGAGGTCAAGACCTCCGTGGTGGGCGTTATCCCCCTGAACACCCTCCAGGTAGACTCCAGGTAGGTAGGTGGATATACCGTGCTGATCAGGCTAGCATCTAATGTTGCAATGAGGAGAAGGCAGTGGAGATGTCATGTTCTGAGGTCAATGTGTGGTGTGAATATAATGCAGAGAATTGGAGTTTGAAATTAGAGGGGGGTGCGGATTCCCAAAACTATTATCCAGAGAGCTGAGGAGGGGTTGTTGAGGTGGTTCGGACATGTAGAGAGAATGGAACGAGACAGAATGACTTCGAGAGTGTATAAATCTGTAGTGGAGGGAAGGCGGGGTAGGGGTCGGCCTAGGAAAGGTTGGTGGAGTGAGGTAAAGGAGGTTTGTGTGCGAGGGGCTTGGACTTCCAGCAAGCATTTGCGAGCGTATTTGATATGAGTGAATGGAGACAAATGGTTTTAATACTTGACGTGCTGTTGGAGTGTGAGCAAAGTAACATTTATGAAGGATTCAGGGAAACGGCAGGCCGGACTTGAGTCCTAGAGATGGGAAGTACAGTGTCTGCACTCTTAAGATGGGTGCTAATGTTACAGTTTTATAACTGTAGTGTAAGGCACCCTCTGGCAAGACAGTGATGGAGTGAATGATGATGAAAGTTTTTCTTTTCGGGCCACCCTGCCTTGGTGGGAATCGGCCGATGTGTTAATAAAAAATATATATATATTTATATATATATATATATATATATATATATATATATATATATATATATATATATATATATATATATATATATATATATATATATATATATATTGGTATATATAATGTAGTTTGATATATATATAGCGTTTACTGTTTACTGTGAAGCATACAGTATTCATATCATTAAGAAAGATAATCTGTCAATATGATGAATATATATATGCATAATCCCTACTAAAAATAATTAAATTTTCGTTAAACAACAGGTCATTTGGGGCCTTATTCTCATGCAGTCCATTGCATAAAAACTAAAAATGAATAGATTAAAAACTAACCAGTTTTCAGTATTACAGAAGTTCATATTGATGGATACAACTCGAAGACCAGGCAGAGGGAGTACGAAAAGAAACCACCACGTTTTATGTCAGCGTTGACTTCATCTGGTAGCCAGTGTGACCACATGTTGGCAACGCCATCGTACAGCCAACTCATGTTCCATCCAGCTTCGTAAGCTGCAGGTACCACGAAGCTGCCAGTACCATACAAAAGGTATTAACTCATTAAAAAATATATAAATAAATAAATAATATACATATATATATATATATATATATATATATATATATATATATATATATATATATATATATATATATATATTATATAGATGGCTCCACCTCTGGGTAAATTGTGGGACCCATAGTCTCAGAGAAGTGGATACAAAGGCTTCAAGGAAGAATATTGGCATTTCTTCCTGAAGCCGTTTGAATATTCCACTTCCCTACCACCCCATCTTTTCATTCTTTTTTACCAAATGGTATACATGTATGTATTATATATATATATATATATATATATATATATGTCGTGCCGAATAGGTAAAACTTGCGATTTTAGCCTAAATAGCTACGTTCTTTTTGCTGAATAAGGCAAGCAAGCGAAAATCTGTGTATGCAATAATTTTACAGAAATTGTTCTGAATAACGAAACAAACATATTTCATTATGTTTGTTTATTATTAAATTACTGTAAACTTATCTAAAATATATTTAGTATATATATATATATATATATATATATATATATATATATATATATATATATATATATATATATATATATATATGTTGTTATTAGTTGCTAGTTATTAGTTGTTATGCAAATACAATATTTTGAATATATTTATAGAGCTATTTATGTAAATGCAATATTTTCACAGAATTAAATCAACAGTTAATGAAAGTATTTTAATCCTTAGAAAATAATGGTATTGTTTATGTACAGTAACTCAAGTGCAAATAGATTATAAATTCATAATACTGATCGCAATCCCTTTATACATTTCAAAACTACTTTAGATTTCATTTTGTAAGAAGATTTTCTCAATGGAATGAAAAGACTACCTGAACCCTGTCACACTTCCCAAAACTTATCACCAATACGCAAATGAAAATCGAAGGCGAGAATTCATGGTATATTATAACATTCGCACTGATTAAGGAAATATTACTAGTGTTGGCACTGATAAGTTGTCATTTTTTGTGACCGAATGGGATTTAATATAAGAAAACATAACTGATACACAGAGATATTTACAATCAGTGGCCAGTTATTAGGTACACCCTTATAGGAATGGGTTGACTACCCTTTGCCCCAGAAGAGCCTCCTTCTTCGTGGCATGGATTCATCAAGTGCCGGAAACATTCCTTAGAGATCCTGCTGTTGCTGCATAGCTTCAGGGAGTCCCAAAGTCAAGAAAATATGGAGAACTTGCCCATCATTATATGTTTGTTCCCATAGGCTCGGACCCTTTACTCATGGGGAAAGAGTGCATCTAAGTTCCTCAAGAAGCTAGGCAAAGACTCAACAGGGTAACTAGGAATCCCAGGCAGCTAGTTTTCTGTTCCAGCGACTCAGCGTTGCTGTTCAGAGGGTAATGCATGCTGTATTTGGGCACGCGCCCCATGGATGAGATTTTCGCATTATAATCAGTGACAAACACTTAACAATATGTACTAGGCATGCATCTCACATCTCATGTACTGAATATGCCATCTTTATATCAACAATGTATCTCTTAAACCTTTGTACCATATTAAGTAAAAAAATACCTATTGGTAATATATATATATATATATATATATATATATATATATATATATATATATATATATATATATATATATAATGAAGACATCATATGAAAATAGAGGAATTCGTTTTCAGATACTCACATTATCAAGGAACTATATGCATATAGTTCCTGATAATGTGAGTAGTCACGAAAGCGCTTGGAATTCCTCTATTTTTTCATAGTGGTTGTCTTGCATATTTTGATATCACCTGTTTACTTTGATCTTTTTGCATATATATATATATATATATATATATATATATATATAGGATGGGGTCCACCTCTGGTACAAATTGTGGGACCCATAGCCTCGGAGAAGTGGATAAAAGGCTTCAAGGAAGAATATTTGGATTTCTTCCTGATGCCATTTGAATATTCCACTTCTCCTACCACCCCATCTTTTAATTTTTTTACCAATAGGTATGTTTTATTACATAATATGGTACAAAAGATTTGAGAGATACATTGTTGATATAAAGATGGCATATACAGTACACGAGGTGAGAGATACATGTCTAGTACATATTGTTACATCTTTGTCACTGATTATAATGCGAAAATCTCATCCAGCTCTTCCGAGCTGGTGCGCGTGCCCAGAATACAGCATGCATTACCCTCTGAACAGCAGCGTTGAGTCGCTGGAACAGAAAACTAGCTGCCCTGGGATCCCTAGTTACCCTGTTGAGTCTTTTGCCCAGCTCCTTGAGGAACTTAGATGCACTCTTTCCCATGAGCCAAGGGTCTCTGAGCCTATGGGAACAAACATATAATGATGGGCAAGTTCTCCATATTTTCTCGACTTCTGGGACTCCCTGAAGGTGGCAGCAGCCCCTCCTTCCTCCCTGGTGTACTGGAGATAGGTATCAGCCAAGGTAGATGCACATGTGTAGTCCCACACCACCTGCTTGCCGTCTGTCCAGGCTTGAAGAGTGATACCATCTGGACGCTTTTGGTTGCCATCAGATCTGCATAGTTGGGGTGGTTCCCTTACTGCTGGGCATCCGGCTGTTGTGAGGCTCCTCTTGATAATGTTATTAACCTCTTCATGTCTTGCAATCTTTCCTCGGATTTACGACACACAAGACCATGGTACCCGAATCGGTCTGCTGCTTCACTGCCACAAATACACCTGTGTTCGGCGAGAATAGGGCGGCAAGTCGAAGGGCAACACCAATGCGGATGGTCTGTGGGTCGAGGCGTGTGCCAAGGCTGGAGTTGGGAACAGCCAAAAGAAAGTCCCCTGCATGAGGAGCTCTCACTGCAAGTAGGCGGGCTCTATCCTTCCCTGACACACTCTGAAGCATTGCTGAGGCTATATTCTCTACTATTGGGCCATCCCAGTGCGACTGTTTGTAGTTGTTGGGGAGCAGGCCTGGTTTCAGAGCCTGTTAGGTTATCCCAGATCCTGGCTCCATCAACGAACTTTTGGTCATGGATTCCAATCGTGTCCCTAAGATGTTCAGGGAGAATTGCTGCTACAAGCCCTCTGGATGCAATGCATGAAGACAGGAAAGCAGGTAGAGCAATCTGAGATGACTTGCGGACACCAATGCCTCCTAGTCTGACTGGGAGTGTAGCTTGGTCCCACTGCCCATCTTCTAGAGTAAGGTTAAGTACTTTAGTAAAGATCTGCCTCAGGATACTGTCATATTCGTGCAGTATAGGATTATCATATGAAGGAGCACATCTAGGAAATATGTCAACCTGGGCAGACTCAAGCATTTTGTGAGGAGGTACAAGGCATCATGGGTGTCAAGATTGCCTATTCGTTGTTCCATTCTCCTCAATTCTTCCAGTTTCTTCCTGAGAATTGTGTCAATGGCATCTCTTCCCAGAGGTGCTCCAAGCAAGACACTATTAGTAGGGGCAATGACTGTTGCTCCTGGTAGTTTTGATAGCACTGCATCTATCACTTGTTGATTGACTGATATGATTTCACATTTGGATGGATTCAGGATGAGACCCATTTCCTGTCCCTGTGTCATCACCTGTGTAAGATCATCTACAAGGGACTCCTTTGTACCTGCTAGTGTGCCATCATCCAGGAACCAGATGTTTAGCTCACTGGTCAGTCTTACTGTGATTTCCTAACTGCTATACAGAAGAGAATGGTGCGAGAGGTCCCCTTGCTGGACACCCTCTGATGATGTGATTTCATGCTCTCCAAACAGGAGCATTGATTCCTTGCTATATCCAGCTGAAACAAAAGGGAAGAGACCTGGAAAATGTTGTTGTACAGCTGCTAATACTACGTCCCTTTTCAGGAGATTAAATGCATTCTTGAAATCTAATTTAACCACTGCATTGTCCTCAGGCAGGTTGTCGATATATGCCCTTGTTGCATGAACCGCTGCTTCACTTCCTTGAGAGACCCCAAAGCCAAGCTGGTTTGGTTGAAGCATGATGGCTGCCTCTGCGCGAATACTTCTGACAGCAGCTTTAGAAACGAGGCGGCGAAACGTGTTGCCCACTGCGATTGGCCTAATTCCTCCATCCTTCTTTTTAAGGGCACAAAGTGATGCTCCAAAAAAGAAAGGTTTAATCTCGTCAGGAATCAGACCAGCCAAGGAATTGTTGACGAACCTTGTGATCTCTGACAGCAGTGTCTCTGCAATCTCCCCGATAACTGGATTAACCATTTCCTTTAAATGTTGTGGCCTTATTCCAGTGTAACCCCCAGCAGAGCCGGAAGGGAATGACATTATTGCTTTGTAAATGTCCGAGTCTTGCACAATCAGTGGTTCCACAGTGGGGACAGAGGTGTTGGAACTGTTGGTACCCCGGGTTTTCCCCTGGCAGGGTGCTTTCCTCTAAGTGCTTCAGCAGTGTCAGCATCTCTGGGGGCAACTGTATCTTCACTGGTGATAATTCTGATTGCTCCCACTGTGTTGCCCTCTTCAATTTTCTTGCTCACTTGGACTCTGATTTTTCGCTGTCAGTGGAGTGAGTGGGGGTTCCTGCCTCTCCCATTTTTGTGTTGATGGGGAAGGGGAATGAGGTTATCAGCTCTAGGAAAGTCTCTTAAGGATTTAATGATCATTGAGGCTAGCCTCTTTCCCCTTCTTTCCGGCACAGCTAAGCAGACATTGCCAAAAAGTAGTAAGTTGTGCCATGCCTTGATGGTTGGTGGAGCATTTAGGATAGCAGAACCATCGTTTACTTTTATTAAGAGGTCTGTAAGTTTCCCAGCTGCGTGTGGACGGGCTGCTTTGGGAATATGTGTGAGTGTTCTGATACCTGTTGCTTTAATTGCTTCCAGGATATTATCTGATGAGATGAGATCTGTTGGAGTGGGTTCAGGTGCCTGAAGTGGCTCTGAGTCATCACTGTCCACAGGAGGACATCCTGAACCCGGGCAGCTGCCATGTTTACGGAGGAAACCATTAGAGTTGAGACAACGAAGCTGTAAACACGACCGACACTTGCCTCTCCTAGTATTGCCAGCCGTGCCATTTCCCTGGCTGCTCGCTTCCTCCTGACTGGCATTCATCTGGCTAGGTAGACTGTAGTGGAGTACGACATGCTGGGTGGGTAAGGTGCGTGGAAGGTAGTGAACTTGACCGTGGTGGCCTGGTAGGGCTTGAGGGGTGTCGCTGGGATTTGGGTGAGGGAGGCGCAGGTAGTTGGGTGGGGGTCGCCAGGGGAGAGGAGTGAGGGGAGTACACTACACATGGATTTTGCACTCTATATATTGTTCACACTGTCTTACAATACACACAACATTATTTGTTTTCCATGTACGTCATGAAAGATGTGGGTATGTGCACTGTTGAACACCAGTGTCTTCCTTCACCACCTACACACAGCGCCTCTTCCCTCTCCCCTGTGGCGTGGGGAGGAGGCACTGGTCACTCCCTCGTTAACATTAACCACACATTGTTTTTCCATAACATATGTCTCTAATTATTCCATGCATCGACACGTAATCATTTCTAGGTTAACTGGAAGCATGGCGCATGGTGCTGGAGGTAGATGTTTTTATGAGAGATTTCCGAGGTTTGTATATACGATAATCTTGGCCGGCACACAGTGTAGGCCTTATTCTCCCCCACCCACACTGGCCATCTTCCACACTACCACCACTCACCAACCTTCACAAACTGCACATCATTTCCACTATTTGCGTTGAAACGATGCACTGTAATGTTTTCTCACTGCACTGGAATCTTCCCAAAGTATTCACACTGAGTCCTGTTCAGTCTTAGATCTGGTCAGCCTCGTTGATCAGTACTTATCCTTGAAAATCCCGCAGCTAGCCCGCCACACGTCTTGCCATGCCAGCGGCATGCGATTATATTTCGAAAATCTCATCCATGGGGCGCGTGCCCAAAATACAGCAGGCATTACCCCTCTGAACAGCAACGCTGAGTCGCTGGAACAGAAAACTAGCTGCCCGGGGATTCCTAGTTACCCTGTTGAGTCTTTTGCCCAGCTTCTTGAGGAACTTAGATACACTCTTTCCCCATGAGCCAAGGGTCTCCGAGCCTATGGGAATAAACATATAATGATAAGCAAGTTTTCTGTATTTTCTCGACTTTTGAGACTCCCTGAAGCTGCCAGCTGCCCCTCCTTCCTCCCTCTTGTATTGGAGATAGGTATCAGCCAAGTTAGATGCACATATGTAGTCCCACACCACCTGCTTGCCGTCTGTCCAGGCTTGAAGGGTGATACCATTTGGACGCTTTTGGCTGCTATCAGATTTGTATAGTTGGGGTGGCTCCCTTACTGCTGGGCATCCGGCTGTTGTGAGGCTCCTCTTGATGATGTTATTAACCTCTTCATGTCTTGCAATCTTTCCCTCGGATTTACGACACACAAGACAATGGTACCCGAATCAGTCTGCTGCTTCACTGCCACAAATACACCTGTGTTCGGGGAGAATAGGGGCGGCAAGTCGAAGGGCAACACCAATGCAGATGGTCTGTGGGTCGAGGCGTGTGCCAAGGCTCTAGTTAGGAACAGCCAACGGAAAGTACCCTGCATGAGGAGCTCTCACTGCCAGCTCACTGCCAGAAGGCGGGCTCTATCCTTCCCTGACACTCTCTGAAGCATTGTTGAGGCTATATTCTCTATTATTGGGCCATCCCAGTGCGACTGTTTGTAGTTGTTGGGGGGAAGCAGGTCTGGTTTCAGAGCCCGTTAGATTATTCCAGATCCTGGCTCCGTCAACGAACTTTTGGTCATGGACTCCAATCTTGTCCCTAAGATGTTCAGGGAGAATCACTGCTACAAGCCCTCTCTGGATGCAATGCATGAAGACAGGAAAGCAGATAACGCAATCTGTGATGACTTGCGGACACCAATGCCTCCTAGTCTGACTGGGAGTGTAGCTTGGTCCCACTGCCCGTCTTCTAGAGTAAGGTTCAGCACTTTAATAAAGATCTGCCTCAGGATACTGTCATATTCGTGCAGTATAGGGTTATCATATGAAGGAGCACATCTTAGGAAATATGTCAACCTGGGCAGACTCAAGCATTTTGTGAGAAGGTACAAGGCATCATGGGTGTCAAGATTGCCTATTCGTTGTTCCATTCTCATCAATTCTTCCAGTTTCTTCCTGAGAATTGTGTCAATGGCACCGCTTCCCAGAGGTGCTCCAAGCAAGATACTATTTGTGGGAGCAATTACTGATCCTCCTGGTAGTTTTGATCTCACTGCTTCTATCACTTGTTGACTGACTGATATATATATATATATATATATATATATATATATATATATATATATATATATATATATATATATATATATATATATATATATATATATATATACATGTATATGCAAGACAAGCCACGGGGAGTGGAAATCTTTAGCTCAAGTACTTTCACACTTCTCAGTGCGTCATCAAGAGCTATGCAATGTTGCAAGGCAGCAACTGAGGAGGAGAAGTTTTCCCAGAGTAGCGTTACTGTGTCAAAAGCTTTCTTACTGTTCAAGAAAATGCAATCTCTCTCTCTCTCTCTCTCTCTCTCTCTCTCTCTCTCTCTCTCTCTCTCTCTCTTTTCTCTTCTCTCTCTATCTTCTCTCTCTCTCTTATCTCTCTCTCTCTCTCTCTCTCTCTCTCTCTCTCTTTTAGCTCTCTCTCTCTCTCCTGTCTTCCTGTCTTAGTTGAGTCATCTTCACAAAGAACTCCAGTAGGTTTGTGACACAGAATTTTCCATCCCTGAAGTTGTGTTGGTTGTCATGTTTAAACCCACTGATTTCTTGTGGCTCCATCACTCTTCTGATAATCTTCTACATGACTTTGCATACATGTCAGTGACACTGGTGTGTTTAATGCAACCTGTCTGTCTCCTTTCTTAAAAAGTGGAACTACATTTGTTGTCTTCCACACCTCTGGCAGTTGCCTAATTTCGATATTCGATAGATATAATGAATATTGTTGCTAGTGGTACACATAGTGCCTCTGCTTCCTCTCTCACGACCCAGAGAGATATTATCTGTTCCCCACTGCGTTCGAGGTATCGAACTCACATGATAAACATGAGTACAAAATGACAACAAACTAAAAGATATAAGAAGTAGGCAGAAGTAGGAAGTTCATGCAACTTTAAAGCCTCATTATGATCTTCCAAGTTATCTGCTCTCTGTTTTTCCTATGTGTTCTCTTCTCTCTCTCTCTCTCTCTCTCTCTCTCTCTCTCTCTCTCTCTATCTATCTATCTATCTATCTATCTATCTATCTCTCTCTCTCCCTCTCCCTCTCTCTCTCTCTCTCTCTTTACTTTTGAAGTACAAGTTAGAATTCAAGATTAAACTCTACTGTTCTCACCTGTTAACTGGTGCAGATGCATGGTTGCCTAGAACGTTAATGACAGGAGTATCAGGGAAGTACTGCTTAAGGAGACTGTTAGTAACGTTTATAGCAGCCAGGTTACTTGCATGATCTTGTGCCCATACATCATGGGCTGGAAGATCTCCCGTCACATATCTAGAGGATACTTCTGTTATTAGTTGCAGCAACTATTATGCAAATAAAATATTTTGAATATATTTATAGAGCTATTTATGTAAATGCAATATTTTCACATAATTAAATCGACAGTTAATGAAAGTATTTTAATCCTTAGAAAATAATGGTATTGTTTATGTACAGTAACTCAAGAGCAAGTAGTTTATAAATTCATAATACTGATCGCAATCCCTTTATACATTTCAAAACTACTTTAGATTTCATCTTGTAAGAAGATTTTCTCAATGGAATGAAAAGACTACCTGAACCCTGTCACACTTCCCAAAAACTTATCACCAATACGCAAATGAAAATCGAAGGCGAGAATTCATGGCATATTATAACATTCGCACTGATTAAGGAAATATTACTAGTGTTGGCACTGATAAGTTGTCATTTTTTGGTGACCGAATGGGATTTAATATAAGAAAACATAACTGATACACAGAGATATTTACACTCAGTGGCCAAGTTATTAGGTATACCCTTCTAGGAATGGGTTGGGCTACACCTTTGCCTCCAGAAGAACCTGCCTTCTTCGTGGCATGGATTCATCAAGTGCCGGAAACATTCCTTAGAAATCCTGCTGTTGCTGCATATGTGTCGCTTGTTAATTTATGTTAAGTAAAAGGACACAAATACAACTAATGAGACATTTTATTATGGCAACGTTTCGCTCTCCAGGAGCTTTTTCAAGCGAATCTCCCATTCTACAACATCCCAAAAATTGCGCCAAATTGTGACCCTGCAGCTGTGCAGTTTAGGTGAGATTGTGCCCACTGTAAACTAAGTTTCCTGTTTTTGATGACATAAATGGAACCCAGTGTGGTCTTCTGCTACTATAGTTCATCCACCTCAAGGTTCGACATAATGTGTGTTCAGAGTTGCTCTTCTGCATCCCACTGTCAGTTTGAACCAGTCCGGACATTCTCTCTCTGTCCTCTCTCCTAATAAGGTGTTTTCACCAACAGAACTGCCCCTCACTGGATGTTTAGTGGTTTCACACTACTGTCTGTGTGGCATGCAAAGATTATGTTACAATTTACTCGGCGTATTTCACACTCCCACATAGGCTGCCTCCCAACCAGCGAACCGGGTGGTAAGGGTTTAATGATCGATTGCGTACCGGTCGTTAAATAAGTACCTTGGTTCATTGACCAATCGCAGACAAGCCTACCAAAGCTCAAGCAACGTGGTTCACTTGCGGTAAGCTCTGGCAGACTTGCCAGTGAGTACGGTGCACTCTCTCTCTGGCTTCTGCTTTGCCATCTGTCACCGCCGTGAACACTTATTATTATTATATCTGTACATATTGTACATAGTGTGTGAAGGCAAAATATACATTATAGTCTACTTCTGAGTTTGTTCCAATCCCATTACGACCAGGTCTCACATTACCTGTGTTTGTAATAGTATGTAAACTCGCAAAAATCCCAGGAAATCAGAAGTTTCTGAGACACTCAACAACAACAATCATTCCACGTTCAAAATCACTTAACTTAATTCTTCCTCGTTCTGATGTTCGGTCTGAAGAACAACTGAATCTCTTGACCAAACCTGAATTCTTTCAGCCTAACATTGAGGTACTGCCCCGTAATTGATTGAATAGATATTCCCATTAATGACTGGAGTACACAAGTGTTCCTAATAAAGTGGCCACCGAGTGCATGTGTACGTTAGTCTTGTCACAGAGCGCAGCGTCGATGTTTTCAAAATACGTAGGCGTTTACTAGTATAATATAGGAGACAGTTAAAATATTCAATAGCAAACCCAATCCCAGTTCATGGAAGGAGAGTTTCTGGAATGAATTAGTTATCAAATATAGATATATAAAGGTATTTAAATAGCACAATGAATTATTATGCATTAAGTAATTCAATAACCGTATGATATTAATATACTGTAAATATACAAACTATGTTTAACTGAAAATCACTAACACAAGATCGGGGTTAGTAAGAGCAGCTTGAGCTATTAATTCCTCAAGTGTATTTAGTGGAATATCACAGTTGGCCAATGATCCCCAGTGACCTGCCCCAGCCTCCCCAGGGGCGGGATCACCAAATTCATGACGACAACACAGCGGATGATCACATCTCATAGCACTTCCTTCATCATACAGAAGGTCAACGTGAGTGTCTGTTATATGCAGGATCCGCACCACACCGGGTGTGTTCTGTAAAGGAGTATCAGAATGCATGCAAACAAAGCAAACAAGGTCAGGGTTGTAAACGTTGAGAAGTAAGCTGAAACAAGTAGTAGGTTCAAATGATTGGCTTCAAGTTTTCAAATATTAGTGTGCAATATTTCTAAATGTTTAAACTTAATTTCCCCAGTTAGATAACAAAACTTGAGCTGCAGAAGGGATATACTGTAAATTAATTGCAGGACTTGTGTTTGTATGTGGGTGCTAAGTGAATGTTTAATTTCATATAGAGCACCATAGTAACCTCAGGCAGGTGGAGTGCTTCCATGACTGGCTGAGACAAAAATTTTTTTTTTACAAAAGTCAGTAGAAGTATAGTCACTGGAATGCATTAGAAGACATATGTAGAGCAAGGCTTTACTGCAACAACGTCTTCCTCGCGGCAAAATTTTATCAAGTCAATATATACATGTACATGAATGGTATACAATACCGACAATATGAAAATTATACACATGTGCGACATCTGGGTATCTTTATTGTAGACGTTTCGCCATCCAGTGGCTTTATCAATACAGATTCTAGGACATAACTTGAAGACAGTAGAACTATATACAAAAGATGAGGTAATCAGTCCCTCAACCTTGGAGTTGTTGTGAAGAGCATCGTAGTGATGGGTTAGTAGTAGTTGCTGTAGCCATAAAGAAAGTTATGTAGATGTCCTCTGAACCAAGATTCCAACTACTGCTAACATTAACCCATCCCTTGGGTATGACCTACTTCCACTGGGGAATCCCGCTTACCAGTGACTATGCCCTCGTCTGCTACCCGTCCCTATCCACTGACGCCTATATAAGCGCCAACCTCCTTCCCTCTGCTCCAGAATCTCTACAACCACGGTGGTCTTCACACCAAGTCCAAGGCTGAGGGACTCATTACCTCATCTGCTGTAGTTCTATTGTCTTCAAGTTATGTCCTAGAATCTGTATTGAAAAAAAACACTGGATGGTGAAACGTCTACAATAAAGATACTCAGATGTTTCTCATGTGTCTAATTTTCATTCAATATATACATGTCAGAGTAAAAGAAAAATCCAGTTAAAGCTTGTAATACACGTTATGTCTTCATGCCGATATCAGAAGACAATATTTTATACTCGATATGATCCTGTAATACTAACCTGGTCTGGTTCAGGGTGGTATGGCTCAGGCTTGCCTCCAGGAATCTCTATGGTCCATGGTTCCAGTTCTGTACTTTGGCAGTGGCCACCTAGCAACCAGCCACAGACGGTATCATAGTTGTAGTCAGTGTTGTTGAGCACATAAAGCACTTCTGCCTTCATGTGGAGAGAAAGGCTGTAATATTGCTAATAACCACTATGAAATGTATTGTATTTCTGATACTGATATGTAATGAGCATAGTACAGTGTGAGTAGTGTTCTGGGATACTTATATTAGTGTACGGTAAAACAGGCATATTAGTTTCAGAAACACAGCAACATATCTTCCCAAAAAATAGCCGTCAGTCCTGCACCCTTATCAAACCACAACGACTATGAGCCAGGTTGACCATACTATGCTTTAACGTTTCGTCTTTATGGGCAAATAATGAAACTTATTGAGTAATTAATTATTTTTAATAATTACAAACAATTAATTGAAAGCTTTATCATTCATCCAAGTGCCTACAACCTCTGTATATTCTAATATACTCTAAACAATGCATGAGAAAGTTGTAGTTTTAGGGATCATATGATTTATGATGTTTTTGCACTTCTAGAAAGTCGGCCTTAAACGAACGATGGTGAATGTGTTTCCTTCTACGTGTTGCACTACCTTGATGTAAAACAGACGATGTTGCAAAAATAAATTCTTTTAATTCATGTACTAAATCATAAAAGTGAAGTGTGTCACAAGTTTTTTGAGACTTTGATGCAATTGTTTGTTATAATTTTTCATGGGTGTAGTTAAAATATGTTTTACATGTTTTCTTGGAACACGTTCCCCTCATTATGCAGGGAGTGTATTAACATTGTTTCAAGCTTGGTTCAAACCATTCATTAGATGACTTACGCCTTGTTTGTAATACAGTATTTTGGAAAATAAATTTTGATTTCTGAATTTAAAAATAAATAAAATGGTCGTTATAAATGTTACCCTTGATATTCTCGTTATAAATGTAGTACTAAGACCCTTGGAGGTACCATGGCAGGATGCCAGTACTAACCGGAGCACCAGTCCACATGGCGGATTACCAGTACTAAGACACCCGGGACCATGGCAGTGACCAGTACTAAGACCTGGAGTACCATGGCATGATACCAGTACTAAGACACCCGGAGGTACCACATGGCAGGATGAACAGTACTAAGACACCCGGAGTACCACATGGCAGGATGACCAGTACTAAGAACCCGGAGGTACCACATGGCAGGATGACCAGTACTAAGACACCCGGAGGTACCACATGGCAGGATGTACCAGTACTAAGACACCCGGAGGTACCACATGGCAGGATGTACCAGTACTAAGACACCCGGAGGTACCACATGGCAGGATGTACCAGTACTAAGACACCCGGAGGTACCACATGGCAGGATGACCAGTACTAAGACACCCGGAGGTACCACATGGCAGGATGTACAGTACTAAGACACCCGGAGGTACCACATGGCAGGATGAACCAGTACTAAGACACCCGGAGGTACCACATGGCAGGATGAACCAGTACTAAGACACCCGGAGGTACCACATGGCAGGATGACCAGTACTAAGACACCCGGAGGTACCACATGGCAGGATGAACCAGTACTAAGACACCCGGAGGTACCACATGGCAGGATGAACCAGTACTAAGACACCCGGAGGTACCACATGGCAGGATGAACCAGTACTAAGACACCCGGAGGTACCACATGGCAGGATGAACCAGTACTAAGACACCCGGAGGTACCACATGGCAGGATGAACCAGTACTAAGACACCCGGAGGTACCACATGGCAGGATGAACCAGTACTAAGACACCCGGAGGTACCACATGGCAGGATGAACCAGTACTAAGACACCCGGAGGTACCACATGGCAGGATGAACCAGTACTAAGACACCCGGAGGTACCACATGGCAGGAGAACCTTAAGTACTAAGACACTCCGGATGGTACCACATGGCAGGATGAACCAGTACTAAGACACCCGGAGGTACCACATGGCAGGATGAACCAGTACTAAGACACCCGGAGGTACCACATGGCAGGATGAACCAGTACTAAGACACCCGGAGGTACCACATGGCAGGATGAACCAGTACTAAGACACCCGGAGGTACCACATGGCAGGATGAACCAGTACTAAGACACCCGGAGGTACCATGGCAGGATGAACCAGACTAAGACACCGGAGTACCATGGCAGGATGACCAGTACTAAGACACCCGGAGGTACCACATGGCAGGATGAACCAGTACTAAGACACCCGGAGGTACCACATGGCAGGATGAACCAGTACTAAGACACCCGGAGGTACCACATGGCAGGATGAACCAGTACTAAGACACCCGGAGGTACCACATGGCAGGATGAACCAGTACTAAGACACCCGGAGGTACCACATGGCAGGATGAACCAGTACTAAGACACCCGGAGGTACCACATGGCAGGATGTACCACAAGACTAAGAACCACTATTTCATCATCACTTTTATACTCATTGCTTTCCCAGGTGACCACATGCAGAAAACTGCAAGACATTTCCACACACTTTCATATCATCATTGTCTTGCCAGAGGTGCGCCTACAATACAGTTCAAAAACTGCAACATATCTCCACCCCTCCTTCTGAGCGCAGACACTGTACTTCCCACCTCCAGGACTCAAGTCCGGCTAACTGGTTTCCCTGAATCCCTTCATAAATGTTACCTTGCTTACACTACAACAGCATCAAGTCATAAAAACCATTTGCCTCTACTCGCTCTAATCTAACATGCTCACTCACGCTTGTTGGAAGTCCAGGCCCTCGCACACAAAACCTCCTTTACCCTGTCCCTCTAACTATTCCTAGGACGACCCGTAGCCCGCTTTCCCTCCACTACAGATTTGTACACCATCCAAATCATTCTATTTCGTTCCATCCTCTCTAAATGTCCGAACCACCTCAACAACCCCTCCTCAGCCCTCTGATACTTTTAGAAACCTCGCACCTCCTAATCTCCAAGTTACGTATTCCCTGTATTGTATTCACACGGCACATTGCACACAGATACGACATCGCCACTGCCTCCAGGCTTCTACTTATTGCAACATTCTCAACTTTGCTTTCAGGGTTAACGTTCTTTGTCTCCACAGACTCCTCAGTGCTCCACTCACCTTTTTCACCTAATCATTTCTATGATTCACCTTATCTTTCATAATCCATCTGCTGACAAGTCCAATCCCAAATATTTGAATACTTTCACTTTCTCCATACTCCCTCCCTCCAATCTGATATCATATCTTTCATTATCTAAATTTTTGGTTATCGTCATCACCTTGTTCTTACTAATGTTCACTTTTTATTTCCTTCTTTTACATACCATGACAAACTCGTCCACCAACCTCTTCTCTTCAGACTCTCCCAAAAGCACAGTGTCATCAGCAAAAAACAACTTTGACAACTCCCATTTTGTGTTAGTTTATTTATACTTTAATCCCACACCTCTTGCCAACACCCCAACATTCACTTCTCTTACAACCCCATCTATAAATATATTGAACTAACATAGTAACATCATGTATCCCTGCCTATTTTTACTGGGAAATAATCTGCCTCTTTCCTACCTACTCTAACCTGGGCCTCACTCTCCTCGTAAAAACTCTTAAATGCTTTCAGTAACCTATCACCTATTGAGTATACTTTACCATGTATACTCAACAGGCTTATTCCCTATATTTTTCCATTTTTATTTTGTCCCATTTGCCTTTATACAAAGGAACTATGCACGTTGTCTGCCAATACGTAGGTACCTTGCCCTCTTTCATAAATTTATTAAATAAAAGCACCAACCATTCCAAAACTATAACTCACCTGCGTTTAACATTTCTGACTTGATCATATTAATCCCAGCTGCTTTACCTAATACTTTCATTCTACCTACAGCCTCATGCACCTCTCTCACACTCACACTGGGCTCATCCTCATCCCTACAAGATATTATACCTCTCTGGCCAATGCACTAAATATAGCTTCCCTATTTTCATCAACACTTAACATTTCCTCAAAATTTAACGCCATCTTCCCGATACCTCTAACTCTCCATCTAATAAATCTCTTCTTTTTTTAACTGTCAAATCCATTCGGCTTCCTCAACTTATTAACCTCACTCCAAAACTTTTTTATTCTCAGCAAAATTTGTTGACAGCTTCTCACCCACTCTCTCATTTGCTCTCCTTTTGCATTCCTTCTCCATTCTCTTAACATCTCTTTTTCTCTCCATAAACTCCTCCCTCCTTATATCAATTCTACTTCGTAAAAACTACTTATATGCTATTTTTTTCCCTCTTACTATTCTATGTACCTCACCATTCCGCCAGTCGCTCCTCTTCCCTCCTGCACCTACCCTCTAATATCCATAAACTTCTGCTGAAGACTCTAACACTACATTCTTGAATCTACCCTATGCCTCTTCAACCTCATTAGCCCATCTTTCTACCAATAGCTGCATATATCTTATCCTAACTGCGTCCTTCTCAACCTAATAAATAATTTAGGGATCAATTAAACTATTTAGCTACAATATGTACATGTATAAAGTGACCATTGTTGAACTATTGTGATCTTTACAACCAACTTCTTTTTAACTTGAATAATAATGCAACAAGTTTGGGACGTCTTGTATATATGAAGCATACTGTTTAATCTTTCGGGTGTATTCCATTTTTCCATCAACATAAATTCAAAATTTTCTGAGTTAGATCAAACATTTTAAATGAATTCTTTTTAAAAAATTAAAATGCTTTAATTTTATCCAAATGAGACATTCACACCAACTCTGATGTGAATGTCACCTCTTCATCAATTGTGATGAATGTCATCTTTATATCAGCTGAGACGTGAAAAGGTCATCGTATAAACTTACTCCGCAAAGTTTTACCATACCAGAGCAAACATCACTTGGAAAGAGGTTAAAGTTGATACATTCCGTTATAGCAATGTTTTCCAACTCTTCCACTGTACCCCCTGCAGCCATCATCGTGTCCAGAGCTGCAGCCGCTGTTTTACATTCTATACAAGTCATATCTCTGTATGAAGAAAAGAGAATATAATTACCATATAATTACAATGTGACTTTCAAGAAATCTTGAAAGTTTTGAAAATGTTACTTTCCTTGCATATCTCCATGAAAATAGATGAACATATAATGCAAATGTAATATATAAAAGGAGAACCATTAAAACTGATTCAAATGCATTTTGATTTAATGGGTTTATATCAAGTGGTCAGTCGGTACGACTCACATAAAGACAGATTCAAAAAAGAAAATAAATCAATTATTATGAATAGTTCCTAACACAATTTATCTAGGTTAGTTCTTACTGAAGCTGAGAATGTAATCACTCAATGGATACTAGTGTGTATGGTCGAATATTGTGGAATCTACATTTCTACAACTTCACCTAATTCTCAAATCCTATTTATATTCAAATGATTGAACTCGGACATTTCTGTTACATTAAGTTCTATCAAACCTGAAGAAAGCGATAGAAGATTACACTTTCTTCTGTGAAAACACAAAAGATGTCTCTAAAGAGATTCATGAGTTTAAGTACAAACGGAAGAGAGCTCAGTGATGAAGTTGATGACTAAGGGATATACTCAGACTGGAGCGACTATAAGGAATTGTTTAGTGAATTTTGCAAGTAATGCATCCAAGAAACTTACAATACTGCAGCACATTATGTGCAATATTGATTGCAGAAAATGATAAACAGTTTACGAAACACATGTTTGTTAGTTCCTTGAGTATGCACCACTATCTGTATTTCCTATCCTGTCTTCGGCATCCTAAGGGGAAAAAAAAATTTGTTTTTGTTTTTCGTCCGATTTCGTTCATTTTTTTTAATAAGCGTACATGTCTCATTTTCATATGAAAGATTTGGCATCCTCACCTCAAAAGTGTTTTGGGAACACTCAACACAAAAGTGTTTTAGGAACTCCCTACTGATAATATAATGCTAAACCGATTTTGTCATGAAATGAAGTACAGTAAAATACCTTATTTTCACCACCCAAAAAATATAGTTGTTAAGTTTTTGACATAGGGTGAAATATCTCTCCTTTATCCCTCCACAAATACCAAAAATTTAGGGTTAGTACGAATTGTTTTTCACCATTTAGTACAACATTCATAGTTGAATATATATATATATATATATATATATATATATATATATATATATATATATATATATATATATATGTCGTGCCGATTAGGTAAGTTAGTTAGTTCAGACTCTCAGGTAAGGACCCACTAGGGGCGAGGGGGAAGTGGGGACAGAATAAGAATAGCCGGTGAGAGGAAGAGCTGAAGTAGAAGAGAAAGAGTCAGGACTAAACCCAACAGTCTAACTACTTAAGTATTAGGTAAAACTTGCGATTTTGGCTTAAATAGCAACGCTCTTCTTGCCATATAAGACAATCGAAAATTTATGTATGCAATAATTTCGCAAAAATCATTCTGAACCTAACGAAAAAAATATATTTCATTGTGTTTGTTTATTATTAAATTAATGTTAACGTATCTAAAATATATTTAGTTGGGTTAGGCTAAATTAAATTGCGCTTGTTGTAATAAGGTTAGGTAGGTTTTCAAAGTTTCTCTTGGTACAAAATTATAAATTTTTACATTAACATAAATGAAAAAAATATACAGTATCTTTAAACGTATAAGAGAAAATTTTAAAAAGGACTTAATTTTAAATGAGTTCTTGCTAATTGACCAGTTTTACCTAATCGGCACGACATATATATATATATATATATATATATATATATATATATATATATATATATATATATATATATATATATATATATATATATATCTGTCAACTCTGCCAGAGAGAGACTGTGAGTATCCCTCTCTGTGGTTTTGGCCCAATATCTTCCAATTAAGAACACCTATCAGGATTATCATCAACAGGCTTGTGTGTGAATACCTGCAGATCGTTTTGGAAAGGGCAAGAGGACTCGGCATTTCCTTTCTCCCTTCAGAATCAAGAAAAGTGTTGTGTACGTGAAGTCAGTGAGGGAGGAAACAACGGTCACCTATGGGTGGGGGTCCACACAGTTTGAGGTATGGTAGATGATGCAGCTAGCCAGCCACAAAGCCAGGGAAACAGTGAAGCCAACAATGAAAGAAGAGGCACATGTCAGGTGTGTGGAGAGTATCGGGCACGCAACAAGACTAGCGTTATTCGTGCACACAATGGGTGTGCTGGATCACATAGGCCTCCAGCATAGAGCAGCCCACAGCCTCCACAGGTAGATGACAATTCCAATGGCAACCTCCTTACTTGTGAAGATCTTCTGATGTCATTCAAATTCACTGCTAGCAGTACCCTATCTCCCATTCCTAAAGCGACTAGTCCATATGCAGCAGGGAAATTCACAGACCCGTTTGGTGTACTAGCCTCAACGAGCAGTATTTTATATTATTATAACCACGAACAAGTGGTATTGATCAATAACAACACTGCGACTAGACAGAGTTAGAGCGTCATGGGTTTTCGCTCACCATGAGACGGGCCAAAGCAACATGGGTTCGAATCCTTGGCTAGTCGCAGTGTTGTTATTGATAAATACCACTTGTTCGTGGTCACAATAATATAAAGTACTGCTCGTCGAGGCTAGTACACCAAACGAGAAATAGAATGAATTAGCTCACAGACACCCACACCACCGTATGTCCTCGGAACAAAGGTAACACACCTTGCTTGGCTGAGTGCTTGGTTCTTGTAGAATTGCGTGGCCTTGTGGGTTTGAGCATCATGTGTTTTCACTCACCATGAGGCGGGCCAACGCAGGATGGGTTCGAATTATTGGCTAGTCACAGTGTTGTTATTGATCAATGCCACTCGTCGTGACACAATAATATAAAATTTTGCTCGTTGGGCTAGTTCACCAAACAGGGAGGAGAATGAAATTAGCTCGGAGGCACCTACACCACCACATGTCCTCGGATGACGGTAAAACACCTAGCTTGGCTGGGTGCTTCATTCTTGTAGGATTGTGTGGTCCTGTGGGTTAGAGCGTCACACACACACACACACACACACACACACACACACACACACACACACACACACACACACACACACACACACACACACACACACACACACACACATATATATATATATATATATATATAATATATATATATATATATATATATATATATATATATATATACATTACTAGTATATAAAATATAGGAGGTACCACCTCTGGAACTGTCCTGGGGACCCTCATCCTCAGAGAAAAGAATAAACTTGCTTCAGGGAAAACTCAAGGTTCTCCCTGAAGCTTTTTAAAAATTATATATTTATATGTTTATTATTATTATTATTTTTGGAGAGAGAAGCAGTGTTTTTCTATAGTTAGCCCGAGTAAAATATACGTTTTCTTCAGTGTCTGTGGATCTGAGAGAGTGTAACATTATTATTATATGCATAAACTGCTTTAGCATTTATCCTCCCACCATTTCTCAGAATATGTCAGTTTTTATTCATTGGTATCTGTATTATGTTATTTATCATGTGTAATATAATTTGGGAAAATATGTGATAGATAATTTAATGACCATGTCAATAATAGCAAAAATATACAACATTTTATAGTGCCGTGATCGACATCATTTTTTTCTCCATGGCGTCTCCATCACTAATGATACTAATAATAATAATAATAATAATAATAATAATAGTAATATCTTTATTTACTACAAGTACATGTACTTGTACATTTCCTTGTCTGCCATAGCTCACATTGCTGTGTAACGATGACAAATGGCGATTGTTAATATATTAGGTGGTAAAATAAAATAAAAAAAATAATAAAAAAATGTAAAATTGCTGGGATATACTGTGGGGGTCATCACAAGAAATGTAGTAACTATAATTCGTTTTAAAAACATCGTACCAAGATGAGACTTACACCAAAGTGTTGCCAGATTGTTGAAGTATTTTTATGTAAGCTTAAGTATCTTTTAAATTTTTCTCAATTTTTTTTACCTGCCCACACTACTCGCGACGCACTCCTAAGGCTTCTGAACATGGAAGACGGCTGTGTAAAGTGACTAATTCATTTCAGCACAACCTAATAACACTGGAGATATGTTGGAAGGCCATCTGCTATGTACAAAAACTAATGTTCTCTAAGTCTTCATTAAATACTCGGTATTTCCGTAGATACTACCTATAAGTGGGAGCCTGAGGATTTTTCCTTCTCTAAAGTTTTCGTAGATAAAGGACCATGCAACTATTTTACATAAACCATTGTGTATTTAGTTTCCATCTGATAGATTAAGAAAGCCTATTATGTGTCTTCAAACTTTCAGTACGAGTGTATCCTGGTTAGAGATGGGTTAAGACTGTCATTCAAGTCTGTTGATCTCGGTTTTTAAACGGTCTGTTTACTACTGACATACATATTAAGCACATGATCGAATACAATAGGTTCATGCGTTATGGAGACATATTTCTTAACATAGTTAATAAATTTGGAATTGTTGGATTCTGAGCAATTTCAAACTGTCATTGATTGCATTGATTTTCGCTGTATGTTTAATGTTGCTAATTTTATTAAACAAATTTGGTTAGAGTCATTAATGGAAGAATGCCTCTTCTTAGCGGTTCCAAATCCTAATGATAAATTGTGAAATTATGAAAAAATGAAACATTTGTTTCAAGTGATCGTCTGATCAACGTCAAGTCTTCAATGTATTGTTAATAGACTCTGTAGGCGCCGATTTGAGGAAATTTATTACATCCTTTTCAGTTGTACTGTCTCACAGCCAGTAGTTTATTTTTAACCTCTTTTATAGGACTGGAAAGAATTTGAAAATGGTCATAAGAAATGAAAACAGAAATTTTTAAAACTCGCCCATTTATTACGTTTTTATGTGAGCCATTAAATGTCACGGCGTTCATTGTTTATAACTTGAAATAATTTATTCGATAGGCTTCAAATTTGCACCAGTAGTAACCTATAACCAGGGAAAGATTTATAGAACTATTTGCATGTTCAGATGCCTTCTGGTGAATTTTACATATATCATCATTACAGATACAAGTTTGTGTAAGAAAACTTGAGAGAGACTTCAACACTGATGTATGCTACGCTGTAGAGGGATTGTTATTGCAGACTGTAGGTGCCGATATGAATTTTTTAAGTTAAATGAGATATTATTTTTGAAATAACTTATTATTACTCTTCTGAACAGCTTCAATCTATTTTGGCTGATGCTCTCTCTGAAATGAATTATACTTTCGGTTATACGCAGTGTAGGTTCAAATATGCCAATTTACTGACATTTTTAAAAGTTGGTTGATTACAAACTTTTGATGTTTTTTTTAAAGGAAGTTTTCCCTTAATATTCGTATGAAATTTGTTAGCAATAATTGAAGATTCTTAATTTTATTGAATTTCAATCATAAACGCTAGCGTATATCATTCAGAAAAAAATATTTGCATTGATTTTTGGCTCTGCAGATGCCAACGGTCATTTTTTCTGAAAATGGGTGAAATTTGAAATAGTGGTTTAATGCGATAATTAGGGATGCATCATCATAGCGGTTTCTGAACTTCAATGCCTATAACTCCAGAAAACAACATTTTACCAACTTCATATTTAATGTCCTTCTGAATTATGAGACACTATTCGCCGAGGGATTACTAGTAAATGTCTCTTTTATTTGTCATTAAACTTTGAATGATGATCCTTTTAGTGAAATATTCGAATTAGTTTTGGTGCACATTTTGTTAAGAAACTGGGATATAAGCTTTCAAGTGATAACTTGTAAATGACTCTTCCGATTCAACGCTTATATTTAGCTGATATTTATTCATTGTTTGTACAATTCCTTTAGTCTCCGGAAAAATAAACACATAAGCAGTATAATGTGATCCTTTATTGACAACGTTTCACCCACACAGTGGGCTTTATCAAGTCACAAACAGATCTACCTGGGTGAAAACTACGTGAGTATTTATAGGATGGAGTCAGGTGGAGAACACTGGGTAGGTTGAACCTGAATTTGCATGCGACAATCTTCCTAGTAGGGTGATAGAGACTAGGACCTTGGGTAGCTTTAAAAAGAGATTGGACAAGTATATGAGTAGACCTTTGCAGTGTTCCTCCATTCTACGTTATTATGTGGAAAGCGATTAAGAAGTTTCTTGGTAAGGGGTTCAGCTGTGTTATAGAAGCCGTTGTTTTGGTTGAATTTGTTGGATATACAGATAAGTGATGACTCCAGGAAATACAGGGTATACGAGAATTTCTTTCTGGGATCGCGCCCCGACTGAAGCATCTTTATATGATATATGGATCTTATACAAATAAAGATAATTGACACAGGTTCTATTTTATCTCTGTTCATTTAAAATATATTAAATAAAAAAAAGAATAAAAACAGTGCTTGGGCCAAATTATTCAATGAGTTGCTTTAAGATATATATGCTTAGGTTTAAAAAAAAATTCAGGAACTCAGTGCTCAAGCCTGAACATCTCTAAAGTTTAAAACCAAGAACAAAAACACACAATACCTTTTCAGTAACAATACGCAAAAATCCGAACATCGGAAACAGAAGTTTATGACGACGTTTCGGTCGGAAACGTTGTCATAAGCCTCTTTCTCCTATGTGTGGGTTATTTGTGTAACATTTACAATAATCTGAGAGCCTTACTTTAATTCTTGATACGGCTGGAAGAAGGCATGTATAAGGAAGTGCGCAGGTGGGGACGGCATACCTTCAACACCATGTTCGTGGAAACCATACTGTGCAGATACCAAATCTCTGCTGGCACATGGAACTGTATGGAGTATTAGAGAGAGTTGGGAAATATAAGAATAATTGTGAAGGTTGAAAGTCATTGTTGATGTATTAGATCAGTACAGTTTTAAGCAGTCGTAGACAGGAAGTCTTTTCAGAGACATGGACAGCTAGTTAGATTACTAAATTATTTTGAAATTCTTAGGGAAAATCTGAACTCGATGAAGTCAGTCGACACCTGAGCTTAGTGAGAGCATTACCATGATGAATATGTTGACAGTTAACTCTGCGTTCTCTTTGATAAGTAGGATACTCAATAAAGAGATTTTGAATGTCAATATAACCTGACATTACTTACAAAGATGTCCTAGTTATCTACATCTCTATATGAGATGCACAATTTTCAGTTACAGGAAAACTGCTAAGCTCTTAATGTCCAATCTTCTGTTTTTTTTACTCTTTTGTAAAGCTATTTAAAGATTTCAGTGGTTGTAGCACTTACTATACCTCCACTTTTAGTTACAGTAGACCGTTATATTACACAATAGTTACTTTCCTAAAATGCCGTGTTAGGTAAAACCGTATTAGATAAACTGGAGAACTTATTGGAAAAATAGGGTTATGTTCCTGGGAGCCCCTAAAAAGTCAAACTTTTTTTTTATACCAACAGATCTTACAAAAATAAAAGTGAATATGTAATTGTAGTTCATTGTCGTGATATATTATGTTTTTACTGATTAAGGCTACAAATGCAACAGAAATAATAGTATTTCTTACTTTAAATTGTGGGTGCTGGTATTTGTGGATGATTGCAAAGAGAATGAAGATGCATGGTTTAGCCCTACTGGGCTGAGGTGGATGGTTGTTGGTTGTCGGCAGACGTGGATGGTAAGGTTCTGGTACTAAAGTTGATGGTTGTATTAGAGTGTGCATAAATTCTGCAATGAATCTCTGGGCTCTTTTACCCTGCAGTACATGATACAGCTGACGGTAAGGAATCATCAGCTGGTCTAGAACTCATTTCAAAGCATTGCAACCTTACCAATAATATGGAACTACTCACGTAACTCTGCAATGTTAACTGATTTTCTTCAGGTTCTTCTTCATCTTCTGTTATGTGGTTCCCTTGTATCTGTGCATCGAGCTCTGCCAATATTTCCTCTGGACTCCTGTCTTCATTCATCATCATCTTCTAAGAGCATATTCACATCTTTTTCATATATTTCTTCAAAACCATCACCTGATAATCTCCTTGCCAGCTGAACAATTTCCTGAACATGACTTTCAAGCAAGGGAAAATAGTAAAAGAATTAACTACAGAAGGTCATAACTTTCCCCAGCTAGCATTTAATGTTGATTGGGACACTTCATTCCATGCACTTCTAGCATAGCTGATGGCATCTGCAATGTTAAATTTATTCCCGAAACTTGGTACTGCCAGGTTGGAGTCAGAGTCCATTGATGCAACTAGTTTTTTTTAAATAAATTTTGTGTAGTTACACTTGAATGACTTAATAACTCCCCGATCCAGTGGTTGTATTAAGATGTTGAATTTGAAGGTAAAAATACAACTTTTAAATGTGGGGTCACATCCAGCAAAGCTTGTAGATAAGTACGGGAATTATCAAGAATGAAGAGAGTCTTGAATGCTGTGTAGGTAAAACTTGACTTCAGGAATAAAGTGATGCATGCATGTCCTCCATGCTGACTGGTTTGACCTCCAAATTGCTGGTAAGGTATTTTTATCTACACCTTTCAAAACACGAGGATTCTTAGAGCGGTAAATAACCATGGGCTTACACTTCAAATCACCTGACACATTACAGCAAAGGAGCAAGGTGAAGCGATCCTTGCTGCCTTGAAGTCCGGTGCACTTTTCTCTTCCTGACTGATATAAGTTCTGTTGGCATTCTCTTCCAAAAAACACTTGTCTCGTCAGCATTAAACACTTGATGTGGCTCATATCCATCCTCAGAAATAATTTCCTGCAATTCAGCAGTGAAATTACTTGCTGCTGTATGATCATCTGAAACACTTTCACCAGAAAACTTAACATTATGTAACTTATTACGCAACTTAAAGTTGCTAAAAATACACTCTTTTTCAGGCCTTTCTTCCATATCACAAATACCCCGCAGGCGACGCTCCCAATTTTTCCCCTCCTGCAAATCGAACAGTGTTAAGTTAATTTTACGAAGTGTTGTATAAATTGTGCCGCAATTTTTCAATAATGCAGTAACCGAAACGTGCCAAATAAAACCGTGTAATATAACGGTCTACTATAATTCCATTACAATCTTTTATCACTTTGTTAAGAAAAAAATTCTAGTAACCATTTAGTAGCACTTTTTTCTTTATTTTTTGCTATGGGCTTCTGCATTGCCACTTAATGGGGTTAGAAAGCAACACCTATCAATTATTTTGTACTCTTTTATAATCCAAAACGTGGTTACAATATCTTCTTTCAAAACTCTTCTGCTTCCACCGTTCTTCTCTGTAATGGGCTGAAGAAACGACTCGCTGGCAAAACATTTCCAGATTAAAGATTCATAATTTTTTCGAGTGTTGAAATGTTTGTTAGTATGCAGTTCTCTCCTATCCAGATGTTTTATCCCCCTTTCTTTATTGACTTTTTCCGGTAATCTATCAATGCTTATCAGGTGTTCACTTGTCAACTTTTTGTACATCGTCTCGATTTTGTCAACTTAGAACTGATTGCTAGTTTAACCTCATGTAGTTGCAATCTCAAAATTATCACAGAGAGGATAACATCCAATCAAGGGTCAGTTGCTATGTTATCTGGTTATAATTTCTTCTTATTTTTAACATACAGTAAAAGTTACAGTGATAACATCACTTACAGAATTAAACTAATTACCTTATTCAGCACTTAACATCCACTGTAAAATAGTACATGGTAATACAGGAAATATTAGATTAAGATATAAATACAGAATATTACTGCGTCGATGCTTCAGTAAAAGCAATACAAGTAATTCCGAGATGACTTCAATACCTGTCAGAAAAGCAGCCACTACACTATCATTGAAATGAAGAGGGTTGTCATTATGCTGGTAAGAGCTCATGATCTACTCAGAGATCTCATCTTTCTTGTTGCCTCTCATACAGGAGGTGGAGTGACTCATTTAGGTTTGGTGTTTCCCCATGAGCAGTGGCGGCTCGTGTATAGGCACACGGAACTGCAGCACCCCCCTATTTTCACTCGATATTATCGATAACATTCAATATAATGAGTCTTTTATTCTTTAATTCTTTCTTTATACTTGTACATTATATAATCCTTAAGCTTAATGTCAGTAGCCATCCCCTAGTACATGAAAAAAATAAAAAAAATCCTTGTATGGAACTGTGTGCTTCACAGTTCCACGACTCGGTGTTTGGGTGTTGTGCGCATGTGCACATGTCCGTGATAAGACGCTGCACGCTAGGTAGAGAGAGCACTGTCGCTGACGCAGTGCCGACCCTGTTGTGCAAGTGTAAGGTTGTGTTTCTTTATGACTCAGCGATGTGTGTTGTGCTTAAAAACCATGTACCATATTATTGAATGTGATAAAGTGTAGAATTAGATGATTATCAAGCTTCCAGCTATTTTATTTAATTCATAGTTTTTTTCGGTTCATTTATTTTACAGAAAATTTGATTTTATCAAGCTTATGAATAAATTTTCTTTTTATATGCTTGTTTCGTTTTAACAATTTAAAATAATGGCTAAAAATTTCTGAAGCAGCACCTCCACTAATTTTAGCTACGAGCCACCACTGTCCATGAATATAAAATTAATTAGTATAATACCTGGAGGGTGTTTCGGGGGTCAACGCCCCTGCGGCAGGTCCATGCTCAGGCCTCGCAGTGGATCAGAGCCTGATCAACGTGGTTGTTACTGCTGGTGCAAGCAAACCGACGTACGAATCATAGCCTGGTTTTTCGGGAACTGACTTTAATGCTTGTCCGGATCCCTCTTGAAGACGGCAAGCCAGGGGTCTATTGGTAATACCCCTTACGTATGCTAGGAGGCAGTTGAACAGTCTTAGGCCCCTGACACTTATTTTGTGTCTCTAAGCTTACTCATGGCGCCTTTTCTCTTCATTGGGGGATGCAGCACTGCCAACCGAGTCTTTTGCTTTTGTAGGGAGTGATTTCCGTGTGCAGATTTGTGACTAGTCCCTCTAGGATTTTCCAAGTGTATATTTTCATGTATCTTTCTCGCCTGGGTTCCAAAGAGTACAGGTCAAGGGACTTCATTCATTTGCAGTAATTTAGGTGCTTTATGGTATTTATACATGAAGTAAAAGTTCTCTATACATTCTTCAGGTCTGCAATTTTGCCTGCCTTGAAAGGGACCGTTAGTGTACATCAATATTCCAGCCTATAGAGAACAAGAGATTTGAAGAGAATTATCATTGGTTGGCATCCCTAGTTTTGAAAGCGCTCATTATCTATCCTATCATTTTCTTAGCAGATGTGGAAGAGACATTGTTGTGATTTTTAAAATTGAGATTCTTCGACATTATCACTCCCAGGTCCTTCACATTATTTTTCACTCTGTTGTATGGCTGGAATTTGTTTTATACTCCGATCCAAATCTTATTTCCTAGAGTTTTTCATAGCGGAATAATTTAAATTTGTCTTCAGTGAACTCCCTGAGACCCATTTAATAACTCGGGTAATGTCCGTTTGGAGATTTGCAGTTTCTCAATGGCTGTCACAGTCATACAAATTCTGGTATCATCAGCAAAGGAGGACACGGTGCTGTGGCTTACATCTCTGTCTATGTCAGATAGACAGATGAGGAATAGGATGGGAGCGAGTACTGTACCTAGTGGAACAGAGCCTTTCACTGTAGCCGCCTCTGACTTTAACCTGTTTACTATTACTATATATTATTCTTCGTGTTCTTGTGTTAGGAGGTTATAGATCTATCTACCCACATTTCCGGTTATTAGTTTATCACGCTTTGTGAAAGGCTTTCCCAAGTCTTTGTATACAATGCAATGCAATGCATCCAAGAACATGTTATATTGGTCACGTAGTTGTGAGAGGCAGGAGCGACCTGCTGCTCTGGGTTGTGCAGTTGTTGGGTATCCAAAGATTCTTATGATGTGGGAGGTTCGTGCTATCGGTCTGTAATTCTTTGCAAGTGCTTTACTGCCACCTTGAGTGGGGTTATATCTGTTGTTTTTAGTGACTGTGGGATGACCCCTGTGTCTGTGCTCCTCCACAAATATTTTAGGTATGTGAACGAGTTTTCTTGCAATTCTTGATGAACACTGAGTTTCACGATTCTGGGCCTGGGGCAGAGTGCATTGACATGTTATTTATTGTTTTTCACAGTCCTGTGGTGTTAAGATTATATCAGAATACTTGAATTTACCAAATTTTGAGTCTCGGCCATAAAAAAAATAATTTAGAACGTTGACCCTTAGTCTGATTAACGGCTCACTAAACACTGAGTCATATTAGGAATTCAGTATCTCACTCATTTCTTAGCTGTCAACTGCGTAAGTCCCGTTTCATTGTGGATGTGGTTTTTGCCCTAGATTTGGAGTAAGAAAATAAGTTTTATTTTTTCAATTTCATTTATGGCTTTAAATTCTTCCTGTGTTTCTTGGCTCTTGTTCTATTTCTCTGGCCAGTCCTCCTTCTGTATTTCAGACAGACGGGCCACTTTCAGCAGCTTTGTGATTCTTCGCCTTCTGTAGAAGGAGCATCTCTCTCTCTCTTGCTTTCATATTCTCTTTTTTTCCTTAGGGAAGTGTGCCTTGACCATATCTCAATTCCAGCAGAGTTAATTCTTTCTAGGCAAAGGTTCGGATCCGTGTTGTTTAGAAGATCTTCAAAGCATGTTTTATTTAGGACATGGTTAATATGATCCCACTGGATGTTTCTGTTATTGAAGTTGGATTTGTAGAAGGCACTCTTATCACTGTTCTCATTTTGCAGGTAAGGAACCCTGCACATACTTGTCTCTACCTTGATTATGTTGTATTGCATTTGATACTGTTATATTTCGTTCCAATTAATCATTATTACTGAAGATAAGGTCAAGTGTACTTTCCAGTCTTGTTGGTTCCACTATTTGCTGGCTTTAGGTTAATTTGTTGCAGAGATTCAATAGTTCATATGTGTGTGAATTTTAATTTTCATATTTACCGATGATATAATTTTTTACATGCACCCATTGCTTAAAAAAATAATGAGGTATCCCAGAAGGAATTCCTTTAAAACGTTGCCGGAATTTTTTCTTTTCATTTTTCGTTTTCATCTTCCTACAACATTTCGATTTTATTTTGTTCACGACTCGCTAACGCCTATCCCAAACATCTCAAAATTTTTAACTCTTCTTTACAGTAACAGGAACCAAATTCTTATACAAAAATAACCCGCCATAGGAGACAGGAGCTTGCGACGACGTTTTGGCTGACTTAGACCATTTACAGAGTCACACTAACAGAAAAGAAAGATGGAGCCAGGATATATAGACCAGCTGGCAGGGACTGGACAAGAGAGGTGGGAAGAGTGATTGTGGTAGTGGTTAGGCAGGTAGTGGAAGTAGTAGTGGAAGTAGTAGTAGTGTTAGTATAAAGTAAGGAGAGCGGTTGGTGGGACAAGAATAGAAAGTGGTAATTAAGGGTGAAGGGAAGCAAAAGTGAAGGCAGGGGCCAAAAGTAGTAGGAAAGGAAGTAGTAGTATAGTAGTAGAGGGGTCCATCAAAGTTAAAAAAAATGAGCACGGTAGAGAGGTAAGGGCTCACATGGGGTAAGACCAAAAACACAGGGATGGGGGGGAGGAGAACAACCAAGGCAGAAGAAAGGAAACCCAAAACAAGAAAAAGGAAGAATAAGACAAGAGAAGAAGTAGAGAGGAGGAGAAAAAAAAAAGGTAAGTCATATGTGTTCTAAAGTTTCGAGCATTTGACAATGTAATGGGAAAGAAAGGTACTACAGAGACAAAGCCACGACTAAGATTCATACAAGGAAAGTTGTGTATAAGGAATGATTCAACATACGGCGACTGTGAAAGTTAGAAATAAGGTAGACAGTTCTAGCAGATGACCAGTCAATAGGATGATTGTGATCTCTGACATGTCAGAAACGAGCATTATTGGTGTCGACAAGCCTAACACTACTTTTGTGCTGGCATGTTTACATACACTATGATCAATGTTGTTGAACCCATTTCCAACATCCTGGAATGACTCAGATAACTTCTAAAACCAGAACCCCATGTTGCATAGCTTAAAATTTAAAGGTGCTAAATAAAATCGGCCGTTTCTCACCAAAGCAGGGTGACCAAAAAAAGAAGAAACACCTTCACCATCATCATTCACTCCATCACTACAGGTAAGAAAAAACTTCAACATCAACACCCTTCCTTCAGAGCGCAGGCACTGTACTTCCCACCTCCAGGACTCAAGTCCGGCTTGCTGGTTTCCCTGAATCCCTTTGTAAATGTTACTTTGCTCACACTCTAACACCACGTAAAGTCATTAAACCAATTTGACGGTTTTATGTGTAAAATAATTTGAAAAGTTTAATATTTAATGGTTGATGCATCTTAGGGCCAAGACAATACTTATTAATTTTCATTTACGTCCTGGCAAATTTGTTGGTGTAGCAAAATAGTAAACGAAACTTGGAATAGTTGAAATCCATTCCAAAACTGTAGAATGACTCATTTGATGAGCTTTAAATTTTCAACACTAGGCTCACATTGCTAGTGGATGCCTTAAGTCCCACTTTGGCAATTTTGGTGAGTAAGTAGAGATATTCAATTTTATTCCTGACTAAAGAATGCTCTTCTGATTATCTTCAATAGTTATTATATACGAGACATTTTGTAAGTAGAATCTTACCCCATAAATTTAGTCCGAATAGGTGTAAATTTGAAATTTTACTGAAATAGTTAAAAAACTTGGAATTGTTTGAATCAGATAATTAAAGAGAATGACATTTCAAATATTTAGCCTTGATACGCTTTTTTAAAAGATAGTTTATTACTCGCCTTCTGTGTGAAATTCTAGTTGCAAATTTAGTTATGTAAATTGTTTGAAATGTCATAAATCGAGAATGTCTCTTCTGATCGTCTTCAAACACTAAAAACTGGGACATCTTAATTACAATTTTTTTTTTTTACAGCGTTTCATTTATTCAGACTACCTACAATAAATATATTCACCACTCACTATAACCTAAGGGCGAAGATATTTTAAAGTAAGTAATATATGTACTGTTTATACATTTTTTAAGCCTAGCTATACTGGTCACTTAATATATGATAGTGTAAACATGTTATCAGGGTTTTTTATTTGTTTGAAAGTGAAAAAGGGCGATGGTTTACTTTAAAACGATTTTCGCTTTAATTTAGAAGTGTGTCGGTGCCAGTTTGACATTTTGAGGCATATTTGATCAAATTATATACTTTTTTAAATCAATATCAAAGAGTTTTTCTTACAAGAAAATGGTGAATTTTAAACAGCATGTAAATGTGTAAAGAATACCGCAGACAAAAATAAAAATCCGAGGTTTTATATTGTTTTTAAGTTTAACGAAGGTAGACTTACTTGTTTTTCGCAACATTGTCAGCTACGTTTTTCGTTAGCTTTCACACAAATATTAGTTTTTTTTACTCGAGAACGCCTTAATCGATCGGCTTAAAATTTTCAGCGATTATATAATGCATCAAGATTCACGGGTCTGTTTACGTACGTTGTTGCCCTTTGCACAATGCTACATAGATGATTCCGGCTTCAAAATTGCCACACTTACGTATGCTACTTAGCAGTACATTCGAACTTTTAATTAATAAAGATTGTTGATGTTTGTATTTTGACACTATAAATTTCGATTCTTTTTGTATTATTTTAAGTTATTGATTTATTATGCCTTGGTGCTGGTGAAGGGTTCTTTATCCAAGGAACTGCACTGACCTTTCCTTAGTTTTGAAGTAATTTGAATGCCTCTCATTCCACAGGAACTAAATAACCCTTACGAACTTAGACCTGTCCTCTGATTAAAATTTAACAAATGTGAACTGCAATAATCTTCAATGGTTGATATGTCGTATAAAATGGATGGAACATTTCATGAGTTTAGGCTGAGTAGGCCAATTTTAATCAATTCTGTGCAGTAACAGGACAATGCATTGTGTCGTCAGATTTAAACTTTTAGTGCTCGTGTGTTTTTCTTAAGGGAAATAATCTCTTAATGGTAGGGTGTGTAAGTTATCATGTGCCACTATTGTTAGTCAAATTGGCTTCTGTTAAAAAAATCGCGAATATGTGTTCTAGTCAGAAGTAATTCATTGTAAGTTACGTAAACAAAGGTTACATAAAACTAAACGATGCTTAATCTTATATACAAAAGAGTTCAAATTTATTTTTCCTGTGAACGTTCTATTTTCATGTTTTGAAAATAATGGAAAAACTGAAATACTGCTTTTCATGCAATGATTTCGGAGTGCCACATCTAATAATCTTCAAGCCGTCCTTGAGGATGACTTCAGAGATCAAAAATTTGTGCGGTTTCAAACTTGGGTTCTGCTAAAATATTTCAATTAGATGTTGGATGTTTAACATTATTATTAAAGAAATTTGTATATTAGTTTCCAAATTATGAATTGTGAATATCTCTTCTGATATCCTTCAAATCTTCAATAGTTAAGTTTAACTGCATTTTTAACTTATGCCGCGTGCAATGATGCAGAGGGGACTGGGGTTATGGGATACAGGGATATCTTATATTGAGAAGAAATTAGAGTGCAGGTATATCACACTGACAGTCAAGTATCACTTACCTAAAATAGATGTGACAAAACAAATTAAGTTCCACAGAAGCATGTTGATGCAATTTGACTACCACACAAGTACACAGTGAAGAGTTACGCACTCACACACACACTAAGTCACGGGAAGAACCTGCTAGACGCTATTATAGCAAAAACTTTGCCAGATGGCATTCAGAATTTTATTCACACGATTGTGGGAGGTCGTTTAGAGTATCATGGAAGAAACTACACCTGCTATCAACTGATTAATTTCCCACCATTAAGAACCTGTTAGAATTTGTTAATTTTCCTTTGCTATGATGAACATCTTATAAGTACAGCATACAACTTTTATTAATCTTAATTTATGACATTAAATCTTAAACAATTACCTTAAATTAACTAAGTGTTAATACAATGTTTAAAGAACGAGAGACTAAACAAAACATGTCCCAAGGACATGGAAACACACACGCGCGCGCTCACACACACACACACACACACACACATACACATACACACACACACACACACACACACACACACACACACACACACACACACACACACACACACACGTATTTGTGAACGACATGACGGAAGGAATAGACTCCAAAGTGTCCCTGTTTGCAGATGATGTGAAGTTGATGAGAATAATTCAATGGGACAAGGACCAGGCAGATATACAAAGGGATCTGGGCAGGCTGCAAGCCTGGTCCAGAAATTGGCTCCTGGAGTTCAACCCCACCAAGTGCAAAGTCATGAAGATTGGCGAAGGGCAAAGAAGACCGCAGACGGAGTACAGTCTAGGGGGCCAGAAACTACAACCCTCAATCAAGGAAAAAGATCTAGGGTGAGTATAACACCAAGCACATCTCCTGAGGCGCATATCAACCAAATAACTGCTGCAGCATACGGGCGCCTACCAAACCTAAGGACAGCATTCCGACATCTTAATAAGGAATCGTTCAGGACCTTGTACACTGTGTACGTTAGGCCCATATTGGAGTATGCAGCACCAGTTTGGAACCCACACCTAGCCAAGCACATAAAGAAACTAGAGAAAGTGCAAAGGTTTGCAACAAGACTAGTCCCGTAGGTGAGGGGTATGTCCTACGAAGAGAGGTTAAGGGAAATCGACCTGACGACACTGGAGGACAGGAGAGAAAGGAAGGACATGATAGCGACATATAAAATACTGAGAGGAATTGACAAGGTGGACAGACAGAATGATCCAGAGATGGGACACAACAACAAGGGGACACAGTTGGAAGCTGAAAACTCAGATAAATCACAGGGATGTTAGAAAGTATTTTTTCAGTTACAGAGTGGTCAGGAAGTGGAATAGTTTGGGAAGCGATGTAGTGGCGGCAGGATCCATTCATAGTTTTAAGAAGAGGTATGATAAAGCTCATAACGCAGGGAGAGGGACCCAGTAGAGGCCAGTGAAGAGGCGGGGACAGGAGCTATGACTCGAACCCTGCAACCACATCTAGGTGAGTACACACACACACATATACATATATATATATATATATATATCTATATATATATATATATATATATATATATATATATATATATATATATATATATATATATAAGTGGGGGTTGAAGAGAGTTGGGATAGTTTTAAAATGCAGTATTAGAATGTGGGGCAGAAGTTTGTGGCTATAGGAGGGTGGGTGCAGGAGGAAAGAGGAGTGAGTGGTGGAATGAAGAAGTAAAGGGTGTGATAAAAGAGAAAAAGGTAGTTTATGAGGGGTTTTTTACAAAACAGAAGTGTTAATAGAAGAGCAGAGTATATGGAGAGTAAAAGAAAGGTGAAGAGAGTGGTGAGAGAGTGCAAAAGAAGAGCGGATGAAAGAATGGGAGAGGCTCTGTCAAGAAATTTTGCTGAAAACAAGAAATTTTTTGGAGTGAGGTAAACAAGATAAGAAAGCCTAGGAACGAATGGATTTGTCAGTTAAAAACAGAGTAGGGAGTTAGTAGATGGGGAGCTGGAGGTATTGGGTAGATGGCAGGGAATATTTTGAGGAACTTTTAAATGTCGATGAAAAGAGGGAGGCGGTAATTTCATGTACTGGTCAGGGAGGTACAACATCGTTTAGGAGTGAAGAAGAGCAGGATGTGAGTGTGGGGAGGTGCGTGAGGCATTACATAGAATGAAAGGGGTAAAGCAGCTGGAATTGACGGAATCATGACAGAAATGTTAAAAGCAGGGGTGATATAGTGCTGGAGTGGTTGGTATATTTGTTTAATAAATGTATGAAAGAGGGGAAGGTACCTAGGGATTGGCAGAGAGCATGTATAGTTCCTTTATATAAAGGGAAGGGGATAAAAGAGAGTGTAAAAATTATAGGGGAATAAGTTTACTGAGTATACCAGGTAAAGTGTATGGCAGGGTTATTATTAAAAAAATTAGAGGTAAGACAGAGAGTAGGATTGCAGATGAGCAAGGAGGCTTTAGAGTGGGTAGGGGATGTGTAGATCAAGTGTTTACAGTGAAGCATATATGTGAACAGTATTTAGATAAAGGTAGAGAAGTTTTATTGCATTTATGGATTTAAAAAGGCATATGATAGAGTGGATAGGGGAGCAATGTGGCAAATGTTGCAAGTGTATGGAATAGGTAGTAAGTTACTGAAGGCTGTAAGAGTTTTTATGAGGATAGTGAGGCTCAGGTTAGGGTGTGTAGGAGAGAGGGAGATTATTTCCCGGTAAAAGTAGGTCTTAGACAGGGATGTGTAATGTCACCATGGTTGTAAAATATATTTATAGATGGGGTTGTAAAAGAAGTAAATGCTAGGGTGTTGGGGAGAGGGTGGTATGAAATTATGGAGAATTAAATGCAAAATGGGAGTTGACACAGTTACTTTTTGCTGATGATACTGTGCTTATGGGAGATTCTAAAGAAAAGTTGCAAAGGTTAGTGGACGAGTTTGGGAGAGTGTGTAAAGGTAGAAAGTTGAAAGTGAACATAGATAAGAGTAAGGTGATGAGGGTATCAAACGATTTAAATAAAGAAAAATTGAATATCACATTGGAGAGAGGGATTATGGAAGAAGTAAATGTTTTCAGATATTTGGGAGTTGACGTGTCAGCGGATGGGTTTATGAAGGATGAGGTTAACCATAGAATTGATGAAGGAAAAAAGGTGAGTGGTGCATTGAGGTATCTGTGGAGACAAAAAACGTTATCCATGGAGGCAAAGAAGGGAATGTACGAAAGTATAGTGGTACCAACACTCTTATATGGGTGTGAAGCATGGGTTGCAAATGCTGCAGCGAGGAGGAGGCTGGAGGCAGTGGAGATGTCCTGTCTAAGGGCAATGTGTGGTGTAAATATTATGCAGAAAATTCGGAATGTGGAAATTAGGAGAAAGTGTGGAGTTACTAAAAGTATTTGTCAGAGGGCTGAAGAAGGGTTGTTGAGGTGGTTTGGTCATTTAGAGAGAATGGATCAAAGAAGAATGACTTGGAGAGCGTATAAATCTGTAGGGAAGGAAGGCGGGGTAGGGGTCGTCCTAGAAAGGTTGGAGGAAGGGGTAAAGGAGGTTTTGTGGGCGAGGGGCTTGGACTTCCAGCAAGCATGTGTGAGCGTGTTAGATAGGAGTGAATGGAGACGAATGGTTTTTGGGACATGACGATCTGTTGGAGTGTGAGCAGGGTAACATTTTGTGAAGGGATTCAGAGAAACCAGTTAATTGATTTAGTTGGACTTGAGTCCTGGAAATGGGAAGTACAATGCCTGCACTTTAAAGGAGGGGTCTGAGATCGTGACAGCTGCGAGGGACTTTTCTCAGCTGTCGTATCTGAGCTCCTCTGCAGAGACAGTGATTATGTATGAGTGTGGTGAAAGTGTTGAATGATGATGAAAGTATTTTCTTTTTGGGGATTTTCTTCCTTTTTGGGTCACCCTGCCTCGGTGGGAGACGGCCGACTTGTTGAAAAAAAAAAAAAAAAAAATTATATATATATATATATATATATATATTTTTTTTTTTTTATTAACACATTGGCCGATTCCCACCAAGTCGCACTGGGAGGGTTGCCTGTTCCCATTGCCGATCCTTTAGTGACAGATTCAGTGCCTTCTTAAAGGTTGATATCAGGTGTGCGTCATACTCGTCAAGTGTTGGGTTGTCAAAACAGGGTGCGCACCTCAAGACGTAAGTGAGTCTTGGCATAGTAAGACACCTTGTGAGGAGATACAAGGCATCATGGGCATCAAGATCGCTTATTCTCTCCTCCATTCTCTTCAGGTCATTCACTTTGTCCTTGAGGACCGTGTCGATTAGCTGGTGACCCAGCGGTGCTCCCAAGAGGGTACTGTTGGATGGAGTGGTAGTAGAGACTTTCGGGAGGATTGTTCACACAACATTGATTATTTCCAGGTTCGTTGTGATGATTTCACACTTGGAGAGATTAAGGATGAGTCCTAAGGCTTCTCCCTGTGTCTTCACCGTTGTAGGTCCTTAACAGGGGCTCTTCAGTGCCTACCAGAGTGCCATCATCCAGGTACCAGATGTTGAGCTCGCTGCATAGGCTGGAATGGAATGGATCACCCTGCTGAACACCCTCTGATGAGGGAATTTCATGTTCACCAAACAAAAGAGTTGAGGGTTTGCTGTAGCCAGCTGAAATGAAGGGAAAAAGACTGGGGAACCGATCCCGAAAGGCTGGCAAGACCACATCTCTCTTCACCATATTAAAGGCATTTCTAAAGTCAAGTTTGACTATGGCCTTGTCTTCTGGTAGGTCCCTGATGTAGGCCCTTGCCGCATGAGCTGCGGCTTCATTGCCTTGAGAGATCCCAAAGCCCAGTTGGTGTGGCTTGGAGTAAACTGGCAGCTTCTAGGTGAATGTTTCTTACTGCTGCTTTGGCAACGAGACGGCAAAGGTGTTACCAACAGCAATGGGTCTGATTCCCCCATCCTTCTTCTTCAAAGCTCATAATGAGGCTCCAAAAAAGAAAGGTTTAATTTCTTCTGGGATTCGCCCAGCCAGGCAGTTGTTGACGAAAGTTGTTAATTCGGTGAGAAGAATTGATGCAGATGCGCCGAGTACTGGATTTACCATCTCTTTGAGGTGTTGTGGTCTAATTCCAGTGTAGCCTCCTGCAGATCCTGCTGGAAATGACACTATTGCCTTATAGACTTCTGATTCTGGCAAAATTAATTGTTCAGTGATGGGGTCTCCCTCAGGGTTGTTGCTGATGGCTATGGTGTACCTTGTCGGATGCTTGTCTCTTAGTGCTTGAGCTGTGGTCTCAACTTTTGGAGCTACAGTGTCATCACTTGTAATTATTCTGTTTGCTCCCACTGTGTTGCCTTCTTCGATTTTTTGGCTAACCTGTGTTAAAATTTTCTCGTTTTCAGTGGAATTTTTCTTGGGTCTACCTCTGTGATTCCTGCGATGATTGGGCAGAGGGACACAATTATCTGTTCTTGGGTAGTTGCGTACCGCCTTGATGACTGAAGTGGTTAGCAGTTTGCCTCGTCTTTCAGGAACTGCAAGACAGACATTGCCAAACAGGAGTAGGTTGCACCATGCTTTAATGGTGCCTCGGGCTTCTAAATTGGTGGAGCCTCCATTCACCTGCTTAAGAAGGTTCGTGAATTTCCCTGCTGCATATGGGCGAGCTGCTTTAGGAATGTGGGATAGGGTACTGCTAGTAGTGGATTTGAATGCCAAAAGGTTTTTGCAAGAGAGGAGGTTGCCATTGGCATTGTCATCTGCCTGTGGAGGCTGTGGGCTGCTCTCTGCTGGAGGCCTATGTGATCCTGCACACCCATTGTGTGCACGAATAAGGCCATCTCTGTTGCGTGCTTGAAACTCTCCACACACCTGCCATGTGCCTTTTCTTTCATTGTTGGTTGCACTATTTCCCTGACTTTGTGGCTGGCTCACTGCATCATCTGCCATACCTCAAACTGTGTGGTAAGCCCGGGCAGCAGGAAAAATGGCACATACCGAATGTGGTTCATGGTGGTGGTGGGGGGAGGGGAGGGGTCTCCCGTCCTAGTGGTGGGCGGTGAGGGAGAGGGAGGTATGGGGGATGTGTGACTAGACAGTCAGGCCAGATGGAGTAGGGCCTCCCACACACGTCACTATAACACCACTATGTTCTTTGCACAACCCCCAATATGAACGACACACCGCTATACACCACACATGCTATGCGCATACCATGTGCATGCTAAGCACATACTATTCATTATACACTATATACACTATACACACAATGAGCAAAACCTCCATTATCGTAACAAGAGCACACGGTGTTTGCTCGCCTGTTTGGGGAAGGGGAAGGGGGTTTAATAGCTTTACCCCTCAACCTCCGCCTCCTCCTAATCCATGAGGCCTCCCCTCACGGACCTTTACACACCCTCCTAAACTCGTCCATTAACCTTTGCCACTTTTCTTTAGAATCTCCCATAAGCACAGTATCATCAGCAAAAAGTAACTTTGTCATCTCCCATTTTGCATTTAATTCCCCATAATTTAATCTCACCCCTCTCCCCAACACTATAACACTATAATTCCCCCTGCTTTTAACATTTCTGTCATGATCCCATCATTTTCAGCTGCTTTATCCCCTTTCATTCTACATAATGCCTCACGCACCTTCCCCACTCTCATGTCCTGCTCTTCTTCACTCCTAAACGATGTTATACCTCCCTGGCCAGTGCATGAAATTACTGCCTCCCTTTTTTTATCGACATTTAAAAGTTCTTCAAAATATTCCAGCCATCTACCCAATACCTCCAGCTCCCCATCTACTAACTCCCCTACTCTGTTTTTAAATGACAAATCCATTCATTCCTAGGCTCTCTTTTCTTGTTTTCAGCAAAATTTCTTGACAGAGCCTCTCCCACTCTTTCATCTGCTCTCCTTTTGCACTCCCTCACCACTGTCCTCACCTTTCTTTTACTCTCCATATACTCTGCTCTTCTATTAACACTTCTGTTTTATAAAAATAACTCTCATAAGCTACCTTTTTCTGTTAAATTAGACACATATGGAACACTTGGGTATATTTATTGAGGAAAACGTTTCGCCACACAGTTGCTTCATCAGTCCAATACAAAGTAGAAAGTTGAAAGGAGAGGAGGAGTTTGAGGTAATCAGTCCCTCGGCCTGGAGTCGATGTGTTCAGTCCATCAATCTTAAAGCAAGTACAGCATAGGGCAAATAGAAGTTGCTTATATACTGTAGACAGGTGAGACGAAGCAGGAGGAGGCGGGGTCATAGTGCTACCATCCACTATTCGAAGTAGGTCTTCGTCCTAAGGTTGTACAAGTGTTGAAGAATCCGTTTGTATCAAGATCTCAAGATGTTGCTGTGTCAGACAGGATGTAGATGAATGGTTCAAAGAACCGACAAGTTGTTAAATTAGACACATATGCAACACTTGGGTATCTTTATTGAGGAAAACGTTTCGCCACACAGTGGCTTCATCAGTCCAATACAAAGTAGAAAGTTGAAAGGAGAGGAGGAGTTTGAGGTAATCAGTCCCTCGGCCTGGAGTCGATGTGTTCAATCCATCAATCTTGAAGCAAGTACAGCATAGGACAAATAGAAGTTGCTTATATACTGTAGACAGGTGAGACGAAGCAGGAGGAAGCGGGGTCATAGTGGTACCATCCACTAGTCGAAGTAGGTCTTCGTCCTAAGGTTGGACAAGTGTTGATCAAGGCTGGCCTCCTTGATCAAAATCGCAGCACCTCCCTTTAATTTCCCTAAATACCCCGCATACACCTTGCACCTCCAGGTCTCTGTCATACTTGTAATTATGGTCCTTCAAGAATACCACATCAGTACCATACCTCCGTAAAGTCTAATCAAACCACATCTTGACATTTGCCCCAAGGCTATTTACATTTAATGTTAAACACTTAAAAATTGCACCGGGGGCTTTCCTTTTGATCTCAGCACCTTAGGTTCATGATACTTATGCATTCCCAGCTTTTCCTCATTTCCTGCTGTACTCCCCCTTTACCCATACCCGTTCCCTTCACCCCCCGTGCCCCTACGGGCAATTCTACCCATGCCTTCTTGAGTGAGTGCATCCTCTCCATTGGAAGCTTCAACCGACCTATTCTTTGATTCACCTGTTACTTCCATCGAGTCTTCAGCAGCCTCCTCACTGTGCACTTCTACATTCACAGCACACACCTGCATTGTAGATATGCTGCCTCCACCCACAACCCCCCCTCCTCAGAAACCTCTTCCACCCCCTTGTCCGTAGTGGGCCTCTCACCATGACCATCCAAGAGGTCATGTAACACTTCATGCAGAGGCACGGACAACCCGTCATCCAACACCTCATTTTCCTCCACATCATTCTTTTCCAATAACTCTATCACCTGTGACAGTGTCACACAAGTTTCACTACCTTTGTCCACTATTTCACTCCATACTTTTTGCCTTCCTTCACCACTTGCCACAGCCGTAGGTGTTTCCACACCTTCCACCACCACCACACCACCTTGACAGGTGTATCTAGTGTCATATCGTTTATGACACTGCGCAGCCACATGTCGCACATGTAGACACATTGGACATGTGCCCCTCTGTCCTGCGTAAGTTACACACACTTGAGTACAAAAATCATGCATGACTACGTAAGACAGTATAGGCCTTCATAAAGACATCTTGAGGGAGAAAGATCCCTCTGGCAGAACAGCATACAGGCTCTCCCCCCACCTCCCTATGGTTGCATGATGTATGATTCCATATTCTGCAAATGCCTCCCTTATGTCCTATTCATCTGCTTCAAATGGCACGTTTCTACGCTTTACCCAAGTATAAACTTGGAAACATCATTCAACCGTACCTCCAACTCTGGATGAACAGTCATGCATACCTCCCTGTCCACCATTTTCTCGTAGATGTCCTTCGCCGTGAATTTCACAAAAATTCTGGTTACACCATTCAGTTCATCGTTGTTGATACTGTAAGTGTCTCTAAGAATGGCAGGTAACATGACCGATGTATTTGAAGTATATACCGTGCCCTTCACCACCTTGATACAGTGATGACACGTAGTCGGGTCACCTGCGCCATTTTGGGAAAACCACTCAGGGCTACCAACTTGGGTAAGAGCAGCAGTGAACGTCCGACCTCCATCAAGGGTGATCGACCTTACTGAGATAGTTAAAAAACTTGAAATCGTTGGAGTCAGATCAATTATTGAAGAAAACCTTTTCTGACTGATTCAATTTTGTTACATTGGTGGGTTTTATTAAAACACAAGTTGTCACTCATCTTGAGCTGTGTAAATTTCAATTTGTTTTATTAAGCAAATTGTTTCATATGTAAAATCTAGATAATGCCTCTTCTGACCTGCTTTAAACCCTTAAATAACAAAAAAGTCACAATACCATGACTGGAACAATACACACAACCTGCATATAGAAGAGAAGAGCTTGAACTGCTTGGTTTTGGTCTTTCTTTTGCCACTTCACCTACCCCTCTCACTGGTATTGACATGATTAGCTCTTTTGAATCCTTTCGCCAGTCTCGCTCTCGTAATAATAATCTTCCTGATCTGTCCACTTTTCGTGGCGCTCTCCTTCCTGCTCTTGATAGCCTGTTTTCTAAGAACCATCACCTTCCGTGCCACTATCAACTTGCCCTTTCTTCTCTTAAATCCAACGCTAACATTGTCATATCTCTTCTGACAAAGATAATTCGGTAGTTATCCTTGATCGAGAGGATTACCTCCGTAAAGCCGATGTCTGCTCTCTGACTCGCGTACCTACTCTCCTCTCGTTTCCAACCCTCTTGATCGCATCAAGAGAACTTTCAACAAGAAACTTAAGACTCTCTCCGACCTCTGTCCTTCTGACTTTAACCTTGTTCAACGTTTTCGTGTCATCTGTCCCTCTCTGCCCTATTTATATGGCCTTCCCAAAATTCACAAACCTGATATTCCTCTGCATCCCATCATATCTTCTAGAGGTTCTGTCTCTTATTCTCTTGCTTCTGGCTAGCCAAAACCCTCACTCCCTTTCTTGGCACTTTTTCTCCTGCCCATTTTCGTCACTCTCAAGACTTCATCGAACGGGTTCGCTCTCTCCCGACCTGTAAGTTGCTTAGTCTTGATGTCGAGTCCCTCTTCACTAATGTCCCTCTGGATGATGTCCTTGATTTTCTCAGAGAGAAGGCCAATGAAGGGTTACTTCATCTCCCTATACCTACTGATGTCTTTCTTTTCAAGGTAAATATTATTCTCAAACCTTTGGTGTCGCTATGGGCTCTCCTCTATCTCCTGTTCTTGCTAATCTTTACATGGAATACTTCGAGACTGTTCTTCTTCCCACTATTGATGTGCGTCCTTCACTCTGGCTCCGCTATGTTGATGACATCTTTGCTCTTTGGCCTCATGACTCTAGTCTCTTCCAACCATTTCTTGATGCTCTTAAATATTCTTGCCCCTTCCATTAAGTTTAAAGCTGATTGGGAATCTAATTCTTTGCTTCCTTTCCTTGATGTCCTTGTCCACCGCTCAGTAACAGGTTTTGCCTTTTCCGTGTACCACAAGCCTATGCACAGTGGCATGTATATTCACTAATTTTCTTATCATGCTTCCTCTGTGAAGAAAAGTGTTCTTATCTCCCTCTTTCTCAATGTTCTCCACATTTGTGATCCTCAGTTCCTCGAATCAGAAATTTCCACTCTTCATAATTCATTTTCCCGTCTTGGCTACCCTTCCCATTTCATAGACTCTGCTTCTCACGTGCTAAACGGACTTTCTTCTCTCCTAAACCCCCTACTCCTGGAGAACTCTCCTGTCCTCTGCCTTCCCTACATCTCTGGTCTCTCTAATCTCAACAACTCTCTATAGATTCTCCTGGTGTCTACTCTATTTCTTGCTCCTCCTGTCCTCTCCAGTACTTTGGAGAAACTGGCCGATCTCTTTCTGACAGACTCAGGGAGCACAAAAACAGTGTTAGGCTTCCGACACTAATAATGCTCTTTCCTGTCATGTCAGAGATCACAGTCATCCTATTGATTGGTCTTCTGCTAAAACTGTCTACCCTACGTCCAACTTTCACAGTCGCCGTCTGGTTGAATCCTTCCTTATACACAACTTTCCCTGTATGAATCTTAGCCCTGGCTTTGTCTCTGTATATGCTTTCCTCTCCCATTACATTGTTAAATGCTCCAAACTTCAGAACGCCCGTGACTTAACCTGATTCCTTCACCTTCTGTCTCTTCCCCCTTCTCCTCTTTCTTCTTTCTCCTCTGGGTTTTCTTTTTTTGCCTTGTATTTATCCTTCTTTATTTTAATTTTATTTTCATTTGTTCCCCCTGTGTTCTTGTCCTTACCCTATGCGGGCCGCCAGCTTCATTGCAGTGCTCCTCTTTCCCAGAATATGACTGACTCCACTACTACTACTTACACTACCACTACTACTTCCACTATTACTCCTCCACCACTTTCTTGTGCCCTTCCCTGTCTGCTGGCCTATAATACCCCTTCTACTTGTTCTTTGTGTTAGTGTGACTTTGTAAATGGTCCAAGTCGGGCTGAAACGTCGTCGTAAGCTCCTCTCTTCTATGTGCGGGTTGTGTGTATTTTAAACCCTTAATGCGGGCAAATCTTAAAAGGGAGTAATTATTTTTAGCTAATTTATTCAAATTTGAATTTTTATAACCAAAATCACCTATTTTTTTTCAAACACAATTACTGAAAATTTGAAAAGAATGTAAATATTAAAAGAAAACTAGAAGAAATGTAAATCCGCGATTTAAGAAATGTTAGACTTACTGACACCAAAACTACTCTTTTCTGTCATGTTAAAACTGTCTAGCCTTCCTCTAGCCTTCACAGACGCCGTCTTATTGAAGCATCCCTTATACACAACTTTCCTCATATGAATCTTAGTTCTGGCATTATTTTTGCACATGCCTCCATTTTTCATTACATTGTCAAATGCTCCAAACTTTAGAACACTCGTGACTTGTCCTGATATTTTTTTCTCCTTCTCTTCCTACTTCTTCTTTATTTTTTCTTTATCTTCCTTCTGCCTAGTATTAGTATTAGTAGAGCTCTATTGCAGTGCTCATTTTGTTTTGTCCTTAGACTTACTCCACTTCTGCTTCTACCACTACTACTACTACTACTACTACTACTACTACTACTACTACTACCACAACCTACAACCAACCACTACCATGACTACTACTTGTAATATTGCCTTGCTTTACTTCTTTCTGTCTACCACTACTCCCCCTACATATTTCTACCACCACTACTACTACCATTACTTTCACTACCAGCATTACCTCAACCACTTCATCTCCACTGATTTATTTCTTCATTTCTGTGTCCCGTCACTGTCCTCCTCACCTATACTTGCTGGCTCCCTCACCTTCGTGTGTTAGTGTGACTCGCAAATGGTCCAAGTCAGACCGCAACGTTGTCATAAGTTCTCCACTGTGCGAGTTATTTGTGTTTTGGTCCACTGACGGTGTTGTGCCTTTTTCCTCTTTTCAGTGTTTCTGTAATGTATCTCTGGCAAGAATAATGGTACTATATAATGCGTGGGTGTCCTATGCACAATGCTCCATATATTAACTTCTAATTTAAAAACTTGTATATCGTACATAGTAGAAGATTTGTAATTTTTATTAATGTATGTAGATACCATTTTATCTGTTTTAATCTGATAAATATAACTTATTTTATTATTGCCAGATTTTACCTAGATGCAGGTGAGGGGCTTTTGATCGAAGGAGCTGGGCTTATCTTTCCCTTGCTCGGATCGAATTGAAAGGCTTCCCATTCCACATCCGCTATATGACTCCTACGGATTTAGAGGTTTCCAATAATTAAAATGTAACAACTGTGAAATGCATCAGTCTTCAATGGCTGGTGATTGCATGACTTGGATGGAACGTTTCCTGGGTTTATGCTGTGTAGACAATTTTTTTTTTGCGTTCAGTGCAGTAATTTTAAAATGCATCTTTTGTTTAGTTGGGGACTATTTCTGCTTAAAGAAATAAAATCATTTAAAAAAAAAAAGCAGAACTCAATATTTTTTGTTTCGCTAAAAATTTGTTTTAACGATTATTCAAAGTCAAGTCGTCGGAAATTATGAATTTCGCCGTTATACAGTTTCCCAACCAAAATATTAGAGTATTTTATATTGTGTTGGTGATTTGTGGATATTACTTACATTATTTCTTATTTTTTTGTTTCAATGTATAAAAATCGTTATTATAGAACTGTCTGCGGCAGAAATGGGTAACTAGCAGGAAAAAAAATAGATATGTGAAGACTCAAAACACATTATTTCTTTATCCGCAATTATCTGGAAAGTTATTTGGATATCTGCTTGTGTAGCTTCATTATTTATTGAACAACCACAAAAATTCCTTTTGATATTATACGTAATTTTTCTTTAAATAAGGATTGAGACCTTCGTTAAAATTACTATCAAAATATATTTTTTTTTTGCTTAAAAAATCTAAATTTTTCGAAAATAATTATAAAGCAGGATGATACATTTTCCTACTGTTGCCAGTCATCGAAATTGCACAACCCAGGTCAACATGGTTTCAGAGCAGGTCGCTCCTGCCTCTCGCAACTGCTAGACCACTATGATATGGTCTTAGATGCACTGGTCCCCTCAGTCCCTGCTACCTCAATCTCTTACTACCCTCTATCCCTGAACAATCCACTACCCCGCTGTGCTCCATACCCTCCTAATCATCCCTCTCCTCTTACTACCCATTATCCCTGCATCCTACCCTACCCCGCTGCGCTGTATGACCCTTGTGGTTTAGCGCTTCTTTTGATTATAATAATAATAATTAGATGCACTAAAAACAAACAGAATACAGATGTAATATACACAGATTTTGCAAAAGCCTTTGACAAGTGCGACCATGGTGTAATAGCACACAAAATGCGTGCTAAACTGATAACTGGCAAAGTAGGCAGATGGATCTTCAACTTTCTAACCAATTGAACACAAAGAGTAGTGGTAAACAGAGTTAAATCAGATGCTGCCATAGTGAAGAGCTCTATCCCACAAGGCACAGTACTCGCACCTATCCTGTTCCTCATTCTCATATCAGACATAGACAGAGATGTAAACCATAGCACTGTATCATCCTTTTCAGATGATACTAGGATCTGCATGAGAGTGTCATCCATTGAGGACACGGCAAATCTCCAAGAAGATATAAACGAAGTTTTCCAATGGGCAACAGAGAACAATATGATGTTCAATGAAGACAAATTCCAACTACTCCGTTATGGAAAACTGGAGGAAATAATAGCTAGGACTGAGTATATTACAAACTCTAATCACACAATAGAGCGGAAAAGTAATGTGAAGGACCTGGGTGTGGTAATGTCCGAAGACCTCACCTTCATATCTGCGTGGAAACTGATAGGATGGATAATGAGAACATTCAAGACAAGATGCTAAGCCAATGATGATTCTTTTTAAATCACTTGTTCTCTCTAGGCTAGAATATTGCTGTACATTAATATCCCCATTCAAGGCAGATGAAATCGCAGATCTAGAGAATGTACAGAGAACCTTTACTGCACGTAAAAGTTCCATCAAACACCTTAACTACTGGGAACGCCTGGAAGCACTAAACTTATATTCACTGGAGCGCAGGAGAGAGATATATCATAATCTGCACCTGGAAGATTCTGGAGGGACTGGTCCCTAATATGCACACATGAAATCACTCCATACGAAAGAAAAAGACTTGGCAGACGGTGCAATGTACCTCCAGTGAAAAGTAGGGGCGCACTGGTACACTAAGAGAAAACACAGTAAGTGTCCTGGGCCCAAGACTGTTCAACAGCCTCCCACCAGCCATAAGGGGCATAACCAATAGACCACTGGTTGTCTTCAAGAGGGAGCTGGACAGATACCTAAAGTCAGTGCCAGATCAGCCGGGCTGTGGTTCGTACGTTGGACTACTTGCAGCCAGCAGTAACAGCCTCTTTGAATAGGCCCTGATCCACCGGGAGGCCTGGTCATAGACCGGGCCGCGGGGGCGTTGAGCCCCTGAATGCCCTCCAGGTAGACTCCAGGTAGGTAGACTTGTCTGAAACACTTTTTCAATATCCACTTATCTTGTATGTATATGCCCGAATGATGCCATATCAAAAAAGTTTATTTTTATTTTCAGAGCTGTCGCCAAGAAACTATTAGGTCATATTCTCTCATAGAAGAACTTTCAGTATCAAGTATCATGTGCCAGTTAATATATTAATCAAATTTGTTCCTGTCATATAACTGGAAATTCCTTCTGATCAGAAATAAGCCGTGTCGTGTTTGACTTTATTTGATTAGCATTCGTTAAATCATCTTAATGTTCTTTTATGTGTCTATAATATCTATGTGTTTGAAGACCATTGATAAAACTTACCCATTATGTACACTTAGCTTGCATAGAAGTTACTTACATACTGAACTTACTTGAAAGTTGCTTAGACTTACTTAGAGAAAGTTAAATCGATTTTGGTCTATGTAGGTTATTTTTTCGTTTTAAGAAATTGAAAATTTTGAAATACTACTTTTAATGCGATAATTACCGTCAACAATTCCATGATTACCGTCAACAATTCCATGCTGCTATCTCAATAATATAACTTCTGAGCGGCTTGTGTATTTTTAGATATTGGTCTCTTTGAATTACATTTGGGCTCTATATTCCCTAATCACCATTTTTGTTGAGGACATTTGTATATTAGTTTCTGTATGATGACTTGTGAATGCCTCTTCTGATTCTCTTCAGATCTTCAACAGTAATATTTAACAGCATTATCATCTTATGCTGGATCTGCACTATTCCACTCGGGAGTACTGAGGTACAGGGGACTGTTTTCTTTTTTTCGAATACGGGGATACCTTTCTCAGATCGTGCAACGACCGATATATATCTAGGTGCATAAAAAATCCTGCCTGCATGGCAGAATTTTTTTTTTTCAATCTAATAAAGTGACTTCATGATGGATACATTTATAGTAAAGCAAGGGGGAAGAGAGGGTGAGGTTGATCATGGTAATAGGGTGGGCTAGAGACTTACAATAGAGTTGTAAAGAAATTCATTTTTTCTGGCAGTTGCATTTGGATTTCTTGGATCAACATGGTGTGTCTACAGTAATTTTTGAGATATTACAGTAATCAGTTTGATATGTTTCAACGTTTACTACTAAAGTGCAGTACATTGTTCTATGATCAGCTTTTTTTGTTCCTGTACATTGTTTAATGTGTTTTCAATATCGATGAGATTCATTTATCAGTGGTCATACAGTGATATATTATCAATTAATTTTACTCTTATAAGAAAACTAAGCTAACCGAAATCTTACTTACACATTTATCAAATAAATTTTTATCATTGAGGAACAACATGCACAAAAAGCACAAACCCATCCAACACGTCATTACTTTTCTTTCGATCATTATAGATCCCAACAAAAACATACCACCAGTTCAGACGAAGACAATTTACTTGCTTTTGACTAGTAAGGGTGAAGATATAAAGGAAGGTTAGGTTAGGTAAGGTTTGTCAGGAAACATTTTCCCGACGCGGGTCTTAGCCAGATGATGACTCGCCGTTGGAGCTTTTGGTCATATGACCGAGGCCTTCCGCTGGCTTACCGGTCAACCCCTTTAAAAATTATGGTCATAGTTATAACCATTTACTTATATAAAGGAAATTAAATAAATGCGTCTGATGTTGTGAGGCTTCGGAAGAAATTTAGTATTAATGATGGAGAAACCATAAATAAGAAACCATTTTTTATTATTTAGCAAAATTGTGTTCATCAGCAGTGTTCTGCTACCCCCTTTTTTTGATGGTTACACATATTCTATGAAAGGCTGGGTTTCATATGTATTAAGTTTTGAAATTTGACAGCCTGAGCTGGAAGTTTGACTTTTTTTAAGAGGCTAAATTACCATTTCTTAGCATAAACTATGAAATACAAAGATAAATAGTTTTTTTTATGAAAATATCTTCATAATCACGGAGCGAGGCCAACAAAAATTATATAAAATATTATGAGGAGATAATATGGGGACTATGGAGATAAAATCGGTGTGGTGGTAACTAAATAGTGGGAACCAAATCAGGTGGTGCGGCGAACAGATAAAGTTTTTATAAGTAGGCTTGAGACTGAAATATATGAAGGCAATACTAAACCATATACTGAAAAAAACATTTAAAAATACTTTATTAGAGACAGTGAAACTCGCATAAAATGATTTCAATGCTTTTAAAGTTAGTTTTAAACCTTTCAGGGTCCGTGCCGTAGTTCTACGGCTTTGAGTTGTGGGTCCTAACCGTAGTACTACGCCAAAATTCTAGCGGCCTCAAATTTCGCACGAGAAGGCTGATAGGCTTATCTCTAAGAGAATGGGTCTGTGTGGTCAGTGTACGCACTATACAAAAAATCTGGGAGCCCGCATGGCATTGTGGGAACGCCGGCTAAGTAGCTTCGTTCACCATGCCTGGCAGCAAGGAAGCTCTCACTCCCCGGGCGAGTTCTGACTCTCCTCTTCTCAAGTTATAGATCTAAGACTGATGGAAGTGTATCTGAAGAGGAATTCTATGGTTTTGAACCATATGGTACATTGTACCATATGGTACAATGATACCATATGGAACAATGGTACCATATCACACAATGGTATATAGTGCAATGGTACCATACGGTACAATGTACCATACGGTACAATGTACCATATGGTATTGTACCATATTATACCATATGGTACATTATACCATATGGTACATTATACCATATGGTACATTATACCATATGGTAATTATACCATAGTACATTATACCATATGGTACATTATCCATATGGTACATTATACCATATGGTACATTATACCATATGGTACATTATACCATATGGTAATTATATCATATGGTACATTATACATATGGTACATTATACCATATGGTACATTATACCATATGGACATTATACCATATGGTACATTATACCATATGGTACATATACCATATGGTACATTATACCATATGGTACATTATACCATATGGTACATTATACCATATGGTACATTATACCATATGGTACATTATACCATATGGTACATTATACCATATGGTACATTATACCATATGGTACATTATACCATATGGTACATTATACCATATGGTACAGGGTGGAATGGAGCACATAGCTTACCATGCCATTTACTTCTGTGAAAGTTTGGATAATGTAAGGGTGTGGATTGGGAGAGTTATACGTATGTTGGGGGGCATTGAGTTAGGATATTGGGGTGTGGGTGGGGACGTAAGGCGGGCGTTGATGTATGTCGTGGTGGGTTTCCTGTATGTGTCATGGGTGATGAGGGAGGTGCCGGGTGATGTAAGAATTAAGGCAATAGCGGGTAACATGTATAGAACGAGATGTAGGAATAGGGTAATTTATGGGAGGTCGTGGGATGTACTTCTCCCAGAAAGCTATAGGAATATGACGATCAGGGATTTACTAGGTGTGAGATGAGGGGATTCTCTTAAATGGGCTTGTCTGCAGGTGGGGAGGGGGTGAGTGGTGCATGAAAGGGTAGTTAGGGTATACTCGAGGATGTGGAAGATGTGTAGAAACGAGGGGGGAGGGTGACTTTAATCGGCGATGTACGTCACGGTGGACACAAGACGTTAAGGTGGAGGATGTGGTGCATGGAGGTATGTAGAGAAAGAAAGAAACGAGTGGGAGGGGAGGGGGTGACTGGGTAGGGGTGTATCATTTTCTTTATCATGATTTATTCATAGTTGTAAGTCAATATAACTGGGTGAATTAAAGGGGGCTTACCTAGGGGCAATGAAGGAGATACTGCAAGTGTATGTGGTAAAGGGTTAATTAATTTTAATATAAGTTAATGATGTAAGTAAGTTATGAGCAAGGTGAATGCCATGGCCATAATTTATGCATATGAAGAGGATTTATAGAATGTTTCAGTGAGATGTTGTGTTCAACAATAAAATATAAGATTAGTATTGGTGTGGACGTCTGTAGTTAAGTGCAAGTGATGTTTATAATGGCCATGTATCAAGTGTCATAGGACTGCACCTTTGTACATACTTATTTGTGACCTTGATGATGTATGAAGAATATTGGTTAGTGTGGGTGGTGTTAGTAGGAGGTTTCAGAGGTAGCTTGTGTTTGTCTGAAAATTGACCACTGTCTGGAAAACCTTCCAGCTCCTGCACCCAACATCTTGTTCCTGGGGTGCTTCAACTTAAGGCACCTAAAATGGAGGAATATTGCAAATAATGTGGTAGCAGAGATAACACCAGGAGGCAGCTCAGATGAAAACTCGCACACACACGAGCTTTTAAATCTCTGCACCAAATTCACCTTAAACCAGCAAATAACAGAGCCTACAAGATTGGAGAATACGCTGGACCTCATCTTCACTAACAATGATGATCTGATACGAAATGTCATCATATCAAAAACAATATACTCAGATCACAACATAATAGAGGTCCAGACATGTATGTGGGGGCCCCAGACCGACAAAATGTGATCAGTCGCGATGGAGCCTTCACCAAATTCAACTTCAATAACAAAAACAAAAGGTTGGACCAAGTAAACCAAGTCCTAAATGATATAAACTGGGAAGATAGCCTAAGCATCTCAGATCCTAACCTGTGTCTAGAACAAATTAACTCTGAGGCACTTGAGGTTTGCTCACGACAAATTCCCTTAAGGAAAAGGAGGAGAAGATGTAAACTAGAAAGAGAAAGGCGGTCCCTATACAGGCGAAGGCAAAGAATAACAGAGCTGCTTCAAGAGGCCAATATATCTGAAATACATAGGGAGACACTGGTCGGAGAAATAGCAAACATCGAACTAAAACTAAAGGAATCTTACAGGAATCAAGAAACGCGGGAAGAACTAAAAGCCATAAATGAAATTGAAAGAAACCCAAAGTATTTATTTTCTTATGCCAAATCAAAGTCGAGAACAACATCCAGTATTGGGCCCCTACTTAAACGGGATGGGTCCTACACAGATGACAAAAAGGAAATGAGTGAGCTACTAAAGTCCCAGTATGACTCAGTTTTTAGCGAGCCGCTAACCAGACTGAAAGTCGAAGACTTAAATGAATTTTTTATGAGAGTGCCACAGAACTTGATAGACGCAAACCTATCTGACATTATCCTGACGCCAAATGACTTCGAAGAGGCGATAAATGTCATGACCATGCACTCTGCCCCAGCCCCAGACTCAAGAACTGCAAGAAGCCCCTATCACTTGCTTTTAACATCCTATGGAAAGGGAGCATGGACACTGGGGTCGTCCCACAGTTACTAAAAACAAAAGACATAGCCCCACTCCACAAATGGGGCAGTAAAGCACTGGTAAAGAACTGCAGACAAATAGCGCTAACATCCCATATCATAAAAATCTTTGAATGGGTTCTAAGAAGCAAGATCGCCACTCATCTAGATACCCATCAATTACACAACCCAGGGCAGCATGGGTTTAGAGCAGGTAGCTCCTGTCTGTCCCAACTACTCGACCACTACGACAAGGTCCTGGATGCTCTAGAAGACAAACAAAATGCAGATGTTATATACACAGACTTTGCAAAAGCCTTCGACAAGTGTGACCATGGTGTAATAGCACACAAAATGCGTGATAAAGGAATAACAGGAAAAGTTGGCAGACGGATCTATAATTTCCTAACAAATAGAAAACAAAGAATAGTAGTCAACAGAGTAAAGTCTGAGGCGGCTACGGTGAAAAGCTCTGTTCCACAAGGCACAGTACTCGCTCCCATCTTGTTCCTCATCCTCATATCGGACATAGACGCGGATATAAACCACAGTACCGTCTTCCTTTGCAGATGTCACCCGAATCTGCATGACAATGTCCACCATTGAAGACACTGCAAGACTCCAAGCAGACATCAACCAAATCTTTAAATGGGCTGCAGAAAACAATATGAAGTTCAATGATGAGATATTTTAATTACTCCGATGTGGAAAACGTGAGGAAATAAAAATTTCATCGGAGTATAAAACAAATTCCAACCACACAATAGAGCGAAAAACTAATGTCAAAGACCTGGGAGTGGTCATGTCAGAGGATCTGACCTTCTAGGTCAATAACACTGTAGCAATCGCGTCTGCTAGAAAAATGACGGGATGGATAATGAGAACCTTCAAAACCAGGGATGCCAAGCCAATGATGACACTCTTCAGGTCACTTGTTCTATCTAGGCTGGAATATTGCTGCACACTACCTGCACCTTTCAAGGCAGGTGAAATTGCTGAACTAGAAAATGTGCAGAGAACCTTCACGGCACGCATAACTGCGATAAACCACCTAAATTACTGGGAACGCTTGGAGTTCCTAAACCTGTACTCCCTAGAATGCAGGTGGGAGAAATACATTATTATATACACTTTGGAAAATCCTAGAGGGATTAGTACCAAACTTGCACACGAGAGTCACTTCCTACGAAAGCAAAAGACTCGGCAGACGATGCAACATCCCCCCAATGAAAAGCAGGGGTGCCACTAGCACGTTAAGAGACAACACAATAAGTGTCAGGGGCCCAAGACTGTTCAAGTGCCTCCCAGCGTACATAAGGGGGATTACCAATAGACCCCTGGCTGTCTTCAAGCAGGCACTGGACAGGCACCTAAAGTCGGTACCTGACCAGTGGGGCTGTGGTTCGTACGTCGGACTGCGTGCGGCCAGCAGTAACAGCCTGGTTGATCAGACTCTGATCCACCATGATACCTGGTCACAGACCGAGCCGCGGGGGCGTTGACCCCCGGAACTCTCTCCAAGGGTAATTGATAGAGTAATTGGGGGAAGGACAATTTGGTATACCGGGTAGGACAATGTTCGAGGGCCATGGTAGAATTCAGGATTTCATTGAGCAATGGCAGGGGGTGGGGGAGTGAGTTTTAGCCTTAGATTGGAGGGTTGCTTACGATAGCATGGAAAGAGAGGCGTTGTGAAGTATTATGTGTTGGCAGGGGTTTGGATCAGAATTAGTGGACTGGGCACGGACTTTATATCGGGGGGAAGGCGTGTGTGCAGGTTAATGAGAGGGTGGGCGTAAGAGTGGGTATGAATCGAGGGCAAGGGTGTCCTTTATCGCAGATTATGTTTGCTGCCTAACTTTGCTCCCTGTAAATAAAGCATTACCACGTGTGTGTGTGTGTGTGTGTGTGTGTGTGTATGTATGTATGTGTGTATGTGTGTGTGTATGTTTATGTGTGTGTGTATGTGTGTGTGTATATGTATGTGTGTATGTATGTGTGTGTGTGTATGTGTGTGTGTGTGTGACCCAACAATCAATATTTGCACCAAGAAGTCATTAACCGGGTGTAGACTAGTGAATTGCTCATTACTTTATAATTTGTTCATGATTGTAACCATGTATAAACGTAAGTAAGTAAATTTACTTACATGATTCATTACCTTTGTAACTTGTGAGTTCATTACCTTTGTGACTTGTGAGTTCATTACCTTTGTAACTTGTGAGTTCATTACCTTTGTAACTTATGAGTTCATTACCTTTGTAACTTGCTCAGCTATCAAAACTTTGGGACCCAGTCCCTGGACCCATTATGTACCTCTGTAATCTTTTGACTACCGCCCACTGGATGGGTATGGCGTGCATAATAAAGTAGTCAAACTAACTAACTGTTTACAGGGTCCCTTTTATAGAGCAATTGGAGTATGTGTGGGGGGCCTCACGGAGGGGGGGATGGCATTGTAGGGTATGTGGATGATACAACGGTGATGGTGGGTAGGGCGGAGGAGTTAAGGGGTATAAGTGCCGTTATTAGAGTGTGCAGTAAAGCAATAGGTTTGAGCATAAATGTGGTAAAGTCGAAGTTGATGGAATTAGGGAATTGGGCAGGGGAGGCAGGTGGATAATGGGATCAGTGGTCTGTGGTACGGCAGGTGAAGATTTGTGGAGTCTTTTATATGGGGGATATGTGGGAGGCGAGGGAGGTTAATTCTGGGAGGGTATTGGAGAGTGTCCTGGGACGCTTGGGGAGGTTGCGGTCACAGTTACTCATGCTGCAACAGCGGGAGGTGGTTGCAAATGTACTGCTCTACAGCAAGGTATGGCATGTGGCAGCTGTCTACCAGTTGTTGCAGTGTGATGTGAATAGTTTGCAAAGTAAGATTCTAAGGTTCGTATGGGGTTTAGACTGTGAGTGGCTTAAACGTGATGTGGTGATGTTGGCCACTCGATTAGGGGGATTGGGATTAATTTCTCTGGAGCGGAGGGTAAGGAGCCTGTATGTTAAACGGGAAGAGGTGGGAGAGGGATTTTTCGGAGTGGGTACCGGATCGACTATTAGGGTATTGGGGATTTTGTAAGAGTAGGGGCTTTGAGCGGGCTGGACTCCAGGGGAGGGTGGGAGAAGAGGGAGGAAGTTTTTAGAATACGCCGCTTGTGTGAGCGAGTGGGGATGTGCTAGTGAACAGCTAGACCTCTAGTTAACGGAGTTTGGTTAAGTGTGAATGTGGCGTGGTTCTAGATTCTGAGTGGTAGGTGGCCTGAAAACTCAGGGCAACCCCCGGGCCTGAGAACTCAGTGCAACCCTTGGGGCTGACTTTTGGGAGTTTGATGTCATTGTAATAGTTTTTCCTTTGGAAACTGTGTACTTTATTTTATCTTGTTTTTGATGTGTGCCTGAGCCTTATGGCAGAAGATATACTCTGTGTTTGGTATGCGTAGATCTACTGGTTTTGATGGATCTACGATAAAGGGTGTGGTGCGTGAGATGTGTGGAGGGCATGAACGTAGAAAGGAAACATGGGCTTTCTTTTTTCAGGTAATGTAGGGAGTTTAGTTAAAATTTTGAAACATGTTTTACTATTATCAGGGACATTGTATACAGTAGAGCCCTTAACATGATCTCTTGGCTTATGTACGTAGTAAATGTGTGAGGCTATGTGCCATGGCAGCATTATATGCATGTGCCTTTTATGCATTTCTGTCATTTGATTGGTGTATTTTGTTACGTTATGCATTTGTCATTATTTCATGTAAACTTTGTTTAGTGTTTTTATTAAATTTTGAGCCTTTTGTTTGTAATCTGATGTCATCTTTAAAAAGGAGACAGAAAAGAGGCACTAAACTATAGACCGGTGTCACTTACATGTATAGTGTGCAAAGTTATGGAAAATCATCAGGAAAAGAATGGTGGAGCACCTCGAGCTGAACAGGATAATAAACACCAGACAGCACGATTCCGGGAAGGCAAATCCTGTGTAACAAACCTCCTAGAGTTCTATGATAAAGTAACAGAGGTAAGGCAAGAGAGAGAAGGGTGGGTTGATTGCATTTTCCTGGACTGCAGGAAGGCCTTTGACACAGTTCCTCACATGAGATTAGTAAAAGTTGGAAGAACAAGCATGTATAACAGGAAGGGCACTGGGAGGCAACAACGGGTCATGGTGCAGATGAGGTATCACAGGTGAGGCGCCTGTGACGGACATGTAAGCGACATGACGGATGGGATAGACTCAGAAGTGTCTCTGTTCGCAGATGATGTGAAATTAATGAGAGAATCACATCGGAAGAGGACCAATCAGGACTTCAAACAGACCTGGACAAGCTTGACATCTGTTCTAGCAACTGGCTTCTCGAATTCAATCCCACCAAATGCAAAGTCATTAAGATCGGAGAAGGGCAAAGAAGACCGCTGACAGAGTACAGGCTAGGCGGACAAAGGCTACAAACCTCGGCAAAGGAGAAAGACCTTGGGGTGAGTATAACGCCAAGCACGTCTCCGGAGGCCACATCAACCAGATAACTGCGGCAGCATATGGGCGACTGGCAAACCTAAGATTAGCGTTCCGTTACCTTAACAAGGAATCGTTCAAGACACTGTACACCGTGTACGTCAGGCCCATACTAGAATATGCAGCACCAGTCTGGAACCCACACCTGGTCAAGCACATAAAGAAACTAGAGAAAGTGCAAAGGTTTGCAACAAGGTTAGTTCCACAACTCAGGGTCTGTCCTATGAAGAAAGGTTGAGGGAAATAGGACTAACAACACTGGAGGAAAGAAGGGTCAGAGGAGACATGATAACGACATACAAAATACTGCGGGGAATTGACAAGGTAGACAGTGACAGGATGTTCCAGAGAGGGAACACAGAAACAAGGGGACACAACTGGAAGCTGAAGACTCAGATGAGTCAAAGGGATGTTAGGAATCATTTCTTCAGCCACAGAGTAGTCAGGAAGTGGAATAGTCTAGAGAAAGATATAGTGGAGGCAGGAACCATACATAGTTTTAAGATGAGGTATGATAAAGCTCATGGAGCAGGGAGAGCAGAGACCCAGTAGCGGACAGCGAAGAGGCGGGGCCAGGAGCTGAGTCTCGACCCCTGCAACCACAATTAGGTGAATTAGGTGAGTACACACACACACACACACACACACACACACATGATAGACAACAGCTTCAAATATTTGATTCATGATTCAAGTTGTCACAGGTTCGACAAGAGAATTGGCACTCAGTGCCAAGATTACACATCAGCTTCCGTCACCTACATATGACGTCACATCTCACTAGCCTGGAGGTCAAACTTATCAGGTGACGACAATCTTGCTTGACATTTCGAAAGTAAATTAGATGCAATATCTACGCAGGTAAAACCCATCAAGGAAAGGAGGCGAGCCTTGATGCTGGTGAAGGGTTCTTTATCCAAGGAATTAAAGTTATCCCTCCCTAGCCTCTGATCAAACCTTCCCAGGAGGTTCATTGCCCATGCAAATTAGCGCTCTCCACATGTATATAATAATAACTGGATGTGTTGTGGTCGTTGTGTGATCAGAGAAAGGTATCCTCGTATCCTATATACCTAGCCCCCTCTACCTCAGTCTACGTAAATGAACAGTGGAGAATGTGGCATAAGTTTGTAATACACGTAAATATCAGCAGGGAAAGTGAAACCAATCACACGAGATATTCACAAAATTGTCGCTTGAAAAGTTATATCACAGTTTCTTCAATAAAAATGGCAAATTAGAACATTGACAGAGCAAAACCAATCATAAACTTCCAATAAGATACACCAACTTTAAAACTTAATTAGAGGCAGCCTTTAATTATCAGAGACCAATATCACAAAATACATGTGCATTTTAAGTTAGATGCCGCTCAAAAATTGCGTTTCCAAGTTACTGCCGTTGAAGGTTTTAACCCGATACGATGAGGCATGCATAAATTTGCCGCATGAAAAACCAGCGTTTCGGTTTTCTCAGTTTCTTTACTAAAACTGTCGGAGTGGCACCTACACTGGCCAAAAATTAATACAAATATTTCTTTAAGTTAGATACACCACCGTTTCAGGTTTGAAGCCAATGAGAAGAATCATTCTCCAATTATAACAGAGGAATTAATGCGAACCTTCCTTTGAGTAAAGTCCATCATTGCCAAAAGTTTTAAGCTGATCAGAGGAATCATTATATAGCAATTGCTCAGAATACAACGATTCTAAGTTTATAAAAATATGTCAGTAAATGAACTCAAATTAAGTTGTAATAAACAACTGTCAATGGTGATAAATGTTCAGAGAACCGACAAGTTGATAAATTAGACACATGTGCAACACTTGGGTATCTTTACTGAGGAAACGTTTCGCCACACAGTGGCTTCATCAGTCCAACAAAGAAGAATGGTGAAGATCAGAAGGAGTTTGAGGTAATCAGTCCCTCAGTCTGGAGTCGATGTAATGAGTCTGTCAATCTTTTCAAGACTGATACATCAATCTTTTCAAGACTGATACATCAATCTTTTCAAGACTGATACATCAATCTTTTCAAGATTGATGGACTGATTACATCGACTCCAGGCTGATGGACTGATTACCTCAAACTCCTTCTGATCTTCACCGTTCTTCTTTGATTAGGACTGATGAAGCCACTGTATGGCGAAACGTTTCATCAATAAAGATACGCAAGTGCAACACATGTGTCTAATTCATCAACTGCCAATGGATAAAGAGAAGGGTGGACTGTGAAGTGCCAGGCCGCGGTGAGCGCCTGCGACCACCCTCATGTTTATCCATGTTAGTAAAAGCTCAGTAATAACCCGCATGGACGTAGAAACTCAAGAGATTAAATAATCTGCATAATTCGACCCCCTTCTGGGATCCTCTTCAGCATCTGCTTAAGAGGATCCCAGAAGGGGGTGAAACATACAAATCAATTAATATCCTGAGTTTCTGTCACCATTTGGCTTATTAATAACCATTGACAAGTGTTCATTACACATTAATTCTTCTTCTTAGTAAATTTGCAAATTATTGGGCACCATACTGCCCTTAAAATGCATCGGTTATTACATATTGAAGCTGTTCAGAGGAGGCATACACTAGTTATTTTAAGTAAATAATGCTGAGGAATTTTTAAAATAAAACTGGCAACTTGCCACCAACACACTCCATAAACAATCCCAACTTTCTTCTAAATAGAATATACAAGTGTTATATATCTGAAGTAGTTCAGGATCCACAGGGAAACCAAAATCGGGAATGATATATATACAACTTACTAGGGGGCACCTGCACATGTACACCACTGTTGAAAATTTGAAGCTGATCGGATGAGGCGTTCTCAAGTTATGAACGAAAACCTCGGAGGATACCTAAATATAACAATACAAACAAAAGCAAAGTAAATATTGCCATATTTACCACATACGTAAATTATTCAAAGTTTTTGTGCTTCAGTAACATATATTGGGTCTTGCAGAGCGGACTTTCTCGGGAATTTTCACTGTTCATTTTAAATGCACAACGTAAAAGGGAATTTCTTCTAATAACTGGCGAGGTCACTACACACAGTGAAGATTTCCACTAAACAAAAAAAATGTTAGATGAAGAAGCCCAGAAAGACTGGTGAAGGAGCCTTCGTTGGGGTTATATGTTATAATACGCCAGAGGAAGCCACGAACTAGACAACCTCCTCACCTTTGCGTATCTGAAAACAAGACCTGTAAATAGAAATTAACCTACAGTGTTGTTCACGTAACTACACCACTGGAAACAAATATATCAGAGTATGATGTTCCACTTGTCACGAATCTCGGCGACCGAGAGGCTGACCTCTGTGTCAAGTAATCTTAACTGAGTTGCCAGCAAATTATATCACTAGGTTCATATCATTTACATTTCAAATGTGTCTAGGCATTTTTTTAATAGTGCTCTGCATTTATAATTGAGTTTTATGCTTATTATTTACCAATTTATATTATACAAGATTATAATATACTTCATGGTAGTCTCTTAATGGCAGGACTTGACTGTCTGAAGGCTGAACTCGCTCCCTTTTCCTTGCCGCTCACGTATAAATACTGGGAACGCATCTTGAAAGCATCACAACTGTCGTCGATTCCGACCAGCAAACACGCGTCGGCTGCCGCTTCTCCTCCGTACTGAAAGTGAAATTGCGTGACATAGCCGCAATTTGGAGCGCAAAACAAGATATGGCTGGTGTGTCTCCGAAAGTTCTGGTGCTGGGTAAGAGCCTACACAACTGTCCTCTCAAAAGACCACGGACGGAAGACGTAGGCAACGTTGTATACCTGCGATATTGTGTACTAGTGGCATCACCACAGTTCACTGTTGTGCCAGGTGACCCACGACCAACATGGACCTGACACTTGTGCCATAAGTATGCCACACTATATTTGATAATTTCATTGCTCTGTACTGTAAAACTAAATTATGTCACTGAAAATACGGCTCCACATACGATGTCAGTGAAAAAAGTATATAAATGCAAAAGAGCACACATAAATACACACACACACACACACACACACACACACACACACACACACCTGCGTAGCAGCAGGCACAGGCACTGCCATTGAGTATTATAAAGGAAATCTAAGGTGGACGAGACAGCGGTGTGGTATACCGGTGCCGGTAAATAATTGTTTTACACCAAAAATACGACTAATTAACCTGCAACTCTTCGATTTCCTTTTAAAGCCTTAATGGTATTAACTCTACTCAAAGACAACTCCTGCATTAAAAGTTATCATTTATCATAAGTTTGCTTAACTCATTTGCTTACAGACAACGTTCTTATTGTATATTTTTATTGACTTCAGCTTTTTAAGTAATTCTTTTTGTAATGACGCTTTCATTATATATGGTGATACGAGACAAAGCTCGTCCAGGGTGAAGTCTCTTCACTGAGATGTTAGTGTTTGTGGTTGCCTCCTGACATCATCTGGTAATAACGGATCGTTCTTGGTCAAGCGGACACAATACTGACAGTGCTTTAAACTGCTTACATTATTTTCTATTGCTATTTTATTCATAACAATCGCTAAGCCCAAACGGGTCGTACAAGGAGATAAATCAGGTTTGGTCCCAGAACGGGAAGGGTAGCTGAAATTCTTTGGATCAAGAGCCGTTTACCAGTATCAAGGAACCAGCTTAAATGACGAGACGATTTAAAAGAAAATAAAAGGAAGAGTCTTCACTATGTTACAGCCTAGGAACGTAACTGTCTCAATAAGTAACAGTCACTTAGAACACTTTACTTTCTACTGAAGATAAAAGTCACTTTAACATATTTCTCGCTTATCATTAACTATAACATAATATTACCTATTTATCCTTGCAAATTCTTATCTAATTTGATGTCACTGTGTTGGTGATTCCTGGATGTTCAGTGCTGATGGGTGTGGTCAGCGCCACCTACCTAGACGGGCCCAAGACTCCGTCTGCCAACCACCTGTCCTCCAGTGGTAGTGGTGGTGGTGGAGGATTTGCTGGTGGTAACGCTGGAGGAAACAGAGGAATCGGTGGAGGAGGCACTGGAGGATACAGCGGAGGAGGGGGAAGCGGAGGATTCGGTGGAGGGGGGAATGGAGGATTCGGCAGCCGGAGCACTGGAAGATATAGCGGAGGAGGAGGCACTGGAGGATTCGGTGGAGGGGGCAGTGCTGGAAATGGAGGATACGCAGGAACTGGAGGAGCCGGAGGTGGTGGAAGTGGATATAGCAGCAGTGGCAGTGGAGGAGGAAGTGGTGGATTTGGTGGCAGCGGAAGTGGAGGATTTGGTGGCAGCGGAGGACATGGTGGAAGTGGAGGCTTTGGTGGCAGCGGAGGTGGAGGATTTGGTGGCAATGGAGGATATGCTGGAAGTGGTGGATCTGGTGGGAGCGGAAGTGGAGGCTTTGGTGGCACCGGAGGACTTGGTGGAAGTGGAGGCTTTGGTGGCAGCGGAGGTGGAAGCGGAGGTGGAAGTGGAGGATACAATGGAGGCTTTGGTGGTGGTGCCACCATTGCTGACTTAGCCACCGTCATCCCTGGAGGTGGTGTCCCCGGCAAAGACTACCCCATCCTGGCCTACGTCCCAAATACCGGCTTCTCTTGCAACGGTCAGCTTCCCGGCTACTACGCTGACACTGCCCCCGAGGCCGGCTGTCAGGTGAGTCTTCTACTGCCCCTGAGGCTGGCTGTCAGGTGAGTCTTCTACTGTCCCTGAGTCTGGCTGTCAGGTGAGTCTTCTACTGTCCCTGAGTCTGGCTGTCAGGTGAGTCTTCTACTGTCCCTGAGTCTGGCTGTCAGGTGAGTCTACTGTCCCTGAGTCTGGCTGTCAGATGAGTCTTCTGCTGTCCTCGAGGCCGGCTGTCTCGTGAGTCTTCTACTGCCCCTGAGGCTGGCTGTCAGTTGGGTCTACTGCCCCTGAGGCCGGCTGTCTCGTGAGTCTTCTACTGCCCCTGAGGCCGGCTGTCTCGTGAGTCTTCTACTGCCCCTGAGGCCGGCTGTCAGGTGAGTCTTCTACTGCCCCTGAGGCTGGCTGTCAGATGAGTCTTCTACTGCCCCTGAGGCCGGCTGTCAGGTAAGTTCAAGCACATCTTCGAAAGGACACCAGTTACATATTGGTCATAATACTGAGCCCATTTTTAACTCTCATTAAAGTTTACTGCGAGGTATGCTAGCAGTAGACTTCAGTCTATTATCTTTATATAATATTTCTTTCAATTTTCAGAGGCTGAAGCACTTACTACCACTACATGGATCCTGTATTCTACCATTCTATTTGTAAAAAAAATATCTTTAATATCTTTTTTGGCGCCTCCCATTCTTCAATTTAAAAATTGTAGCTTTATATTCCCTCTCACTTACTGGTTCTAAGGATTTTTTTAATCTGTTTTCTAGCATCCTTTTGTGATCTTGCGAGTGATTGTTATAGTTCTTTTTTTCTGTTAACTAACCAGGCCAATTTTAGTGATTACAGTTTTGTTTGAAAACTCTTTGTCTTAGCGGTAATTGAGCAATTTTGTAGCATGTCTTTAAACTCTTTCTATCCTATCCCCATATTTATATTTTTTAAATTTTAAAATGATGCTTCAGGTGCCTATTGCAATGGTGGCTTAGCGTACATATTGAACACATTTTTATTGACATCTGTACATCTTTCAGTGGGAACTCATCGTAAATTTTACGGAAATCTAAATTAATCCAAAGTTCCCACTCGTTTCTTTTGTGAATAATTCATATGACTAAAAAAAAGCATGCCCCTGTGCCTTACATGAACTGAGAAGCAAAACTTTATACGAGAACTACAGTCTAGATGTTTTCTTAGCATTTTGCTTTTTTTGGAATAGCTTGATTCATTTATATAATTACCATTATAGCATGACACACAGTAGTAAATACCTAGTTTTTTCTCACATAATATGGCTCGTTACAAAACATCGTGTTCATTCTTATTCAAGTGAGAGACATTTTATCAGGGTTCACATTCTCAGGTATTCCACATCTGTCAACAAGGTGGAAGGATCGACTCGTTCCTGTGTCCCAACGGTACCATCTTCAACCAACAGTACTTCGTGTGTGACTGGTGGTTCAACTTCGACTGTTCCACTGCTCAACAGTTCTATGGCCTCAACGCTGAAATCGGAAAAATCAGTGATAGTGGTAGCAGCTATACTGGTGGAAATATTAACGGCAATGGTTTTAGCGGCACTAGAGGAGGATTTGGTGGTCCTTCCGGTCAACAGGGATCGTTCTCAAGTGCTTCAGGTGGAACTGGGAACGTTGGTGCTCCTTCACAGTCTTATGGACCACCCCCCATAGCTGGAAGTGGCAGCGGCAACGGTAGAGGTGGTAACGGAAACGCAGGCTTCAATAACGGTAACGGTGGCAGAGGCGGCGCTATTGGCAACAGAAACCTTCAACCTCCCTCTGGTCTCTATCAAGTACCAGCAGCTGGAAAATAAGATCTTCCACGTATTTTCGACGATTAAATAAAGTTTTATCTTACAAATAATAAATATAAATTTTTCTAGGTTTCAATAATGCTTCTAATAGCACTAGCTCTTCCCACTTTTTAGACAGAGGAAAACTTACTTCCCACCCGTTGGTGGCAAGTTTGTTATACCTCAGACCTTCCAGTCGTCCAATATGATAGTTCTACTTATTATTGTATGTAAATACTTGCCAATTTTTTCTTCTTACTGTCTAACTAAATTCAGATTTATCTGCCTTATAGAAAGCTTATTGCAATAGTCCGGTCTTACTCTGGTGCCATACGACAAAAATGAGAACCTCATTTATTATATTTTATATGTGCATTATAAATAAAAACAAATATTACTAAATATTTTAGTTATATTATACCCGCCTGTATAGTGTGTGAACCATGAACTTGTGTCCAACACTTGCCGACTCAAACACTTCACCAATTTTTCACTGTCATGAACAATGGCTATAATATTATATGTATATATATATATATATATATATATATATATACAAAATGCATGTGCAAGTAAAATATCTTAGTCAGGTACGATTACTACATGGCCACGTTTCAGAGACTCAGGAGAGTGAGAACCTGATGCAGTAACTACCCAAGTAACTACCCAAGTAACTACCCAAGTAACTACCCAAGTAATTACCCAAGTAACTACCCAAGTAACTACCGAAGTCCTGAAGTCTCTTCTTCCTTCGCCCTTATTACCTTGTCCCTGACCAACATCGTGTGACTTAGGTCAAGTAATGTGTTTTTATTATGCATCCTTTGTACACTTGTTAGTCTGCTGAAGAGAGCCTTAAGTATAGTCTGAAATACAGACTATACATAATGCTGCTGGTGAGGCACTAATGCTGCTGGTGAGGCACTAATGCTGCTGTTGAGGCACTAATGCTGCTGTTAAGGCACTAATGATGCTGTTGAGGCACTAATGCTGCTGGTGAGGCACTAATGCTGCTGGTGAGGCACTAATGCTGCTGGTGAGGCACTAATGCTGCTGTTGAGGCACTAATACTGCTGTTGAGGCACTAATGCTGCTGGTGAAGCACTAATTCTGCTGGTGAGGCACTAATGCTGCTGGTGAGGCACTAATGCTGCTGGTGAGGCACTAATGCTGCTGGTGAGGCACTAATGCTGCTGATAAGGTCCTAATGCTGCTGTTGAGGCACTAATGCTGCTGGTGAGGCACTAATGCTGCTGGTGAGGCACAAATGCTGCTGGTGAGGCACTAATGCTGCTGGTGAGGCACTAATGCTGCTGGTGAGGCACTAATGCTGCTGGTGAGGCACTAATGCTGCTGATGAGGCACTAATGCTGCTGTTGAGGCACTAATGTTGCTGGTGAGGCACTAATGCTGCTGGTGAGGCACTAATGCTGCTGGTGAGGCACTAATGCTGCTGGTGAGGCACTAATGCTGCTGATAAGGCACTAATGCTGCTGTTGAGGCACTAATGCTGCTGGTGAGGCACTAATTATGCTGGTGAGGCACTAATGCTGCTGGTGAGGCACTAATGCTCTAGGCTGGTGAGGCACTAATGCTGCTGGTAAGGCACTAATGCTGCTGGGATAATGCTGAGGCACTAATGCTGCTGTTGGGCACAAATGCTGCTGGTGAGGCACTAATGCTGCTGGTGAGGCACAAATGCTGCTGGTGAGGCACTAATGCTGCTGGTGAAGAGGCACTAATGCTGCTGTGAGGCACTAATGCTGCTGTGAGCACTAATGCTGCTGGTGAGGCACTAATGCTGCTGGTGAGGCACTAATGCTGCTGGTGAGGCACTAATGCTGCTGGTAGGCACTAATGCTGCTGTGTAGGCACTAATGCTGCTGTTGAGGCACTAATGCTGCTGGTGAGGCACTAATGCTGCTGGTGAGGCACTAATGCTGCTGGTGAGGCACTAATGCTGCTGGTGAGGCACTAATGCTGCTGTAGGCACTAATGCTGCTGTTGAGGCACTAATGCTGCTGGTGAGGCACTAATGCTGCTGTTGAGGCACTAATGCTGCTGGTGAGGCACTAATGCTGCTGGTGAGGCACTAATGCTGCTGGTGAGGCACTAATGCTGCTGGTGAGGCACTAATGCTGCTTGTGAGGCACTAATGCTGCTGGTGAGGCACTAATGCTGCTGGTGAGGCACTAATGCTGCTGGTGAGGCACTAATGCAGCTGGTGAGGCACTAATGCTGCTGGTGAGGCACTAATGCTGCTGGTGAGGCACTAATGCTTCCTTTAAAGGAAGAAATGAAATATCATTCAGTTCACATTTAAAAAATTCTTGAATGTAACCAAGTTATATAAGCTTAACATAAACTCAAAGTGATTATAAAATACTTCATTGTAACTTGTATTTAAAGAAAAAGAAAATCTGCAGTAACACTCGTCACTATATGATAAAAAGCCACCTCTTTAAAACTCACCCAAAAAGATCAAGTCAAATAACAATGTTTACCAAACTTTACATGTCAACTCACAGCATTATTTTCCCTTTTTTGTCCCATTCCAGTTTTTCCAAACTTCATTCTTGCCATCCCTCTTTTGATCCAGCCAAAAAAAAATGTAATGTGAGGAATATATCTCTTTCTCTTGATGTGTGGATACTGAGAGAGACAGTGTATATAGACATCGAGGGTTTATATATAAATATGTATATACTTAAAATTTACTTTAATCCCTGTGTTTGGAATCAAAATATTCTTGACTGGTGGGGTACAGGTGACACAATGCCTTCATAACCAATTATAGTCAACAGGCTTTAAACCTAACAAGCCAACATTGAAAACAATGAAGTGCAGCTTATGTACAGCCATAGAACTGGTCATTGTCTGACAAAGATCCATGCGAGGAGACACTTGCCCTGTTTCCTGACGAAGAAAACACAGAAACCACAACGACGTATTGTCAGGGTATATACAAAGAGAAGTGTGCATCACTCAGTATATTTACACTGAGTTTGCTTTTATCATTGTGTAAAGCTTAAGAGTATTCTTGAGAGGCGCACAGCTGTAATGGACCTCGTCTAACTCAAAGGTTTTCAACCAATTAATAAACCATATTTCTTAGTGTGTATTGCGTCCCACAGGGAGCCCCAGGGACCACGTGAATTAAATTAAGACAATGTTGAATAAATTTTTTGGCTGTCAAATATAAGTTTAAAAACTAACAGGAAAAATAATATGCAAATTAATTTGAAAATTTACGAGTTTGCTCTTAGGATTATTATCATTATTATTATTATTATTATTATTATTATTATTATTATTATTATTATTATTATTATTATTATTATTATTATTATTATTATTATTACTTATGTAGAAACGCTAAACAAGTATGAGTTATACAGTACATCGCTTAGACAAACTAGACAACTATCAGATCCATCGACCATCAAGAAGCTATCGTTGCTTTAGTTTAATGTCTGTTAAGCTGTTTATACAGCTTAACAGTAGCTCAGATATTACCTTTTACGTATTCGACAAGGTATTTACATCAAACCAACAGCAAGGATGCCTTAGTGTGATCAAGAAATTAAAAGGAAGGACAAACTTTTTTTCAGAGAAAAAATATATATAACTCTGATGATGTAATCAATGTCATCAATAAACTAAATAAAGAAGGTAAAGTAGAAGTTCTGGTATCGTTGTCTTGACACAAGTTGAACCCTCACTCTGGTATTATTGTCTTGACACCAGTTGAACCCTCACTCTAGTATTGTTGTCTTGACACCAGTTGAACCTTCACTCTGGTAGTCTTGACACCAGTTGAACCCTCACTCTGGTATTGTTGTCTTGACACAAGTTGAACCCTCACTCTGGTATTGTTGTCTTGACACCAGTTGAACCCTCACTCTGGTATTGTTGTCTTGACACCAGTTGAACCTTCACTCTGGTAGTCTTGACACCAGTTGAACCCTCACTCTGGTATTGTTGTCTTGACACCAGTCAAACCCTCACTCTTGTATTGTTGTCTTGACACCAGTCGAACCCTCACTCTGGTATTGTTGTCTTGACACCAGTCGAACCCTCATTCTGGTATTCTTGTCTTGACACCAGTCGAACCCTCATTCTGTTATTGTTGTCCTGACACCAGTCGAACCCTCATTCTGGTATTGTTGTCATGACACCAGTCAAACCCTCACTCTTGTATTGTTGTCTTGACACCAGTCGAACCCTCACTCTTGTATTGATGCCATGACACCAGTCAAACCCTCACTCTTATATTGATATTGATGCCATGACACCAGTCGAACCCTCACTCTTGTATTGATGCCATGACACCAGTCAAACCCTCACTCTTGTATTGATGCCTTGACACCAGTCAAACCCTCACTCTTGTATTGATGTCTTGACACCAGTCAAACTCTCACTCTTGTATTGATACCTTGACACCAGTCAAACCCTCACTCTTGTATTGATGTTTTGACACCAGTCAAACCCTCACTCTTGTATTGATGTCTTGACACCAGTCGCCCGCCAGTAATGCTCAGTTAATGGCTGTCAAAAGACAATTCATCTTAGAGCAAGAAAAAGTACAGCATTTGTTTCCTATTTAAATAGCGAGGAGAAAAGTATCATATCTTGCACAGATTAGCAAGTCCACCATTGTTAAGCCAGCTGTCACTCTTGCTTTGACCTGCCTAGGGCTAACTTTCGCTACTGTCATGGCCTGTCATAAGGCTAGTGGTCGCTACTGCCATGGTCTGTCATAGGGCTAGTGGTCGCTGCTGCCGTGGCCTGTCATAGGGCTAGTGGTCGCTACTGCCATGGCCTGCCATAGGGCTAGTGGTCGCTGCTGCCGTGAACTGCCATAGGGTCATTGGCTACTCCTCCTTCGTGTGTCAGAAATATTGTTGCGCCCTTTCTGAGTGGTTTGTCATGTGAGAAACTACCCATACAGTTGAGTCCAGCACATGCAAGCTTGCGCCCGCTGCTCCCTCTGTCCACTACACTTACAGGACAATTGACAAGCACCATTCCTACGTGTCCACAGAGACCACTGTTTCATCGAGCCCTCCCGAGAGGGCTGGCATCACTGAACGAGATCATTTTATGACAAAGACCAGTGCCATATGATTGTCCCTGAAAAATAAACAGACAATATTACATCTAATGATGTGAATTTTATTTTTTAACGGATTGAAGGTGAGACAGAGACTTAGTTATTAGACTAAAAGTTTTACGAAGCGGGACACACGATTTAAGACCCGCGTCAGAAGGAATCATCACAGAAAGAAGACTGAGAATCTGAAATATGAATAAGACACTTGTGCAACAGTTAGGTATCTTTCTTTCCAAAACGTTTCGCCTACACAAACGGCTTCTTCTTCAAACAAATACAGAGGTGACTAAACATGAAGACAGCAGAGGCAGCGCAGAGGTAATGATGTGATCAGTCCCACATCCTAGAGAAATGGCTACTTCCATTGTCTTTGTAAAAGTCTACTGCATAGAAAAAACGTCTCGATAATAAGGCAGCATAACTGGTGCTCACGTGTCTTGTGCATCTGCTTGTCAATATTTCATAGCTTTATTATGAGAATCTGAGAGTTGCAGGTAAATAACTGATAATTCTAATATTTATAAGTAAATAAATTGTAGGAGATTATTAAACAGATTCATCTTTAATGGTTATAATCATAACCATATTTTTTAAAGAGGTGGACCGGGAAGCCAGTGAAAGGCCTCGGTCTGATGACCAAAAGCTCCAGCTGTGGGTCATTATGACTAAGACCCGAGTCAGGAAACAATTGTCCTGTTTCCTGACAAACCTAACCTAACCTATCTGACAAACTTTACCTAACCTATCTGACAAACCTAACCTAACCTAACCTATCTGACAAACCTAACCTAACCTATCTGACAAACCTTACCTAACCTAACGTAACCTAATCTGGCAAACCTAACCTAACCTAAACAGATTCAACTGAATGTTTTTGTTTTTCATTTTATGTACAAGTGTTTCATAATTATCAAATAATATATGTTGAGGATTATTTATTTTATTAACATTAAATGAACGTAACAAACAGAATTTGCATATGAAAAGGAACTCACAGTTTATATAGATTTTTTTCCGGTGTGTAACGAAACGTATTAATTCTATTTATATAGGGAGTATTATTTCCAATAAATTCTTGCCCAAAAAAATTATTTTAGTAGCATAATTATTATTATTATTGAAGCACTAAACCCATAGGGGTCATAGAGCGCTTAGAGAATTTCATGTAATCATCAAGTGGAAGGTAGTTCCAAATCCTTGGATCAAGAGCTCTTCACCAGCATCAAGGTACCTCCTCTCCCCTTGAAGGATACCTTAATAAAGGACCAACATTTTTGTCCTGGGATAAATGAGATCCCAGAAGCTGCTCTTCTTAACTTAAACTCAGATTGCTGGGGTTGGTATCACTGTTTATAATGGTGTTACTGCTGGTGTTGGTATCACTGCTGGTGTTGGTATCACTGTTTACAGTGATGTTATTACTAATGTTTGGTATCACTGTTTATAGTGATGTTATACTATATTACTTGTGTTGGTATTACTGTTTAAGGTGATGTTATTACTAGTGTTGGTATCACTGTTTATAATGGTGTTAATGCTGGTATTGGTATCACTTCTATAATGGTGTTATTGGCCCTTGTTGCTCGGAGAAGTCATGTTCCTTCAGTCAGTTGGATACATTCTTTGACATGAATGTTTCCTCCACCACCACAAACATTCTTTAAAGTAATCAATAAATGTTCAGTATAGTGGCGGCAACTCCTCTACACATTGTTCATTAATGCAACGTTTAAACACTACACTCGCACTCAAAAATATTTCACTCACTAAATAGTGATCAAATTTTCAGTGTATATACATTGAAAAATACACACCTCTGTGTATGAGTGACATGTTCCTCTCACTCAAGACTGTTATCCTAATTTGTCATAATACTTATAATTAATTTGTAACAAACTCTCATTTATATATATATATATATATATATATATATATATATATATATATATATATATATCTCCAGCTCCACAAAATACTATTGCTCGTAGGATAAGCATGGAGCACAAAACAAAGTTGCAGCCAAGGCGCAAAAAAAAATGAATCGAAAAAATGTCATATCCTGACCTCACCGCCCCGACGTGTATATAAGGGGCAAGCAACGTGACAGCCTCACACCTGGCGCCACCTCCACCACACACGCATCTCCTCGTGTAACTTCTGCGTCTTTAAGTGAAGTTATAAGTGAGCCGAGTGATCTCAGACATGGGCGGTGAAGGTCATAAAATTGTGATGCTGGGTAAGATCTGAGACAGTGACCCTCTCACGACCTTATGATCACAACGTCTTGTATGTAGACACTAGTGTAGTGTCAAGCTGGCATTATGTACTAGTGTCTCTTTATTAAAAGGATATTGTTTCAGTTTTCCAAGGTGCAGGGGCAATCTGCCGTCTCTTAACTACTGTCTACGTAACTCCAGTTGAGATAACAGCATATTAATTGTATCCAGTTAATCTTTAACTGACACCAAGCCGTCATTTCATACAGCATACATTAAAGGATTATATTTGATACTAATAGTCATATAATTTACGTAGCACAATTACAACAAGAACCCCAGTGCACTTCTTTATGGAACTAATTCATCTTGTTACGAAACTATTCCCTACATGTGTCTCAACTAATACCCTAATTACAGTACTCTAATCCCCGCTTACATTAAAATGTAAATAAGATTATTTATCTCTTTTATGAAGCTTGGTGTTTTGCTATTTGGTTTACTAGTGACACTGGGAACTCCCTCCTGGATATATTAAGTATATATTACACAAGAAATCAAATGTAGCGCTCCTATCCACTCATTTGTTGTATTGCTTTCTTTCATTTTTGAAAGCAGTGCGTCTTGCACGCAGCCTTCCATCGTGAAAGTCATAATTAATGGCTCGGTTATGATTAATTATCTAGGAAACATAGTGAACACATGGGAGGTTTGCTTGTAATTTTCTTCGTTGTTCCATACCCTGGGTGTTTGCTGTCAACTCCGAGTGTTTATTTTCAACCTTAGTGTTTTTCCTCATCCCTGGGTGTGCTTGTTCTTAACCCTAGGCATTTTGTTCTAGTCCCTGGGTGTGTTGTTCCAGGTCCAAAATGCTTGCCATAAGCCCTAAATGTTTGTTCTATTTCCTGGATTAGTTTAACTGCCACCACAACTCAGAATAAGAACTTCCCACCTGCCATCACTTCCCACCTGCCGTCACTTGCACCTCTAGTAACTTCCCACCTCCCATCACTTCCCACCTCCCGTCACTTGCACCTCTAGTAACTTCCCACCTCCACTTTCCACTATTTTACTCGGTTTGTCTTTCTCATGGATACTTATCGGGTGCATAAAAACACTTGTCTTCCTGTGTATATACACCAAAAGATGTGTATCAGTGTATAATCTCCAAGAGATGTGTGTACATATAAATACGCTGAAACTTTAATCCCTTTTTTTAGGTGTGAAAATATTTTTAAATGTTAGTGTATATTTTTTAGCTTGATAACTCAAGTGCAGTCGATATTTTATAAACCTCACAAATTAACTTTTCTCTCCTTGCAATATGTGGGGCAGAAACACGATAACTACACGAAGGCTAGCCATTTTGTAACTGCTTTAAATCCATTCTGTGTTCCTTGCAAGTGTAACTGCTTTTTTTTTTTAGCATGCTAAGATAGCTGCGGGCCGTTAGTGTAGTCAGGGAGAACAGCTGTGTAACTTGCCATGATTATGACCAGATCTACCTGGAGTTCATTACCTTCGTAACTAGTTCTGCTATCATAACTTTGGGGCCCAGTCCCTGGACCCATTATGTACCTCTGCAATCTTTTGACTACCGCCCACAGGATGGGTATGGGGTGCATAATAAAAATGTTAAACTAAACAACGCTCACCTCATCAGGTGGAAATATACACCTCTCTCGACCTGAGCCTCAGTGGTCTTTAAAGCAGCAGATGGAACACAAAATGAGTGTGGTACTAAGACTTTCCAGCTCATGCATTTTTCCCACGTAACTTAGCATACATGAAGAGTTGCGAGAACAATAAATCTATCACAAATATTCTATATTCACCTACTTGAGGTTGCAGAGGTCGAGTTTCCGTTTTATATGTTGTCATTCATTTCAAGAATTCGTAGAGTTATTTAAAGTTTATTTAGTTGATCTTAAACTCTTCCGGTAACTAATTTGATCTGATGCTCAGTGCTCGTGGGTGTGGTCAGCGCCACCTACTTCGATGGGCCCAAGACTTCGTCTGCTAACCACCTCTCCTCCACTGGTGGTGGAGGATTTGCTGGTGGTAACGCTGGAGGAAACAAAGGATTCGGTGGAGTAGGCAGTGGAGGATACAGCGGAGGAGGGAGCAGAGGTGGAAGTGGAGGGAGCAGTTACAGCGATGTCAATGGAGGATCTGGTAGCATCGGAAGCCAAAGCAATGGATTTGGTGGCAGCGGAAGCGGAAGTGGAGAATTTGGTGGCAGCGGAGGTGGAAGTAGAGGATACAATGGAGGCTTTGGTGGTGGTGCCACCATTGCTGACTTAGCCACCGTCATCCCTGGAGGTGGTGTCCCCGGCAAAGACTACCCCATCCTGGCCTACGTCCCAAATACCGGCTTCTCTTGCAACGGTCAGCTTCCCGGCTACTACGCTGACACTGCCCCCGAGGCCGGCTGTCAGGTGAGTCTTCTACTGCCCCTGAGGCTGGCTGTCAGGTGAGTCTTCTACTGCCCAGAGGCCGGATATCAGGTGAGTTTTCTACTGTCCCTGAGTCTGGCAGTCAGATGAGTCTTCTACTGGCCTTGAGGCCGGCTGTCAGAAGAGTCTTCTACTGCCCCTGAGGCTGGCTGTCAGGTGAGTCTTCTACTGCCCCTGAGGCCGGCTGTCAGGTGAGTCTTCTACTGCCCCTGAGGCTGGCTGTCAGGTGAGTCTTCTACTGCCCCAGAGGCCGGATGTAAAGCAAGTCTTGCACTGCACTAGAGGCCGGCTGTCACAAATATAATATGCTCCCCTACCTCTTGGAACGTAAAACAGTGATTAAAGCCTGATGTAGGAATTAAAGTGAACTCTAAGTGTACTTATATTGAAGCATCCTTCCGTGTATATTTACTGCTTCTTTCAGTGCATTCACATCAATGAAGATATACTTCTTGGCTTATACAAGTAGATCGTTTCCCATATAATTTGTGGCTTGACACTGCGATTGGATTAACAAAATTTCCCTAGATTTTTTCTCTAACTATGAATGGCATTCCATGAATCTATCATTTTGTACAAAAGCTTTTCAAGAATTTCATATTTTGAAAAGGCAAAATTTTCTAGTTATGCATATAGATGCATTTATAAATAAATCACAGTAATACATGTAACTACTGATGTGGAAAGAAATGTTACGGTGAGAAGGAGAATACAAGAGCACTTCCGCGTCTTTGCACACTGGTAGTAGGCTGTCAGACAGCAACCATCATGTTGACAGACAGCAACCATCAAGTTGACAGCAATCATCAGGTTGACAGACAGCTACAATTAGGTTGACAGAAATCAGTCACCCATGAAAATACATACTACCATCGAGTCAATGAGTATGAAATGGAAACCGTTTTTTTTTTTTTTTTAAGTCTGGCAACATTGCTGATTTTTTTCTTTCTGTCTCACGAACACGTAAGAGGATTGGTAAATCTTACGAACTTATATTTACATCTAGTATACAAATACCTTTGTTCAGCTGTGTGTATGTTCATAAGTAGCTTTTAATCTTCTAATATTTCATTTCCAATTTAGGAGGCCGGGCAGTGTGTGAGGATAAACCCCAGGACTGTCAACACATAACATGTTACTATAGGTATTATATTTGCAAGATAGTGTACTCAGCATCTACTTTTCTCCTTTCTCATATAACATAACTATTTAAGAAATGGTGTTATTCTTATGTGAGAAACATTTTATCAGGGTTTACATTCTCAGGTATTCCACATCTGTCAACAAAGTGGAAGGATCGACTCGTTCCTGTGTCCCAACGGTACCATCTTCAACCAGCAGTACTTCGTGTGTGACTGGTGGTTCAACTTCGACTGTTCCACTGCTCAACAGTTCTATGGCCTCAACGCTGAAATCGGAAAAATCAGTGGTAGTGGTAGCAGCTATACTGGTGGAAATATTAACGGCAATGGTTTTAGCGGCACTAGAGGAGGATTTGGTGGTCCTTCCGGTCAACAGGGATCGTTCTCAAGCGCTTCAGGTGGAACTGGGAACGTTGGTGCTCCTTCACAGTCTTATGGACCACCCCCCATAGGTGGAAGTGGCAGCGGCAACGGTAGAGGTGGTAACGGAAACGCAGGCTTCAATAACGGTAACGGTGGCAGAGGGGGCGCTATTGGCAACAGAAACCTTCAACCTCCCTCTGGTCTCTATCAAGTACCAGCAGCTGGAAAATAAGATCTTCCACGTATTTTCGACGATTAAATAAAGTTTTATCTTACAAATAATAAATATAAATTTTTCTAGGTTTCAATAATGCTTCTAATAGCACTAGCTCTTCCCACTTTTTAGACGGAGGAAAACTTACTTCCCACCCGTTGGTGGCAAGTTTGTTATATCTCTGACCTTCCACTCGTCCATTAGGATAGTCCTACTTATTATTGTATGTAAATATTTGCCACTATCTTCTCATTATCTTACCGAATTGAGAATTATCTGCCTTAATAGCAAGCTTATTACAAGAGAGTGCGGTCTTACTCCGGTGCCATACAATAAAAATGAAAACCTCATATATTTTATACATGCATTTTGAATAAAAGTCATAAATATCACTAAATATTTTAGTTATATATTATACCTCTATAATAGTTATATCATGTGTTTGTGTCTATATCCACAAAAGAAGACCTGTCTCCACATCTTGGAACTCAGCATGAGTGGTCTGAATTGGAGGTCGGGGTGACCAGTAGATCGAGAACCATACCTGGAGAGGGTGTTCCGGGAGTCAGCGCTCCCGCGGCCCGGTCCATGACCAGGCATCGCAGCGGATCAGGGTCTGATCAACTAGGCTGTTACTGCCGGCCGCACACAATCCAACGTACAGACCACAGCCTGGCTGGTCAGGTGCTTTATGTGCCTATCCAGCTCCCTCTTGAAGACAGGTAAGGGTCTATTGGTAATTCCCTTTATGTATACTGGAATGCAGTTGAATAGTCTTGGGTCACTGACACTTATTGTGTTATCTTATTGGAGTTACCAAGGGTATAATTTAGAGAGCTGAAAAGGTGTTATTGAGGCAGTTTGTGCATTTAGAGAGAAGAGAGCAGCAAAAGGATGAGCAAAAGTGTATATAAATCTAGGGTGAAAAGAAGAGGTTCAGGAGTCGTCCCAGGAAAAGATGGAGGGAGGGGGTAAATGTGAGCGTGTTAGATTGGAGTGAGTGGAGACAAAGGGATTTTATGGCTTCGAGTGCTGTTGGAGTATATGCGAGGTAATATTTATGAAGGGATTCAGAGAAACCGGTTAGCCAAACTTCACTTCTGAAGGTGGGAATTACAGTGCCTAGAGGGTTAATTGAATTGTCAAGACTGTCAAAACAGCTATTGCATGAATGATGGTGAAAGCTATTTTTCGGGGGTCGCGCTACCTTGGTAGGAAACAACAAGTGTCAAATTATTATTATTATTATTATTGTTGTTGTTGTTGTCGTTGTTGCTGCTGCTGTTATTGAAAAGCACTTAACCTGCAGGAGTCATAAAGGACCTGAGTAATGGCAGGTAATCATATTTGATCCAAGGAAGCGGATGGGAACCCCCATTCCTCAGATCAAAAGCCCTTGACCAGCACCAAGGCACTTATCAGAAGGGACCACACTGGAACACTGGCCACGACCGGCTGCAAAAACCAGAAATGGTCAAGAGTGGCAGATAATGAAACAACTAAAACCTATACCAGACGCCCTGCCTTCAAATTTTCAAAGCGTTTTGCAGTGTTCTTGTATATATAATTAACTCATTACGATTGTAACAGTTTATTACCACTGTAACTTGTTGCAGAGCTATCAAGACTTTGCTGCCCAGTCCCTGGACCCATCATGTGCCTCTGTAATCTTCTGACTGCTGCCCACACTGTGGGTATAGGGTGAATAATAAAGACTGAAACGAGTTACTTAGGTTAGGTAAGGTTTGTAAGGAAACAAATCAAGTGTTTCCTGACTCGGGTCTTAGGCATATGATGACCCATAGCTGGAGCTTTTGGTCATCTGACCGAGGCCTTCCGCTGGCTTACCGGTCCATCCCTTTAGAAATGATGCTACTTAGTGATGTACTCACCTAATTGTGGTTGCAGGGGTCGAGACTCAGCTCCTGGCCCCGCCTCTGCTCTGCCCGCGCAGAGATCATGAAGGCTGGAGTGAGTCTTGCTTTTATTTCAAACTTAATGTTGTACTAGTAATTATTATATTTCTAACATAGGACAGTACTAAAAGTCAACATAAGAAAAAACTATCTTAAGTATTTAATTACTTAACAATGCTAAAAATAATTCCCAATGTGTATCTCTCAGTACATATACAATTAATATACTTTAACGCCTATTTTTATTAGGTTTTAAAGTATTATTTTATTATCAGCAGTGCTAAATTACCCATACAACTTTTGCAGTACTGCCTTTGTATAATAATTATTATAATAATAATAATAATAATAATAATAATAATAATAATAATAATAATAATAATAATAATAATAATAATAATCAGAAGAATAAGAAAGAAGAAGAATTGATAGTTCGTAAGTGAATTACAGCAATAATAATCCATGAGCAGTCAATAGGCTTTCACTCCACCAAACGAATTAATGATATCCGTCGATTATATTTAAGTGTCTTCTTAGGAAAATATGTGAGAACCATCAGTTTTAACATATTATCTGTTACCGAAGGAGAATAGATCATCATTTTTTTCAGTAAAATGCACCCAAAACCTAAATTAATAGAATTAATTAACAAAAATAATATACTTCAGGAATTTTCAACATATCAATAAAACCAGTATTTTTTAATAGTGACAATGACGAAAATTATGTAATAATAATAATATAATAATAATAATAATAATAATAATAATAATAATAATAATAATAATAATAATAATAATAATAATAATAATAATAATAATAATAATAATAATTTACTCATTCTCTGACGCGAAAGTCACAATCATAATTTCCTAATCTAAAGTATTACCTTTGAATTCACGACTTGGCTGGTGAGTGAGGTCAGCCACGAATACTGCAAGTAGCCCCCTTGTTATAGGCAAGGTTTAATCTCATGTGGAGGCCGTATTCACGACCTGCCTCTGACCTTCACAATCTATCTCTGTATAAAAGACGAGACTCCATCTGGGCAGCATCACATCTATCTACTGGAACGGTGAAAAACAGCAACGTAGACCACCTCTCAGATATGGACAAGAGAGCTTATAACTTCCTGGCACTGGGTAAGAACTCATCAACATCACAGAAGGGTTCAGGAATAGACATGACATATATACTTCTGGGTGAACAGACAAACTGCGGTAGTTTTGTCCTCTTTAGTGAAGCGTTGTGATAATATAGGCTTACGCTGTTTTCATTACGAGTGATATAGTGCTATGGGAAAGCTGTGGATAATAACATGCACAGTTCGGGACATTTATTAACGGAAACGTTTCGCCATGTGTGGCTTCATCAGTCTTAATGACTAAGATTGAAGAAGCTACTCGTAGTGAAACGCTTCTTATAATATACAACTTCAACTGTACACAACTGTCTTTATCCTTAAGCTGCTGTGTCTGTCATCCTCTCTTAGGCTCACTCACTCTTCCACACGGATACATTTCTCTTCAATCCGTCGAAAGTTAAGAAGCGGGACCACGAGCTAGTGATCAACCCACTAACTTATTTAGATCATTATAAACAGGTAATCACAACACGACGACGATGGTGTTGTTACGTGGCGTTGTCAAAGATTTTCTGAGTGAAGTAGAAATATGAAAACCAACTTATTGTTAATTATAATTATAATGTTCTACCTAACCTTACATGAACTTTGCTCTTTGTTACTGGAGACAGACCAACACTAACTACAATAGTTAAAAGATATATATATATATATATATATATATATATATATATATATATATATATATATATATATATATATATATATATATATTATTTAGTATGTCATTATATAATTATGCCACTTAATTACTACTGAGAATAGTTCAGTAAATTCTGGTTTTGAGCCATGAAGTTCTTAAGCGCGTATTGTTACTGGAATCTGGATACAAAACCCTAAAAGTTTCAAACCGGCAAATTTTCCACAATAAAGTAATATTATCAGAATCATTATGGAAACCCCATTTACTATGTATGCGTGTAAAATTGATAGTGAACTGTTTTTGAGAACACTCTTTATAATGATATAGGCTCTCGGAATACGCATCTATGTTCAGATGGATTTAATTTTTTTTTTTTGAGGACTTACAACATGGAATATTAGATTACATATAACTTGTTACAACCTTTCCTGATTGTTTTCAAATCTTCATTTCTACTATTAACTGCATTAGAAACTTATGCCTCACTCTGTATTTTTCCCTTTGCATGCACTGATGTAGAGGAGGCTGGGCTTATGGGATACTGAGATAACTTTCTAGGATCGAGCAGCTACCGAAAAGCATCAAGTTACCGTTTCTTTCTTCCAGCGCTCATAGGAGTAGCCAACGCCGCCTACCTGGACGGCGTCCAGGCCCCAGCCGGCACCCAGCTATCCTTCGCCACCAGTTTCAGCGGGGAAACTCATAGTACTTCTCCTTCAAGAGGTGGCTACTACGACAACCGTGGTAACAGCGGGGGATTTCCGACCAATGGTGCTACAACAGGTACTCTTGGAGGTATTACCAGTGGAGCCAGTAGCGGTATCATTAGTGGAGGAGGCTTGACGGCCAGTGGTAGTGCCACTGGGGAGGCCGTTTTACCAGGACGGATTGGTTCTGAATTTGGAGTAGGCTTACAAGTCTTTGAGTTTGGTGGCAGTGAAGCCATCAATGACCTGGGGAATGCTATCGGTGGAGGAGGTGTACCCGGTGAGAACTACCCTGTCCTCGACTCTGTCCCCAGCACCAAGTTCTCCTGCGATGGTCTACTCCCAGGATACTATGCTGACACTGACAAGGAGGCCCGATGCCAGGTAAGGCTTGCAGAGACACCTAAACTTTCTTTACTTAAGGCCTATGTAAAAGGGGATTATTAATAGTGCATCGAATACTCTGTTTATGTTTTATACTTCCTCCAAATTAACAGCTGCAATATGAGTTACTGCGACACATTACTTCATCAACTGCTACAAGATTCTGTCTTTGTGCTGATTTTATGCTGGAAAAATACATATACGAATTCGTTGTTATTATTATTATTACATTCATGGAGGGAGCGCTAAGCCCATAGGAGTCATACAGTCATCTGGAGGAAATGGGAGTCAATCAGGTTCGATCCCTGGAAAGAAACAGGTCCAATTCCTTGAATCAAGAGCCCCTTACAATCATCAAGGAATTAGTCTATTGAAAAAATTCAGAACCTTAGTAAGTCTAGAGTAGTTTATTTTTTTTCGTTACGGAAGCCATGTCTGTATCCGACGCAGGTGACCGAGACATTTGCAGCAACAATGTAAGCAAATGGGATGTTTTCTTCTAATTGGCAAGATTTTTTTTTTACTGTAAACTACATTATTTCAATTATAATATAATTATACCCTCTGGAATTAAGATTGGTACTCAAAGATGAAATAAACTTACGTAAATCAATAATATTTTTTCGTTAACATTTTTTGTTTTATAGGTGTTTCACGTGTGTCAAAGCCGTGGACGGATTAACTCTTTCCTGTGTCCCAACGGTACCATCTTCAACCAGCAGTACTTCGTGTGTGACTGGTGGTACAACGTCGACTGTTCCACTGCTCAACAGTTCTACTCACTCAATGCCCACTTTGGTCAAGTTGCAATCAGCGGCGATAGGTTCGGCACCGCCTCGTCTCTCCAAGAATCAGTATCTTCCTTCGGTAACGGTGGATCTCCGACAAGTTATCAAGCTCCAGAAGGAAGCAACATTAACATTGTGGATTCCAGGATTAATCAAAATAATGCCTTAATCAATGATGGAGGAAACGCATTCAATGGAGACAGGCGTGGCTCGGCATCAAAGCAACAGGATTCTTTCTCGGCCCTCACTGTGGGCAAAATTAATGGAAGTGCTTCTTCCTCGCTTTACAGAACTACAAATATCGGCAGTAGTAACTTTGGAGCCAGCACTAACCAAGAAGTCCTGAAAAGAGGCGTCACAGGAACTACAAGTGAGAGCAGTAAGGTAGGTTTAACAGGATCTAATACTCAAGCCGTATCAGACAAGTTTGACTCGGCATCAGCTCAACAAGCTTCTGTCTCACTCCCCACTGTCACTGCCTTTAACGGAGGTGCTCCTCCCGCTTATTACGAAACTCCAAACAACTTCAATGGCAACTTTGGAGCCAGCTCTAATCAAGAAACTGTATTAACACAAAAGGACACCACGGGAACTGCAAATGAAGACAGAAGTGGTGGGTTTACCGGGTCTTATACCAACACTCCGTCACAGAGGTCTGGCTCGGCATCCGTTCAGCAGAGTTCTTTCTCTCCCGTCACTGGTAATTCTATCAACGGAGGTGCTCCTCCCACTTATTACGAAAACCTAAGCAGCGTCAATGGTAACTCTGGAGCCAGCTCTAAACAAGAAGCTGCAGTAAGAGGCGCCACAGGAACTACAAATGTGGGCAGGAAACATGGTTTTACTAGGTCTAATACCCAGGCTCCATCAGAAAGGTCTGGCTTGCCTTCAGTTCAACAGGGCTCTCTCTCTCCCGCCAATGTTAATGCTGTAGATGGAGATGTTTCTTCCACCTATTATGAAAGCCAAAACAACGCCAATGGCGTCTTTGAAGCCAACGCTAACCAAGAAGTTGTACTGAGAAGCAACACAAGGACTGCAAATGGAATCAGGCACGGTGGTTCCACTGGGCTTTCTATCCGAGCCCCGTCAGGTCTTTACGAAACTCCTGAAAATTAAGCAATGTGTACTTTAACTTATAAAAGCTAATTTCGGTTTAAAAATATTGTAAAGCATTGAGAAAACAAAATAAAAAATAACAATCAACATTTTTTAACTCTATATAATGAAATAAATATGCATTTAGAATACATGTTGAAGAATGAGACCCGTAACATATGGGAATCTTTATTGAGGAAGATGAGTGGAAGAAGGAGGAGGCGGAGTCACAGTGGAACATCCACTAGTGTAAGTAGGTCTTCGTCCAAAGGTTGAACAAGTGTTGAAGAATTCCTTGTATCAAGATCCCATGATGTTGCAGTGTCTGACAGATGTGATAATTTAGACTGGGTTTCCTCTGTGGTTATCCTGTATATGAATGTATGTCTGTATGTACTCACCTATATGTGGTTGAAGGTCGATTCACAGCTCCTGGCTCCGCCTCTTCGCTGGTCGCTACTAGATTCACTCTCATATCTTCAAGAACCTTATACATTTTCTTAATGCTATGTATGGATCCCACCTCTACTACTTGACTCTCCAGATTGTTCTACTTCCTGAGACTCTAAAGCTGAATAAATACTTCCTAACATCTCTGACTTACTTGAGTTTTCAACTCCCAGTTGTGCCCTCTTGTTTCTATTTCCTATCTCTGAAATATTCTGTTCCTGTTCACCCTGTCAATTCCTAACAGTATTTTGTACGTCGTTATCATATCCCATCCTCCCTTCCTAGATCTCCCGTCTTCCAATGTCATCAGGTTGAGTTCCCTTAACCTCTCCTCATAGGACATACCCCTTAGCTCCGGGACTAGTCTTGTTGCAAGCCTTTGCACTTTCTTCAGTTTCTTTACATACTTGACTAGGTGTGGATTCTATGCTGGTGCTGCATACTCCAATATGGGCCTGACGTACTAGGTGTACAGTGTCGTAATGACTCCTTAGATGTCGAAAAACTATTATTAGTGTGTGTGTGTGTGTACTCACCTAATTGTACTTACCTAATTGTGGTTGCAGGGGTCGAGACTTAGCTCCTGGCCCCGCCTCTTCACTGACCCCTACTAGGTCCTCTCTCTCCCTGCTCCATGAGCTTTATCATACCTCGTCTTAAAGCTATGTATGGTTCCTGCCTCCACTACATCACTTGCTAGACTATTCCACTTCCTGGCAACTCTATGACTGAAGAAATACTTCCTAACATCCCTTTGACTCGTCTGGGTCTTCAACTTCCAATTGTGACCCCTTGTTTCTTTGTCCCCTCTCTGGGTTGCAGGGGTTGATTCATAGCTCCTGGCCCCGCCTATTCGCTGGTCGCTACTAGGTGTGTGGGTTGTTGTATGTATTAAGGACACACAGTACTCACCTAGTTGTACTCACCTAGTTGTGGTTGCAGGGGTCGATTCATAGCTATTGGCCCGCCTCTTCACTGGCCGCTACTGGGTCACTCTCCCTGCGCCATGAGCTTTATCATACCTCTTCTTAAAGCTATGTATGGAGCCTGCCTCCACTACATCACTTCCTAAACTATTCCACTTCCCGACCACTATGTGACTGAAGAAATACTTCCTAACATCTCTGTGATTCATCTGAGTCTTCAACTTCCAACTGTGTCCCCTTGATGCTGTGTCCCATCTCTGGAACATTCTGTTTCTGTCCACTTTGTGCGTGTGTGTGTATGCGTATTAGTGACAGTGTGTGTGTATTAGTGACACAGTGTGTGTGTGTGTGTACCTGGAGTATACCTGGAGAGGGGTTTCGGGGAGTCAACGCCCCCGCGGCCCGGTCGTGACCAGGCCTTGTGGTGGATCAAGGCCTGATCAACCAGGCTGTTACTGCTGGCCGCACGCAAACCATGTACGAACCACAGCCCGGCTGGTCAGGTACTGACATAGGTGCCTGTCCAGCGCCTTCTTGAAGACAGCCAGGGATCTATCTGTAGTCCCCTTATGCATGCTGGGAGACAGTTGATTAGTAGTATTATTATAATCAAGGGGAAGCGCTAAACCCGTTGGATTATATATCGCCTGTGGAGGGGGAGGGGGATGTGGAAGGTATTCAGGCTTAATTCAGGGAACTGGAGCACAGATCCAGTTCTCTGTTGTCTCTTAGCGTACCCGTGGCGGTCCTGCTTTTCGTTGGGGGGATGTTGCATCTCCTGCCCAGTCTTTTGCTTTCGTAGGGAATGATTTTCATGTGCAGATTTGGGACTAGTCCCTCTAAGATTTTCCAAGAGTATATTATCATATATCTTTCTCTCCTGTGTTCCAGGGAATACAAATCAAGGGACTTCAACCGTTCCCAGTAATTTAGGAGCTTTATCGTATTTACACGTGCCGTGAAAGTTATCTATATTCTCCAGGTCTGTAATTTCACCTGCCTTGAAAGGGGCCGTTAGTGTACAGCAATATTCCAGCCTATAGAGAACAAGTGATTTGAAGAGAATCGTCATCGGCTTGGCATCCCTAGTTTTGAAGGTTCTCAATATCCATCCTATCAGTTTCCTAGCAGATGTAGTAGATACATTGTTGTGATCTTTGAAAGTGAGATCCTCTGACATTATCACTCCCAGGTCGTTAACATTAGTTTCTCGCTCTATTGTGTGTATGGAATATGTTTTATACTCCAATACAGTTTTAATTTCCTCGAGTTTTCCGTAGCATAGTAATTGAAATTTGTCTTCATTAAACTTCATATTGTTTATTTTACCGATGGGTGAACATAGACAACCGGTCTAAGGAAACACGTCCGATGTTTCCACCCCTTCGCCGGGAATCGAACTCGGACCCTCACCGTGTGAAGCCAGAGCTTTTGCCACCAGGCCATGGGGCACCGTGGCCTGGTGGCACCGATGGGATGGATAATGAGAACCTTCAAAACTAGGGATGCTAAGCCCATGATGACACTCTTCAGATCGCTTTTTCTATCTAGGCTGGAATATTGCTGCTTACAGAGTCAAATGCAATGTTAGCGGTTTTCACAGAGACCCACACAAAGGATCACTTGGTCAATGAAATATGGATCCAGGGTTACGACCTATACAGATGCGACAGAGTGAACAGGCAAAGGAGGGGGGAGGGTTGGCCTGTATATCACAGAGAACCAAAACCTGGTCATTGTGGTTGTATACAAGCCTCTGGATGCAACGTCCAACAATTCCAGGAACAGCTTTTGAAAATTGACCACTGTCTAGAAAACCTTCCAGCTCCTGCCCCCAACATCTTGCTCCTGGGGGATTTCAACCTAAGGCACCTAAAATGGAGGAATATAGGAAATAATGTGGTAGCAGATATAACACCAGGAGGAAGCTCAGATGAAAATTCGCACACACATGAGCTTTTAAATTTCTGCACCAAATTCACCTTAAACCAGCAAATAATAGAGCCTACAAGATTGGAGAATACACTGGACCTCATCTTCACTAACAATGATGATCTGATACGAAATGTCACCATATCAAAAACAATATACTCTGATCACAACATAATAGAGGTCCAGACATGTATGCGCGGGGCCCCAGACCGACAAAATGTGATCACTCACGAGGGAGCCTTCACCAAATTCATCTTCAATAACAAAAGCATAAGGTGGGACCAAGTAAACCAAGTCCTAAATGATATAAACTGGAAAGATAGCCTAAGTAACACGGATCTCAACCTATGTCTAGAACAAATTAACTCTGTGGCACTTGAGGTATGCTCAAGGCATATTCCCTTAAGGAAAAGGAGGAGAAGATGTAAACTAGAAAGAGAAAGGCACTCCACTACACAGGCGAAGGCAAAGAATAACAGAGCGGCTTTTAGCAAGCCGCTAACTAAACTGAGAGTCGAAAACCTAAATGATTTTTTTTTATGAGAGAGACACAGATTTTGGTAGACACACACCTTTCTGATATTATCCTGACGTCAAATGACTTCGAAAATGCGATAAATGACATGCCCATGCACTCTGCCCCAGGCTCAGACTCATGGAACTCCGTGTTTATCAAGAACTGCAAGAGGTCCCTATCATGTGCTTTTAACATCCTATGGAGAGGGAGCATGGACACTGGGGTCGTCTCACAGCTACTGCAAACAACAGACATAGCCTCACTCCACAAAGGGGGCTGTAAAGCAATAGCAAAGAACTACAGACCGATAGTGCTAACGTCCCATATCATAAAAATCTTTGAAAGGGTTCTAAGAAGCAAGATCACCACCCATCTAGATACCCATCAGTTACACAACCCAGGGCAGCATGGGTTTAGAGCAGGTCGCTCCTGTCTGTTCCAACTACTGGACCACTATGACAAGGTCCTGGATGCTCTAGAAGACAAACAGAATGCAGAGGTAATATACACAGATTTTTCAAAAGCCTTTAACAAGTGGGACCATGGTGTAATAGCGCACAAAATGCGTGATAAAGGTATAACAGGAAAAGTTGGTAGATGGATCTATAATTTCCTAACAAATAGAACACAAAGAGTAGTAGTCAACAGAGTAAAGTCTGAGGCGGCTACGGTGAAAAGCTCTGTTCCACAAGGCACAGTACTCGCTCCCATCTTGTTCCTCATCCTCATATCGGACATAGACAGGGATATAAGCCACAGTGCCATGTCTTCCTTTGCAGATGACACCCGAATTTGCATGACAGTGTCCTCCATTGAAGACACTGCAATGCTCCAGGCGGACATCAACCAAATCTTTAAATGGGCTGCAGAAAACAATATGAAGTTCAATGATGAGAAATTTCAATTACTCCGATATGGAAAACATGAGAAAATTGAAACTTCATCGGAGTATAAAACAAATTACAACCACACAATAGAGCGAAAAACTAATGTCAAAGGCCTGGGAGTGATCATGTCAGAAGATCTCACCTTCAAAGACCATAACATTGTATCAATCGCATCTGCTAGAAAAATGACAGGATGGATAATGAGAACCAATAGACCCCTGGCTGTCTTCAAGCAGGCACTGGACAGGCACCTAAAGTCGGTACGTGACCAGCCGGGCTGTGGTTCGTACATTGGATTGCGTGCGGCCAGCAGTAACAGCCTGGTTGATCAGGCCCTGATCTACCATGAGTCTTGGTCACAGACCGGGCCGCGGGGACGTTGACCCCCAGAACTCTCCCCAGGTATAGCACCTTTCAAGGCAAGTGAAATTGCTGACCTAGAAAATGTACAGAGAACCTTCACGGCACACATAAGTACTACGATAAAACACCTAAATTACTGGGATCGCTTGAAGTTCCTCGACCTGTACTCCCTGGAACGCAGGCGGGATAGATACATGATTATATACACTTGGAAAATCCTAGAGGGATTAGTACCAAATTTGCACACGAAAATCACTCCCTACGAAAGCAAAACACTCGGCAGGCGATGCAACATTCCCAGTGAAAAGCAGGGGCGCCACTATCACGATAAGAGACACCACAGTAAGTATCAGGGGCCCATGACTGTTCAACTCCATCCCAGCATCCATAAGGGGTATTACCAATAGACCCCTGGCTGTCTTCAAGAAGGCACTGGACAGGCACCTAAAATCAGAACCTGATCAGCAGGGCTGTGGTTCGTACGTCGATTTACGTGCGACCAACAGTAACAGCCTGGTTGATCAGGTCCTGATCCACCACGAGGCCTGGGGCGTTGACCCCCGAAACCTTCTCCATGTATACTTTAGCGTTCTCTATTTTTTTCGTTTGTGTGATGCTGCAACGAACTGTCAATTCACATACAAGGTTACAAAGACCCAGTGGAAATAAGTCACTTTGTCTGGCTTTTTTTGGGGGAGGGGGATTATCCTAGGTAATCTACACATATGTTGTTATGTATATAGCTAGTTAGTTCAGACTCTCAGGTAAGGACCCACTAGGGGCGAGGGGGAAGTGGGGACAGAAGAAGAATAGCCGGTGAGAGGAAGAGCTGAAGTAGAAGAGAAAGAGTCAGGACTAAACCCAACAGTCTAACTACTTAATGCTTTTTGTTATGTTATGTATAACAATTTATGAAATTGTATTTATGTGTATCTATACCTGAATAAACTACCAAGAGAAGACTCTAATACAATAAAAAATAATCTCTGTCTGTATTAATATAATACTTCACTTAGATGAAATAGTTTATTTTTCATTAGCAACTTTATATTGTCATATTGATTATTTTAAGAAGTTGTTGTAAACAAATTTATTCATTTATATAAACATGCAAAAGTTTTAGGTAAATTCTAAGGAAAATTTATTTCGTTCCAAATCTTTTTAATGATCTACAAAGGCTGGAAATAAAGGTGAAGTTCATTTAATTGCTGCTGTTTATTATTTATTTTCTTTGATTTATTTTATTTATTGCTTTAAATCAATATTCTTATTTAATATTTATTGCAATGGTCATTTTCAGCTCGTAGTCCTGACTCTCAAACTGGCCACTACTGTTGCATATACATATACATACCTATGTTTCAAACTATGTATGGATCTTCAGTTTACCTCTTCACTGTCCAATTCGTTCCACTTCCTGACCATTCTGAGGCTGAAAAAATATTTCTTAGCATCCCTGTGACTTATTTGTGGTTTACCTTCAGCTTTACCCTTGTGTACCTGTTTCCAATCGTTCTAATATCTTTTCCACTAAGAATATGTGTTATACAAAATGTTTGCGGCTGCACAGATCTATATATCATTTCATAAAGTTAGAGAAGGCTAAATAGGTTTAGGTATCTATTTCATTTATGTACAAAGGATGGTTATTCTCTCGCTTATATTCCTACATCAGCTCCCCTCAACGGAGGTGCCTCGATGCTAGTGAGAGGTTCTTGATCCGAGAAATTGGAGGAGAGTGATTTTTTGTACAGCTAACAGTCATGTAACTATTATTTTAAGCTGATCCTCACTTTAATGTTAATGCAAATAACTCAGTTAACGTTATTCCTAGGAGTTCTCATGTTATTGTAACTGATATTCACACAGTTGAGTTACTTAGCTGTTTTAACTCTAAGTGTTTAAATAACACGATATTACAAGGGCCCCACTGCAAATAAGTCACTTTGTCCGACTTTTTGAGTTTATCTTAGGTAATTTATACTATGTATGATAATTGTACTTATGTGTACCTGTGCTAAATAAACTTACGTATCTCTCCCTCTCCTTGAATCGAATCTGATTGCCTTCCCATTTTGCTACGGGATTAGCGCTCCCTTATGAATATAATAAGAGTGATAATCTTTCCTTAATCTTGAGTTTTAATAAAACTGAATACATAGTATATTCGCCACTGAGTATATATATCTGTGTTTATACGTTAAAAGTACCTAGTACCTAGACCCCAATGGAAATAAGTCACTCTGTCTGACTTTTTGGGTTATCCTAGATTCTCTACACATATGCTGCTATGTATGATAATCTATGTAAATGTATTTGTGTATACCTGAATAAACTTACTTACTTACTTACTAATCTTGGGGATTAAATAGCGTATGTTTTTACTATTGTCTAAAGGAGGATTGCATCATACGTAATCGATATACATGTATAAGCCTTACTTCTAGCAAACTAACTTATTATTAAAAAAATTAATTTTGATAAAATATCAGCAGAGTTATGACATAGTCAGTATATTGATAAACTGTCATTCTTTATTTAAACAAAAAAGTGAATTGTTATAGTGAAGAAAGTGGTAGTGTGTGCCGGAGTATAACCGACCTCCGTCATGACAAGAGACGTGTAAGGTCGAGTCACCACAAGTTTAGTAGGTAAGTTTATTTAAAGTTACATACGGTTTAGATGATTACAATTGTCTTGCATAGTAACATATGTGTACATTTCCTAGGATAACTCAAAAAAGGTCAAGGTGACCTATATTCATTATCTTATTGTTTGACATCCTTTCTATTAGATAATCTAGAAATCAGACCTGATCATAACAGTAAAAATTAAAACAACTTTGTTACTCAACTGTATGAAAACCAGTTACAATAAAGAGCGATACAACAGGGATAAAGTAAACTTGGTAATTTGCATGAACATTAAATAGGGAAACTGCTTGCTATAAGAGGTACACGAATGTTAACCATACAAAAAATTACTTTCTTCCCTCTATAGCTTCATTAAGTCACTGTCAGGTGAATGCTTGTCATATAGCAGTACAGCGTGCCAATAAAAACCAGTAGTTAATAAATAATTGACAATGGTTAATTGTAAATTTGCAAGCATCCAATGTCAGGGACCCCAGTGGAAATCAATCAGTTTGACTTTTATTTGATTACTCTATTTTTAATCTACATAATACACTGAACATATTCCCATAACATGTATGTGCCCTTAAAATCATTGTAAAAAAATAATGCAAAAATCTAAACTTTTTTTCAAAATTTGTTGCAGATTAGCTACCTCATCCTTAATAAAAACTTGCTTGCATTTTAGAAATATTAGCCTTAGTTAAATTAAGTTTTAAAATACTAAATATATTTGAATGGTCAATGTTTACTGTATACCCGGGTGTTTTTATGCAAATTCTCCATTATTAAGTGTGTTGTGCAATAGAAATGTTTAAATTTAGCATTTATGGAAAAATACCTTTTTGGTTATAATAACCTAACATAACCCAGCCTAACCTAACTGGCTGTTTTACAGCTGGTCTAGGTTAGTTTAGGATTGGTTGGGTTGAGATGCACTGTTATTCAGTTTACTTATCAAAATAAAGCCTCTTTCCTATTTGTCTAAAATAATTGTTTCCATTGCAAAACCTATTTAATAAAAAAGAATTTACACAAATGATATTCTGGAGAAGCAGTTTACACAACAAATAGCTATTTTTTCCCCTTGGAATGGATAGTATGGATGATATTTATAATATGAAAGATTAGCAGATACAGTGGACCCCCGGTTTTCGTGATGCTCTAAACTCGAACAATTGTGTAAGTGTATTTTTGTAAGTGCTTTTGTAAGTGTATTTTTCGGGGTCTAAAAGGACTAATCTAATTTACATTATTCCTTATGGGAATAAATTCGTTTGGTAACGGCACTTGAACAGCATTCTGGAACGAAAAAATCACGAAAACCGGGGGTCCACTGTATCTCTCCCAGGAAAAGAGTAGACAATGACCAGTTAAAGTCTTGAGGCATTAATATACCAGTGGAACTTCAGAGGTGAAATATCAAAAGATTGCTTAGTATGTTTTAGCTCACTGGAAATAAGTCTCATTGTTTGTGGACAGACACTTATTGGTATGACATTCATTGAAGGACACGTATTGTCACGAGTGGCTTCTTCAGTATTAACTCAGAGACAGCTAAAGCAAAAGACATACATAGTGAGATAGGGTCATGTGAAATAGGGTAGATATCATGTGATAGCAATGTCCAGGTTGGGCAACAACTATTTTTGCCAAATGAAAATACTGAAGCTGCCTGATTTTTTGTGGGATGGTCTTTGAAATTGCTTTTAAGATAGCTTCCTAGTGTTTTCATGTGCATAGGTCATACTTGCAGATAACTAGAACAACTCGGTCACCAATGGAGTTGTATTGTCGTGCCATGAGTGATGCAATAGGAAATACTATGCAAGTGAAATGGCAAGGTTCCTCTGAGAGTTTGTGAACATAAGTAAGCTTGCAGAACTGGTGATCTTAACACCTCCATTCAACACAGAAGCAACCAGGGACACTTTGAAGTAGGGTTAGGCTAAGCTAGTGATATTTTCACATCAGCGATTTTACCCATTTTACGCCCTATTTTTGGCCCATTCCATTGTTCCAGTCTACCAAACTCATAGCTATTTTGCTAGTATTCCTTCTATTCTGTCGGCCGAGTACAAGAAACCGCCCATTTACCTATTTCAACTACCCAATAAAGTAGTCAGAAATCAGTAATTTGGCCAATTTCACCCAAATTTCAAGAGATGTCACTTTCAAAATAGGGTCCAAAATAAACAATCCAGACATTCCTGGCACTAAAATAACATTTTCTCTGTTAATCAGTCATGTTTCCAGGCCCCTCTTATATTACTCTTGCTTTCTATTTTGAATTTTTATTCACACAAAAAATAGAAGATTTACTGTTATGTAGACTACTGCATTATTGTAATAATTATATAAATAATGTCAACCCATTCGTGACTGCGTATTAGACTGACCAGTTGAACATGTATTGGACATTGATGTCATTTGTTTACTAGTGAACATCTGCAAAAATCAAATATTTCTGCTACTTTGAGCTCAATTTTAAGGTACTTTCCGACCTGAAAGCAATCAAAATTATATCTATTTCTGTAATATATCTTCCATTCTATCAAATGTTACCAATAAACAAGAATACAACCATACGAAAATACACCGCAAAGTCGCTGTTTTACACCAATAGCATGGTTGCCGTTTTTTCTCATTATGCACTGCGTGCTGCAGAATTTTTTTTATATAGTGCAACCTTACCACATAGACCTATTCTCTCATATGTAGGCCCAAATTTACTGGTCACAGATTATCTGAGTGAGCTGAGCTCATGGTGACAAACAGTGGCTTCAAAGCCACCTTATCTTTTATGGACAATGTACGGTGTACAGTGGTCCCTCGGTTTTCGTGCATCTCCAAACTCAAACATTTATGTAAGTGTATTTTCTTAAGTGCTGTTGCAAGTGTATTTTTGGGGGTCTGAAATAGACTAACCTACGTGACATTATTTCTTAAGGAAGTAAATTCGTTCGGTAATGGCACTTGAGCAGCATTCTGGAACGAATTTTTGGCGAAAACCGAGGGACCACTGTATATGCTTTACATAACGAGAAGCATTTCTTTTATTCATTGGAACCATGGGTACGGCTAAAAGTGAGCAGGTTATAACAATAAATGGAGAAAAAGAAATTGAAAAGACTTTCACAGCAAGTAGCGCAGCCAAACAGTAGTGGCAGGTTGGTGTGGCGACCCCAGAAATTTGAAATTATGCTAGCCGAAATTAGTGCCAGATTACTGATGGAACCGGATTACTGATTGCTGGATTAGTGATGGCCAACCTGTACTTGTGACTTATGAGCTTTGATCATAGTAATTTTTAATTTCTGCATATTTTTATGTAAAATCAAACAATGTAACTTAAGCTTATTTGATTAGAATAGAATGAAGGTTCCCTTGAAAATGACTCTTTAAGAGATTTTTGTTGGCTATCCTTGTTTAAATCATCATTGTTGCTTATGCTGCACCAATGTAAGTTCAGTGCATGATAAATGTGTAAACCTGAAATAAACATCAATCTAAAGTTCAGGATTTTAGTACCACGGTGGCCAAGGAAGAAGCAACTAATATGTGGTATTGAGGAAACACATGTAATGTTGCCTAACCTGAACCAACCTCCTAACTTGATGAGAGGTGTTTTTTGTCCTGTAAAAAATAGTTAAACCTGGATAAATCCATAGCTGTCAACTTGTTTAATTCAGTGCATTAATATAACATATGAGTAATGACAAAAAAAGGCACAATACACAAATAACCCCACTACTACTACTACTTCCACTATTACTCCTCCACCACTTTCTTGTTCCCGCCCCCTGTCTCTTGGCCTCTATATATACTCCCTCCTTCCCTTTTTTTGTTAGTGTGACTTTGTAAATGGTCCAAGTCGGACCGAAACGTCGTCGTAAGTTCTTCTATGTGCGAGTTATTTGTGTATATGAGTAATGAGACTCAAAGGAATTGAAGCTACCCTTCCTTTTCTTGTATCAAACTTGATTACCTTTCATTCCCCAAACCCTTATTATAGTTTTGGCACTTCTCTTGAATACAGTGGCTGGGTTGTGACAGTACCATGCATTTTTTTTTTAATTGTAGTATTTATGATAAGTTCTGATAAAAAATCAAGGGTAACCGTTTAATTTTCTTTTAAAGTAAAGTACTATAGATTTTGAAATACTATCTGCATTCAAGATTTCACCAATAATATCTATCTACCCTTCCAACCAGATTGCCATCCCCTGTGAAATGACCATATTTTTTGGACACTTCATTTCCTTTGGATTAGTGAACTTGCCAATTACACGTATGGTGCTATTAGCTTACACTTACCAGTACAGTGGACCCCCGAGTTATGTACACCCCAGAAATCGTACAATTATGTAAATATAATATTGTAAGTGCTTTTGTAAGAGTATTTTTGGGGGTCTGAAATGGACTAACCTACTTGACATTTTTTCTTAAGGGAGTAAATTCGTTTGGTAATGGCACTTGAGCAGGCTTCTGGAATGAAGTTTTTACGTTACTCGGGGGTCCACTGTATATGCCAGCTATATTATCACATGTTTAATGATCTTTAGACTTATTCATCCTAGCCACTGATTTCTCATTGCTGCAAATAAAGAAATATTCTTAAATATTTTTCCAGAATAATCCAATCTTAAATTTAGTCAGGAGATAAATGTTCCTCTACCAACTGAGTGAATTTATCTAAATATTTTGTTGCCCCAACACCACTTGTAGTCTTTCTTGCAAGTAGCTTTTGCCTAATGAATACCATGCTACTGCTTGGAACTTTGGAGCCATCCATGAGTGTTGTCATTTAGGTTTCAGTTTTGAGTTGAAAACATTTGACCTGGTCCAAGTACAGTGGAACCCCAGTTAACGAAAAAAATTCATTGCAGAAGCCTGCTCAAGTGCCATTACCGAACGAATTTACTTCCTTAAGAAAAAATGTCTATTTCAGACCCCCAAAAATACACTTCCACAAGCACTTACAATATTATACGTACTTACATAATTACACGATTTCCGGGGTGTTCGTTAATCGGGGTTCCACTGTATTTTGTCCAAGATTGAGGAACACTTTCACTGCAACTTTGACACACCCAATTACATAAAATATTATCAACATATGTTCAGGAAAAGCTTTTTTCACAGTTAGTATCTGAAAATAATACTAAAATTATCACTCATTCAGGTTCCATTCCACCCCCTTCTTCCTCATTTTCAAAACCTTAATTAAAGTTACTTAATATACCAAATAGTCATACTACTGTTCATGCTATATATTCAAGGATTAGATTGTCCTGTCTGCTAGCAAGCATGCAAAATTTACCACTGATGTCATCACCACTCTGACACCCTTACTTTATCTTTCCTCCTTGCTGACAGCCCCACCTTAGACTCCTTTGACACTTTGACAGCAGCAGATTTATTACACAAACTTTGATCATACTTCCTTTAGCACCTCCCACCACCCTTACTAACTCTACTAAAAAAAATTACTTGGACAATATCAACAGATATAGAACCGTGTTCTTATGTGTGGAGGCCCATATAAATAACTGCAAGCAAGAATGAAGTGGTTTGAAGGAAGCATTCCAGAGGCCATTAGTGCTGCCAAATCAAGGAATGCCATTTTTGTAGTATATGTACATGGTAAGTTCCCATATTGTAACATTTATCTACATAATTTTCCCTCTCTTGCTTTATTTAAAGTTTATTTTTTTATTTATAACAGTGTTTAAGAGTTCAGTATTGTGTACAGTAACATACTAAATTCAGACATTAAAGATCTTAATAAGATCCCTGAGGTCTGAAGACTTTTGTTCAAAAATGGATATATTTCTCAGTGACACATTAACTGTTAAGTTGCACTATTGTAAAAAAAAAAATTATGGTATTTTTTCAGTTGATCCCTCTTTTGTGAGTAGCATTTTAGAAGTAAGGTGAATGGTACTGAATCTTCCTCAAGCATTTCAGCAAATCTGTTATTCCTATATGTAACTTCAGATATTATGCCCCCATACTCCTTGATGCCAGTGAAGGGCTCTTGATTCAAAGAGGACAATGGTCAGGCTCCGGGAGTAGAAAGACTCTTGGAACTCATCAAATGTATACCAAAGGTATCCTCCCCTTCCTTAGATTGAATCTGCTTGCTCTCCATTTCCCCATTAAGTGTATCACCCCTATTGGTCTAGAGCTGTACCCTGATTATAACAGTAATAATAGCAATAATAAATTCTCACACTTCTAAAAAATTCATATTCATTTGCAATAAAAAACAAAGTCTTGGAAAACAGATTGGAAATAATAGAAGAGACTTTTTGTGTATGTATTAGCTTCTGCAAACTTTATGATGATGTTTATCCAAGGCCATGTGATGTTAAAGTGAGAGAATATTGTTTATTATTAGTAATTTTATTTTCTGTTGCATACACATTTATTGCAGTAAATTTAACTTATAGCAGCAATCTCATTTATTTCAAAATTCAAATTTCAGATTCTTCAGAAGCTTCCAAAACTACAGATGAAGCCTTAGGACAGAAAGATATATCATCTGCACTGGGTTCTGATAATTTTGTAGCAATACAATTAGAAAATGGTACTGAAGGTGCTAAACAATTCTCCCAGATTTGTATCCTTTCAATTATTATTAGCTATCCACAGTAGAAGATATTTTATGCTTTTGCCTTTTTTTTTTTTCTCCACTAAGTTTTTCCAACGATATCTTGAGAAAGTCTCTTTGCGTTAACTTAGTGTTTTGGTATTATCATTAATCAAGGCTTCCTATTGAAATAGATCAATGCAACCCTCTGAATATTTTAGGAACTATATAAATGTGTGCTGGAGCACCTAAGTTGAGCAGTCATGCCTCTGATCCTGTATTTAATTACAGTTTGAGCTGGCTTCTTTTGAATTCAGTATATTTATTGAGACAATTTGTATGAAAATCTCCTATGATCACATAATTGCCTGATGTTTAGTAACAAAATTGTTTGAGTATCCTTAACCTCGTCTAAGATCCATTAGTGCTGGTTCCGTCCCTGTTTTTTATTAGTGGCCAAACAGGAATACCCCTTGAGGTGCTTGGAGGCCCACTTACTGTTGAAAATTTGCAACTAAAGCTCAAAAACTTGGCACCAAGCCTTGAACAGGTATGTGAAATTTTGGCACCCTAATAAAGATTTTATCTAGTTATAGTTATTCACTTCTATATACCCATCAAGTGTTTATCCCTATATGTATTACTAAGTCTAAAAGGAAATTAAAAAACATTTTTTTTTTTATTCAATGTCATCCATGTTAAGTTTACGTACAGTGGTACCTCGAGTTACGATATTTTTTCGTTCAAGAATGCTGTTCAAGTGCCATTACCAAACGAATTTATCCCCATAAGGAATAATGTAAAATAGACTAGTCCTTTTACACCCCCAAAAATATACTTACAAAAGGATTTAAAAAAATAAACTTACATAAAAGGGCGATTTTGGGGACCATCATAACTCGAGGTACCACTGTATATGTATTCCAGCAATATTACCAACAGTATTGCCAAGGAAGTAGTAGTCTAAAAAATCTAAAAATGTTGGAAAATAATAAAATATTAGTGCAGTTTGTATGGATACCATGTTAACAGCACAAGGAATGAGAGAGCTGATGAATTGGCAGAAATAAGATATCAAGAATAAAATATAAATACATATAATAAATACAGTGGACCCACGGATTACGATATTAATCCGTTCCAGAGGGCTTATCGTAAACCGAAAATAACTTGATCCGAATTTTTTCCCCATAAGAAATAATGGAAATAAAATTAATCCGTTCCAGACACCCAAAAGTATTAAAATAAATAATTTTTACACATTAACTTACACAGTACATGTATATATAAATTACAACTAATACATACAACAGTGTATTAACTTCACACTTACCTTTATTGAAGAGTTGTTGATGTGTGGAAGATGGGAGGAAGGAGTAGTATGTTAGTGTTTGGAAGGGGAATCCCCTTCCATTAACACTGCAGGTACCAAGTTCTTTTCTGGGGTTACTGGCTTTATTCTTTTAATGACACTAGGACCAGGTTGAGTCACTGGAGCCCTCTCTAACTAAAAATCTGTCCAGGGAGCTCTGTGTCTGGTGTTTCTTTAAAACATCCCTGAAATGGGACACCACATTGTCATTGTACATGTTGCCAGCACGACCTGCAACAGCTTTGTTAGGGTGATATTCATCCATAAAGCCTTGCACATCAGTCCATTTGGCACAGATCTCCCTAATCCTTGAAGAAGGCACCTTCCTCCATCGCTGTTCCTCCCCTGAACTGTGGTCTGTTGTTGCTGTTGAAGCTCTTGCAGATCTTCAGTGGTTATCTCTTCATTGTCCTCCTCCACCAACTGTTCCACATCCTCGGTACTAACATCCAACCCCATGGACTTTCCCAGTGCCACAATGGCTTTGGCATACAGCCTGGCCAGCTCAGCGATACGCACTCCACTTTCGTATTTTGCTATTATCTCCTTCACTTCTACCATATTTCTCACTTTCCTTACCACAGGGCTGACACTAGGAGCTTTCTTTGGACCCATGGTGGCTTATTTAGCAGTTGCAAGCACTAAAAACAATGGAATAATGACAAAATGTATGGTATGAATGCGTGGGTGGGTTGGTGGCGCTCACTCGCTGGTAAACAATGGCACACTGACTCTGGATGGAGCGTTGGGCTGTCCCAGGGCACGTGTACGCGTCCAAGACGAATAGCGTTTTCTGAGCTGATCATCGTTTACCGAACCATTATTTTTACTGAAAAATGTATCGTTTTCCGAATTTAGCATAATCCGACGCCATCGTAATCCGTGGGTCTACTGTAAAATATAAAGGACGTGTTTGGGATATTTGCAGTTTGGAGGGACATTTAAACTGTCGTATCTGAGCGCCTCTACAAAGACAGTGATTATGTATGAGTGATGGTGAAAGTGTTGAATGATGAAAGTTTTTTCTTTCTTTTTGGGTTTTTCTTTCTTTTTGTGTCACCCTGCCTCGGTGGGAAATGGCTGAAGTGTTTAAAAAAAATATATCAAGAACATATAGACTACAGGTTTGGAGAAATGTTGCAGAACATTGCAAAAAATTTAAACTTGGAAATATAGACCATGAGTTCAGTGAGAGCTGTTAGCTGACAGTAAATCTGTGCAGCATTACAGTAAGGTTGCATTAGGCAACAAATTTATGATTAGTTTAAAATAGTGTAGTAGAGACAGTGGCAGGATTCATCTGGGTAATCTGTGTATGTGGCAGGTTCTTTTATCTAATATTCAGAGGAATCTGATTGTTTCTTAATTCTGTGTTTAATAGGAGAATGTTTATTTTATCATTTTTACCAAAATCTGAAATACTATCAAGATTTTTTAGATATAGGGAGTAGTCAGAAAGAATGTATGTGTAGTGGGATGTGGCAAGTGTACATAAAGAATTACAGTAAAGAAAAGAAAACTAAAGCTAAAGTGGACACAAGTCTTTATTTTTTTTTTTTAAGTACAGTAGGTTCTGTATTAACTTGTGTAGTTTGAGGAAAAAGTCATTTAATTTTAAAAGATACATGTTTTATATTTAATGCCAAGTGATTTTTAAAGTATAGTACTGTACATTTTCAGACTGATTCTATCAGTGTGGATGTCGGCGAGCAGGTTACCACAGCCTGTGAAACTTTTCAACCTAACACTAGTAGTGACCAACAAGAGAAGCAGAATGAAGTGGAAACAGATAATGAAAATCTTCAAAATTCTGTAAATGATTCCACAGAAGAATTAGAACTGCCATCAACAAGTAAAAATGAAGCCTTAGTTGAGAGTGGCTCAACTAATAAAAATGAAGAAAATGCTCTGCTGCCTGATGACATAGGTGCAACAGGTAGGTGTAACAGTTTATATAAAAAAATAACTTAAATGGTGCACAAGTAGGAGTTATGACAGCCCTTCTGTGGGCATTTTGTATAATAAATGTTTTAGGATCACCCAAAGCTGAATATAAGTACAGTATGAAAAAAATGAAAATAATAAATCCTTGTTTTTTTTTATTAAGAACTGAGGTTTCACAAATTGAAGCCTGTTAGTCCCCAGTACTGAAACTTCTTAACGTTTAAAGTGCAGACAATATGAATTCACATGGTGGCACGAAATTCAAGTGATGCAAATTCACATCATATGGCTACTGTCTTCAAATATAGTGCGAGAAGCATGAGCAGCTAGCAAAACAAAGGATGGGTGTGCACAGAAGGTGTACACTATCGAGAAAAATTCCCAACCTGCTAAGTACATTGTAGGAACCACATGTTGCTCTGTCTTTACCACTGCACCTGATGCCATGTTTCAAAGACTTAAACACACTACAGCAGTTCTAAGAATGTGATCAGTGCTTGTAAATATTGTATACATGTATATCTAATAGAACATTGCAAGCAATAATCAAAAGTGAAATATATACAGCCTCTCCTTGCTTCATGACGGAGTTTCGTCGCTAAGCAAGGAGCATACTTTAATGGTAGTGGGTTTGTGTCAACCATCTTTGATATTGTTTTAATGTCGCCTTTGCACCATTTTTAACATTTTTAGTATATTTCTAAATGTTTATACAGTAGTGTACTGTATATTGTAATAAACAGAATAGTATAGGAAATCAGCTCTAATATATATTATTTAAGTATGCATACTGGTTGGAGAGTCCATCGTAAGTTCGTAGCAATGTACTCGGTAAACGAGTACTACATTGCTAAGTGAGGAGAGGCTGTATTTTGTAGTGAGTTAATATGATTTAGATAATGCAAGTTTTACGTTATTATTATAATAAAAAAGAAGTGCTAAACCTACGAGGGTCATACAGCACAGCAGGGCAGGATTGCTGGTGTCTTATTTCAAAATAATTACATCTTCTTTCTTTCAACAAATCGGCCGTTTCCCACCAAGGTAGGGTGGCCCCAAAAAGAAAAACTTTCACCATCATTCACTTCATCACTGTCTTGCCAAAGGCACACTTACACTACAGTTATAAAACTGCAACATTAACACCCCTTCTTCAGAGTGCAGGCACTGTACTTCCCATCTCCAGGACTCAAGTCCGGCCTGCCGGTTTCCCCGAGTTCCTTCATGAACATTACCCTGCTCTCACTCCAACAGCCCGTCAAGTTCTAAAAACCATTTGTCTCCATTCACTCCTATCTAACACGCTCACTCATGCTTGCTGGAAGTCCAAGCCTCTTGCACACAAAACCTCCTTTACCCCTTCCCTTAAACTTTTCCTAGGCCGACCCCTACCCCTCCTTCCCTCCACTACAGATTTATACACTCAAAGTCATTCTATTTTGTTCCTTCCTCTCTACACGTCCGAACCACCTCAACAACCCCTCCTCATCCCTCTGGATAATAGTTTTGCTAATCCCGCACCTGAATCCACCATGAGGCCTGGTCTCAGACCTGGCTGCGGGGGCGTTGACCCCCGAAACCCTCTCCAGGTAAACCTCCTAATTTTCAAACTTTGGATTCTCGGCATTATATTCACACCACACATTGCCACCTATGTTTCATACCCATATAAGAGCATTGGTATAACTATACAGTGGACCCCTGGATTTCGTACTGCTCCCAACTCGAACAATTATGTAAGTAGTATATTTTTGTAAGTGCTTTTGTAAGTGTAATTTTGGGGGTCTAAACAGACTAATCTAATTTACATTATTCCTTATGGGAACAAATTCGTTAGGTAACGGCACTCAAACAGCATTCTGGAACGAATTATGGCCGATAACCGGGGGTCCACTGTACTCCCATACATTCCCCTCTTTGCTTCCTTGGACAAAGTTCTTTGTCTGCACAGACTCCTCAGTGCACTACTCACCTTTTTCCCCCTCATCAATTCTATGATTCACCCTATCTTTCATAGGTCCATCTGCTGACACATCCACTCCTAAATATCTGAATTCATTCACCTCCTCCATACTCTCTCCCTCCAACCTGATATCCAATCTTTCATTACACTATTACTAGATGTTTCCATAAAAAGCCCCCCAAAAATGCCAGCTTTGCAGCTGTGTAATTATGCAAGTATTGCTTATATTTTAGTTTTATTTTCTTTATTCTTTCTTTCTTTCAACACGTCAGCCGTCTCCCACCGAGGCAGGGTGGCCCAAAAGGAAAAACGAAAGTTTCTCCTTTTACATTTAATAATTTATTCAGGAGAAGGGGTTACTAGCCCCTTGCTCCAGGCATTTTAGGCGCCTCTTACGACACGCATGGCTTACGGAGGAAGAATTATTTTCTTTATTATCACTAGAAAAATAATTTCTTCAGTTTCAGAAGAAAAGTAATTTATATTTTTTCAAGATTTAGTGGATTATGCATTAGGTTTTCATTTTTAGCCATGCAGCACTTTGATATGTTTTCACATAATTTGTTTTTACATTGCCAGTTTTTGCAAGTTATCTCATTTACGTACTTGAAAAAATTTATCAGTATGAGATGTTGAGCTGTCCTGTATTGGCCCAGCTGGCTGGCTGGGTGAGTCATTATGACGATGCATCAAGAGGTGATGGGCACCTGTTGATGCAGTTTCTGAATACAGTATATGGTGTAAGATATCTACTGACAGGTTGCTATTTCATTGGCATTTCATGAAACCTAAGAAACCACAGAAATGAAAATACCCGACATATATTTGTATTGTGTTCCAAGGTGCTCATTTTCACTTTAAAAGTGATAAGTATGATTGCTAGCCACCCAGGGGAATCAGACTAAAGTTTTACAGTGGTACCTCGAGTTACGATGGTCCCCAAAATCGCCCTTTTATGTAAGTTTATTTTTTTAAATGCTTTTGTAGGTATATTTTTGGGGGTGTAAAAGGACTAGTCTATTTTACATTATTCCTTATGGGGATAAATTCGTTTGGTAATGGCACTTGAACAGCATTCTCGAACGAAAAAATATCGTAACTCGAGGTACCACTGTATATAAAAATTGAATCAAAACCCTAAATCATGATTCTTGTGTTTTTGCATATTACCATCATTGCTAATGTTTTATCAGCATGCTAATGTATTTATTCCTGCAGGATTGGAAAATACAAGTACTTGTGAGACATCCACAGAAAATTCTCTAGATGAGAAAGTGGAGAGAGCAAAGTTCTTACTTGCACAGAAGCAGGCTAAAATAGCTCAAGAGAAAGCTGATGTAAGTATATATCAAACATTGGCTATCAGTTAATTTGTCATCATTTCAGCAAGTGCTTAGAATATGAGCTTACCTCCTTGTTCATTACTGATTTTGCTTAATGACAGTAACAATATTCTCATTGGAAAAGCCAGGTGTATATTAAAAAATAAGAAAAAATGGGATTACATCTCAAATATAATTTCTTTCTTTCTTTCAACAACTCGGCCGTTTCCCACCAAGGCGGGGTGGCCCAAAGAGAAAAACAAAAGTTTCTCTTTTTAACTTTAGTAATGTATACAGGAGAAGGAGTTTCAAATATAAATACTCCTACATAATAAAGCTGATAAACTAGCAAAAGATAGTACAGTGGACCCCCGAGTAACGAACACCCCGGAAATTGTACAATTATGTAAGTACAGTAGACCCCCGGCTAACGAACAAAATTCATTCCAGAAGCCTGCTCAAGTGCCATTACCGAACGAATTTATGTCCTTAAGAAATAATGTCACTTAGGTTAGTCTATTTCAGACCCCCCAAAAATACACTTCCACAAGCACTTACAATATTATACTTACATAATTGTACGATTTCCAGGGTGTTCGTTAGCCGGGGGTCCACTGTATAATACTATTGTAAGTGCTTGTGGAAGTGTATTTTTGGGGGTCTGAAATAGACTAACCTACGTGACATTATTCCTTAAAGGAGTAAATTCGTTCGGTAATGGCACTTGAGCAGGCTTCTGGAATGAAGTTTTTAAATTACTCGGGGTCTACTGTACTAGTACATATACATTGAAGGGAAAAAAATTAAATATATCCTAGGCTTGTTTGTGTTTAACATTTGACACAGTATTAGGAGAGAAGTAAATAATGAATCTTAATGTTATAGGAATGCAGTTAGAAACCATACCACAGGCGAGGTTAGAACCCGCGATCAGAGCTAGAGCATCGGTCTGGAGTTTTAAGAATCTCTGATCGCGGGTTCTAACCCCGCCTGTGGTATGGCTTGTTTGCAATCGTGTCATTACGATTTCGTGAGTAATGCAGTTAGAAACCTGAGTAGATCTATAGCTCACTGATTCATATTAACAAATGGACTTTAAATGCCAGTTCTAATTTTGCAATTAATTTATATGATAAAGAATTTGATGAAAGGGCCAAATGTGCTCTTAGTTTATGAGATTACCTTTGCAACAAGGTAGAAGAAGAATGATCATCAACAATACCGACCTCAAAGGAGGTTCCTTGATGCTGATGAGGTTCTCTTGATCTAAGATATTGGACCTCTGCTTCACTTCCTTGTATCAAACCTGAATGGTTCCCGTTACCCCTGATGGTGTATGACACCATGAATGTAATGTGATGATGATTAGCAGTAAATGATTTTTCTTTAATGTGAACCTCAAAGAAAGAAAAGTTTTTAGAGTTTATGAAATTTGTAAAATTAATTTGCGAATACAGTGGACCCCCGGTTTTCGTTATTTTTTCGTTCCAGAATGCTGTTCAAGTGCCATTACCAAACGAATTTATTCCCATAAGGAATAATGTAAAGTAGACTAGTCCTTTTAGAACCCCAAAAATACACTTACAAAAGCATTTAAAAAAAATACACTTACATAAAAGGGCGAGTTTGGAGCAGGACGAACACCGGGGGTCCACTGTAAAGGGAAATACTCTACTACTAGTTATAATGAATTTCTTCCGACTATGAAACTGCTATTGTATTGAGATAGGATAGTTAATGTAATTTGTCATTTCTGTAATTGTGGATAATTTGTTTAATTTTATTATTGTAAAATGCTTGACTAAAATATATTAGGAAGAAAGACAGAAGGAAATTGAGCGAAGGAAAATGGGCCAAGAAATAGCTAAGAAGAAGCAACAGCAAGAAGATGATGAACTCAGAGCAGCAGCAAGGGAGAGAAAAAAGGATAAAGAAGAGGACAGATTAGCACGGGAAAGAGTTAAGTAAGTAATTTCCCCACTAAGACCCTTTTTTTTTTTTTTTTTTAGTGTATGTAATGATTTTCATGAATAATAATGAATTTGAAAACAGGCACTCACTGAATATATAATTTGTCAAAGCTATGCTGAACAAACCCAGCCAGTTTAGCATTTTTTGTTGTTGGTGTTAATATTACAATTCATTGTTTAAAATTAGAGTACAGATGTAATAAAATTATGAATTAATTTTCAATTTTTTAAATTAATTTTCAAAGAAAATTATGTATTGTATTAGTAGAATTGGAATAGCATTTTTTAAATGTTTGAGAATTGTGAACGTGAATGTAGAAGGAAAGAAATTTGTGGAAGCTATAACTGTGGCAGATTTAGGTCCATGAATGACCTATTCCAAATGTTAGGAGATTACATAGGAATCCAGCAGGTTGGAAGAGTGCTGCACTTGTTCCTGGTACCCAATTCCTTGGATGTCTTAAACCTTTAATTGCTTTAGAGCTATGGTATTTGTGTGAATTTTTTGAGCTGTTAGAATAGTTGACTTAACAGGTTTTGCAAAATGTATATACTTATTAATATATTTGCAATTTTCTATGCAATAGGTACATTATTGCAATTTTGTGGATTTTTCCTATTCTGTGGAAGTTATTGCAAACTATATTGGATCCACCACTGAAGTAAAACCAGTGCATGTGATTTGTATTTAATTGTAGAGAGGATGGAACAAAATAGAATGACTTCGAGAATGTATAAATCTGTAGTGGAGGGAAGGCAGGGTAGGGGTCGGCCTAGGAAAGGTTGGAAGGAGGGGGTAAAGGAGGTTTTGTGTGCGAGGGGCTTGGACTTCCAGTAAGCATGCGTGAGCGTATTAGATAGGAGCGAATGGAGACGAATGATTTTTAGGACTTGACGTGCTGTTGGAGTGTGAGCAAGGTAACATTTATGAAGTGATTCAGGGAAACCGGCAGGCTGGACTTGAGTCCTGGAGATGGGAAGTACAGTGTCTGCACTCTGAAGGAGGGGTGTTAATGTTGCAGTTTTGTAATTGTAGTGTAAGTGTGCCTTTGGCAAGACAGTGATGGAGTGAATGATGATGAAAGTTTTTCTTTTTCAGACCACCCTGCCTTGGTGGGAGATGGCTGATGTGTTAATAATATAATAATAATAAAAAAAATAATGTTATATATTCTATAATAATTGTGGTGTATAAATCTGTAGTGGAGGGGAGGAGGGGTCGGGGTCATCCTAGGAAAGGATGGAGGGAGGGGGTAAATGAGGTTTTGTGTGCAAGGGGCTTGGACATACAGCAGGCATGTGTGAGCATACTAGATAGAAGTGAATGGAGACAAATGGTTTTTGGGACTTCATGAGCTGTTCAAGTGTGAGCAGGGTAATATTTTGTGAAAGGACTCAGGGAAACCAATTAGCCAGTCTGGAGTCCTGGAAATGAGAAGTACAATTCCTGCACTTTAAAGGAGGGGTTTGGAATATTGGCTATTTGGAGTAACATCTAAACTGTTGTATCTGAGTGCTTCTGAAAAGATAGTGATTACGTGTGAATGATAGTGAAAGTGTTTTTCTTTTTTGGGTCACCCTGCCTTGGTAGGAGACGGCCTGCATGTTGAAAAAAAAAAATTGTGGTTGCAGAGGTAGAGTATTAGTTCTTGGCTCTGTCTCGATTAGGCTCTTGCCAGATTCACTCCTACCCTCATAGACCCTATCATACCCATTCTTGAAACTATGTGGAGCCTTCCTCCACCACTTTGTCAAGATCTTTCTCAGTGTCCCTCACTCTCTCCTCACCCTTGCGTATTCATTTCTGGCTAATCTACTCTCCTCTCTGTTCTTCTCTGTCCTTCAATTTCTGTAGATTTCCTATGCACTAAAGCTTCTCTTTCACCCCCCTTTTCTGCATGTGTGATTGAACCAAGGACTCTGTCTCTGCTATTTCTCCGTTGCACGAAACTCTCCTCTGTGTCTTGCTGCGTTTGTTTTAGTTATTAATTTCGGTGGGAGACAGCCAACGTGTTAAAAGAAATTAATTTCCACTAGATAGAAAAAGTATTTTATTTTTAAGTTTTGTTGAAGGTATTGAATAACAATAGTAGTTTGCAATAACAAAAGTCTAATGGTTTCTGTTGTCCTTAGAGCTCAGATAGCTGCAGATAGAGCAGAACGTGAAGCCCATGTTGCTTTGCTGCATGGTGAACAAATTCCTGCAAGTCAAGGAACACCTCCAGCTGCTACTGCTTCTCCAGCATCCTCATCTGGTGTTTCACATAAGTTAGTACTTCTGTTTTTTTACAAAGAAATATAAAATAATTAGAGCTAGAACATCAGACATTCATATGACAGTACTGTAGATCCTCCATATCCACTGATTCAGTATCCGCAGTTTCAGTTATCCATGGTTTGCTGTGGCCCAAAAATGCCTCTTAATTTTACATAATAATGGCCCTAAAGTGCAAAAGTAAAGAAGCTGGCAGTTCTTCAAAGCCTAAGAGAAACCATGTAGTATTTCTCATCAGTGAAAAAGTGATAATTCTCCACTTATAGTGAATAATTTATCAATTAAACTTTATAATAGGTATGTATAGGACTTGTATATATGGTTTGCTACTATCCACAGCAGGGCCTTGGAACATATTCCCTGGGAATATGGGGGTCTTACTGTATTGTTCTTAGTTTTGCCAATAAAAATTGGCATAATGCTAATTTAAGAAAATAAATTATTGCAGGAATTTGCACCTAATGTAAAGTTGTTTTACATACCAATTCAGGGACATTGTTAAATATGGTAATGTTAAATTTAATACATAACACAGTAACTTGCATTTCCATTTTTGGCAGCATTTCTAGATTGAAATTCCGCCTGCCTGATGGATCTTCAAGTATAGCACAGTTTCCAGCAGAAGCAACGTTGTCTGAGGTGTTCCAGCATATAGAACAGAATGTGCAGCTCCCATTTTCTAATTTCAACCTAGGATCCACAATTCATTCTGGACCATTCACACCAGATGACTATAATACCTCACTTAGAGATTTGGGTCTGGTTCCTTCAGCAATTATGGTCATCTTGCCTGTAAGTCGTATATTTAGAAAGTACAGTAGATTTTGCAATTTTAATTAAATCTGAAAGCTTTTAAATATTTTTTGACACTTGAAAGGATAAGAGTTATATAGTACCACAAAAACATACTGCAGGTGATAATGACTTGAATAGCTAATTCAGCTGTTAAATAATATTATAGGTTTAACCTTTTTTTGTGAAACACTGTATAATAAATGATTGTGCTAATATTAGGACAGGCACTAATAGAAAGTATAATTTAACTCTGAATAGGCAGGATCTGAACCCATGGCAAGTCAATTGTATAACTAGCAAGTTGAGCATAGTTTTGCTAGTTGTTGGACAGGCTTAACATGCGTTTGAACCCTTCGGTTTTAACCATGGCCAATTTTGAATTCTACTTTTGACATTTAATCGAAGACCAAGCTCTCATTGTGACCACCTGGTCAGCAAGGCCATCATTGATGGTAGCCTGCTATCCCACATAGCCATGGCTAATCCAGCTTCTATTCCATGGTTTCTTAAATATGGAGTAGACAGAAAAAAGAACTAAGAATAACCTTATGAAGTGTTTATATGCAAGCATCATGTAAAGTTTTTGAAACCCAATATACAGAAACTCTTAGTGTGATACAATAATGGTATGCAATACATGTACCGACAAGATGAAAATTTAGACACATGTGCACGTGTCTAAATTTTCAAACTCTTAGTGTGTTTTGTGCTTTAAAGGGCACCCCTCCTCTTGCTTGTTAAGTAAGCTCATGCATATTTCAATTCTATGAATATCCATAGATGTTCCTAATTGTAAATGATTTTAATTGTGATTTGATGAAGAGGAACTCCTCATGAAAATTTGAGGAACAGCTGAGCTTATGTTTTTTAGTGCTGATGTGAGAACACTGGTAGCAGTGTTAAAGTAGTTATCATTTCACTTAGGGAATTACTTTTAGGGAAAACCTGGGAGATGCTCAAGTCACCCTGCAAAACTGTGAGTGAACAGGTACTGATTGTAATTCATTTCCACTGGAAATGCTCGTTTGGTTTGTAACGTCTGTTTCCTTGACCAGTATCAAGGTCGGATAGGTTTCTTGAATCTGGTAGTGTACAGTAATTGCCTAAACAAAAAAAGCCCCACCATGTTTAGGCCCCTCTAGGGAGGTTCCTTGATTCCAATGAGGGACTCTTGATCCAAGGAAATGTACCTGCCCTACTCTTCCTTGGATTGAACCTGAATGCCTATTCCTCCCCCTTTGGGTTTAGTGCTCTTCCATGAATGTGTGGCGTTTGGATGTAGGCTGTGTAGGTACAAATTTCCCAATTTAATAACTTAAGTTAATAACTTAGATTTGTTGAGTTCTATACAATAACTAGTCTGCTTCAAACGTTTAGCACTTCTGTGTTTTCTTCTAGAAACTGCATTGATTTTGAATTGTGTAAATTTTAATTTGCCAATTTTATTAAAAAAAAAAAAGTTTTTGTACAGTAACTGGAGAATGCCTCTTCTAATTGGCTTCATGCTCCATATGATGATGTATCTTATTTAGAGGAAGGTTAGGATTGATTTTGAATGGGCTGTGTAGATGTCAATTTGCTAATTTTTATTTAAAAAATTCTAATATTCTAGGAATTGGCAGAGAGCATGCATAGTTCGTTTGTATAAAAGCAAAGGGGACAAAAAAGTGTAAAAAATTTAGGGGAATAAGCCTGTTGATTACACCTGGTTAAAGTGTATGGTAGAGTTAGTACTGAAAGACTTAAGAGTAAAACAGAGAGTAGGATATCAGATGAACAAGGCTTTAGGAAGGGTAGGGGGTGAGTAGACCAAGTGTTTACAGTAAACTTATAGGTGAACAGTATTTAGATAAAGGTAAAGAGGTTTTTATGGCATTTATGGATTTGGAAAAGTCATGATAGGTTGGATAGGGGCAATGTGGCAGATGTTGCAAATGTATGGAATAGAAGGTAGGTTACTGAAAGCAGTGAAGAGTTTTTAGGAGGATAGTGAGGCTCAGGTTAGAGTATGTAGGAAAGAAGGAGATTGTTTCCCAGTAAAAGTAGGCCTTAGAGATGTTTGATGTCACTATGGTGGTTCAATATATTTATAGATGGAGTTGTAAGATAAATGAATGCTTGGGTGTTGGCAAGGGGTCTGGGGTTAAAAGATAAAGAATCTAACACAAAGGGGGAGTTGTCAGGGTTGCTCTTTGCTGATGGATGACACTGTGAATACAGCCTCTCTTCGCATAACGACGGAGTTCCGTTCCTAAGACTACGTCGGTAAACGAATTCATTGCTAAGCAAGGAGCATACTATAATGGTAGTGGGTTTGTGTCAACCATCTTTGATATTGTTTTAATGTCACCTTTGCACCATTTATAACATTTCTGGTATATTTTTAAATGTTTATACAGTAGTGTACGTACTCTATATTGTAATGAACAGAATAGAGGAAATCAGCTCTAATATACATTATTTTGGTATGCATACTGGTCAGAGAGCCCGTCGTAAGTCCGAGTCATCGGTTAACGATTATTTCGCCAAGTGAGGAGAGGCTGTAGGAAAAAGTAAGTTGATGAGAATAACAAAAAATTTAGGTAACAAGAGATTGGATATTTGATTGGAGGGAAGGGGTATGGAGGAAGCGAATGTACTCAGATATTTGGGAGTGGACGTGTCAGCAGGTGGGTTTCTGAAAGATGAGGTGAATCATAGACTTGATGAGGGAAAAAAGGTGAGTGGCACACTGAGGAGTCTGTGGAGACTAAGAACATTATCCATGGAAGCAAAGAGGGGAATGTATGAGAGCATAGTTATACCAACGCTCTTATATGGGTGTGAAGCATGGGTGGTGAATGTTGCAACAAGGAGAAGGCTGGAGGCAGTGGAGATGTCGTGTCTGAGGGCAATGTGTGGTGTGAATTTAATGCAGAGAATCCATAGTTTGGAAATTAGGAGGTGTGGGGTTACTAAAAGTATTATCCAGAGGGCTGAGGAGGGGTTGTTGAGGTGGTTCGGACATTTAGAAATAGATTGACTTGGAGAGTGAATAAATCTGTAGTGGAAGGAAGACTGGGTAGGGGTCAGCCTAGGAATAGTTGGATTGAGGGGATAAAGGTTTTGTGTGCGAGGGGCTTGGACTTCCAACAAGCATGCATGAATGTATTAGATAGGAGTGAATGGAGACAAATCGTTTAAGGACTTAGAGTGCTGTTGGAGTGTGAGCAAGGTAACATTTTTGAAGGAATTCAGGAAAACCAGCAGGCCAAACTTGAGTCCTGGAGGTGGGAAATACAGTACCTGCACTCTGAAGGAGAGGTGTTAATGTTGCAGTTTTATAACTGTAGTGTAAGTGTGCCTCTGGCAAGACAGTGATGGAGTGAATGATTATGAAAGTTTTTCTTTTTCGGGCCACCCTGTCTTGGTGGGAAATGGCCGATGAGTTAATAAAAAAAATGTTCTAGTTTTCATATGAAATTGTGAATGGCTCATCCGATCGACTTAACTTGAGAATGCCACTTCTGAGCAGTTTCACATTTAATGCTGGTGTATTTAGAGATACGTATTAGTCTTTGTACAGTAGTTAGGAAAAATATCTTCTGATTTCCCATAGACTTTCAAAACTTAATACATCTTAATGGAATCTTCAAATTGGTTTTAAGCTGTATTGATGCCAGTTTGCTTTTTTTGTAATTGTGATATTAGTTTCCATTTGTTTACATATGAATGACTGCTGATTAGCTTTAGATCTTCAGTACTGTATTTAACAGTAGAAATTTGTCACACACTACTAGACCTTTTGTATGCATTGACATGGAGGAGGTTGGGCTTATGGGATATGGGGATACTTTTCTTGGAGTGAGCAAAATGCATTTAGTTTTTAACTCTTTAAACAAAACCTTGTTTTGTTAACCTCATCTGTGCCGTAGTATAATGGGTTTAAGGTCACTGTTCGTGCTTTCGTACTATGCCATGAGCTCAGCTCACTCATAAGCTGTGAGCAATAAATTTAGGCCTAGATATGAGAGAATGGGTCTGTGCAGTAAGTGTGCACAATATAAAAAATTCTGCGGTGTGCAGTGCATAATGAGAAAAAACTGTGACCGTGTTTTTGGTTTAAAACAGGACTTTGCAGTATATTTTCCTATGTTTTTATGGTTGTATTCTCGGTTTCTTGGTCTCATTTGATAGAATGGAAGATATATTACAGAAATAGAGATGATTTTGATTGGTTTCTGGACTGAAAATACCTTGAAATTGAGCTCAAAGGAGTGGAAATGTTTGATTTTTTTCAGATATTCCAGAGTATGCAAATTACATCACTCGTCCAGTACACGTCCAACTGGTCAGTCTAATAGACATCCAGGAATGCACTGACATTATTTCTACAATTATTACAATAATGCAGTAGTCTGCATAGCAGTATATCTTCTTTTTTTGTGTGAATAAAAATTCAAAATGGAAAGCAGTTGCAATATAGGAGAGGCCTGGGAACATAACTAATGAACAGAGGAAATGTTTTTTATTACCAGGAATGTCTACACTGTTTATTCTGGACCCTGTTTTTAAATTGGCAATTTTTTAATTTTGTGTGAAAATGGCCAAATTACTGATTTCCAATCACTATTTGGTAGTTGAAAGTTTCTATTACTCTGTCGATAGAATAGAAGGAATACTAGCAAAATGCCTGTAAGTTTGGTCGACTAAAATAATGGAATTGACCAAAAATTGAGCTCAAAGTGGGCTAAATCGCTGATGCATAAATATCGCCAAGACCGCTAACTTTGCGAGAGCATAATTTTGTAAATTTTCCATCAAATTTTGTACTTTCGGTTTCATTACCTTCAGAAAATTATTCTCGATCATAAGTTGTTTTTTTTTTGGAGGGGGGGGATTCTTGGGCACTGAGAACAATTCTCAGATACAGGGGTCTGGATAAACTCATACACCAAAAGATACTAATACTGTTTTTAGGTGTTTGTTCCTTATAAATATCACGAGAGCGGGAAACTAGGTAATAACGAATTCTCTATAAATTTTATAATATACAATGGACCCCCGGTGTTCGTCCTGCTCCAAACTCGCCCTTTTATGTAAGTGTATTTTTTTAAATGCTTTTGTAAGTGTATTTTTGGGGTCTAAAAGGACTAGTCTACTTTACATTATTCCTTATGGGAATAAATTCGTTTGGTAATGCCACTTGAACAGCATTCTGGAACAAAAAAATCACGAAAACCGGGGGTCCACTATATTTTTGTATCATCAGTCACATTTTTTTAACACACTGGCTGTCTCCACTAAGGCAGGGTGACCCAAAAAGAGAAACATCATTTACACTATCACTGTCTTGCCAGAGGCACACAGATATGACAGTTTAGATGTCTCCCTAAACAGCAAATATCAGTCACATGTAACGAGATAACCATTATCACAACAGTTTGTGCTTAGTCTTGTGTATCTCAGTGTATTTATTTTTCAACAGGCCAGCTCTGGAAGCAGTGGCCGAGTAGTTGCAAGTGGTGGAATATGGGACATACTCTGGATCTTGCTATCTCCAATTTCCTTTTTATTTGGACTAGTCAGGCAATATTTAAATGGAGGTAGTGGACCTCGTACTCCACCCTCTCCAGATGAACCAGAAGCCAAGCGACCCAGAGATGGCTCAGGCAGCAATCAACGCCCAACAACGTTAGTTAATTCTTAACCCACCTGTTTTAACCATTAAACTGTCCAAACGTAGATCTACGTTCACTCACGTAACACTCCAAACATAGATCTACGTTTTATTTGTCATGCCTTCAAATTTGGTGCTATAGGCCTGAGTCGCCTAGACATGAGAGAATGGGTCTGCGCATAAGGCATAATATGCATGAATGGCAAGTAATACCATGCTCACTTATCAGAAATCAGACGTGATTGCATCCTGTTTAATAACTGTTGGTTCATGAGCTGCTCTCTCAGACAGAGACAAGCAGACAGAAAGACAGACACATAGGCAGACAGAAAGACAGACACACATAGGCAGACAGAAAGACAGACACACATAGGCAGACAGAAAGACAGACACACATAGGCAGACAGAAAGACAGACACACATAGGCAGACAGAAAGACAGACACACATAGGCAGACAGAAAGACAGACACACATAGGCAGACAGAAAGACAGACACACATAGGCAGACAGAAAGACAGACACACATAGGCAGACAGAAAGACAGACACACATAGGCAGACAGAAAGACAGACACACATAGGCAGACAGAAAGACAGACACACATAGGCAGACAGAAAGACAGACACACATAGGCAGACAGAAAGACAGACACACATAGGCAGACAGAAAGACACACACACATAGGCAGACAGAAAGACACACACACATAGGCAGACAGAAAGACACACACACATAGGCAGACAGAAAGACACACACACATAGGCAGACAGAAAGACACACACACATAGGCAGACAGAAAGACACACACACATAGGCAGACAGAAAGACACACACACATAGGCAGACAGAAAGACACACACACATAGGCAGACAGAAAGACACACACACATAGGCAGACAGAAAGACACACACACATAGGCAGACAGAAAGACACACACACATAGGCAGACAGAAAGACACACACACATAGGCAGACAGAAAGACACACACACATAGGCAGACAGAAAGACACACACACATAGGCAGACAGAAAGACACACACACATAGGCAGACAGAAAGACACACACACATAGGCAGACAGAAAGACACACACACATAGGCAGACAGAAAGACACACACATAGGCAGACAGAAAGACACACACACATAGGCAGACAGAAAGACACACACACATAGGCAGACAGAAAGACACACACACATAGGCAGACAGAAAGACACACACACATAGGCAGACAGAAAGACACACACACATAGGCAGACAGAAAGACACACACACATAGGCAGACAGAAAGACACACACACATAGGCAGACAGAAAGACACACACACATAGGCAGACAGAAAGACACACACACATAGGCAGACAGAAAGACACACACACATAGGCAGACAGAAAGACACACACACATAGGCAGACAGAAAGACACACACACATAGGCAGACAGAAAGACACACACACATAGGCAGACAGAAAGACACACACACATAGGCAGACAGAAAGACACACACACATAGGCAGACAGAAAGACACACACATGGCAGACAGAAGACACACACATAGGCAGACAGAAAGACACACACACATAGGCAGACAGAAAGACACACACACATAGGCAGACAGAAAGACACACACATAGGCAGACAGAAAGACACACACACATAGGCAGACAGAAAGACACACACACATAGGCAGACAGAAAGACACACACACATAGGCAGACAGAAAGACACACACACATAGGCAGACAGAAAGACACACACACACACAGGCAGACAGAAAGACACACACGCACACAGGCAGACAGAAAGACACACACACACACAGGCAGACAGAAAGACACACACACACACAGGCAGACAGAAAGACACACACACACACAGGCAGACAGAAAGACACACACACAGGCAGACAGAAAGACACACACACAGGCAGACAGACACACACACACACAGGCAGACAAAAGACACACACACACACACAGGCAGACAGAAAGACACACACACACACACACAGGCAGACAGAAAGACAGATAAGCAGACAGAGGTATACAGACACAGACAGACATGTTTATTTGTAACAGTGAAAACAAACAAAGCCAGGGGTTCCATGCAGCAATGTACGATTATCAAGTGTCACTGCACTGCTGCACTGCCAGCAGTTCAGTGACACCCAGTCTTTGACCATGCTTCAAAGAGTTTCATATATACTCCAGCATGTCTAAAACATTACTTGAACCTATAAATACGTATATATTTCTAGACAATAGTAAATGACCAAGGCAGGTGAAAATGTTTACCTGTCAGTGTGTTTGTGACTATTTGAGTATAATTTCAGTACCTAATATTAGTGTCAGAACAAAGATTGGCTATGAAATCACAAGAACTACTATAAATTGTAATTATCAGAACATAAAAATTATATAAAATATAAAAATGAGAAAAAAAGGGTATGTTGGCAACACGGCAGGACTCCACGTTGCTGTCAGGTGAGCATCCAGCGCCAATTTCGTGGGCTTATATCTCTGTAAGTACTGATCCTAAAAAATTTTTTTTATCTTATAACGTGTAGAATAATGCCCTCTTCATTTAAAAAAAAAAAAAGATTTTTTTTTTTTTTTCAAAATATTCGGAGCGCTGCGCGAGTGAACGTAGATCTACGTTTGTACAGTTTAAGTGGTTAATTGTTCTTTCAAGTTACTTCTGTCTATTCCTTTAATATTTTATTTTATGTTCTAGTTTTTCCTTATTCATAAGTCCTCGAACAGATTTTAATCCTAAAAAAAAAAAAAAATCTCATTCTTGTAAGGCAGAACTATTGCATATATGTAAAAGAAAGAAGGAAGGAAGGAAGTATAGATTAAACCTAGTGAAAAGCAGGAATGCCAGCTCAGCTAGGAAATAGTATTGAGGGTTGATGTTTTCAAGAGACAACTGTCTACCTGCAACAGGTACCATATCAGCCAGATTGTGATTGCCAGTCACCAGTGACCTCGCATGTACACCTTGCTCATTCAATGGCAGGGAATGGTGTCAGCCAAATTGCCAAACTTAATTTAGTTGCCAGAAGGGAGGAAAGTTGTTCAATACTGTAGTGTACTTAAACAAAATCCTGTAGATCTCTTTGGGGGGATAGAGGGAAAGGTTGACATTTAGAATTTTGTAAACTAACCCAATGTTTACCAGATAGTTACTGTATTATATATGCTTTATATTGTGTAAATTTAGCTTGCATGTCGATTTTAGAAATGTAAATGTTACACTAAGTACGGTAAGGATTTAATGTATTTTGGGCTTTTACTTTAAATAAAATTCTTTTACCAAAATTAATTTTTTTTAACAGAGCTCATGGAAGGCGTGGAGAAACAAGATTGAGGCAGGAGGGGAACATTCATCGTCTTGGTAATAATGATGAGGAAGATGATGAAAATAATACCTGGAATGGTAACTCTACTCAGCAGATGTAAAAAATGAGTGGTATAAAGATGTGACAAATAGGGTTGCCGGATTTAAGAGTGCTAACAGGTTTTTCTTATGACTGTGATTGGTTGAATATTTAGTTAGTATTATATTTTTAAAGTGCCCATATGCACAAGCAATTACTGGTGGTGATTTTTTTTAAATTAAAATGTGTGTATTAAATCCTGAAGGTCAACACCTTGAAGACAAAGGCAATAACATGAAAAATAGTGGTGAGTTATAAAGTATATTTTCCATTAGTTACTATTGAATGTCTTATAATGGACACAAGTTTATCTATACAGTAAATATATTTAAACACTATAAAATCCTTAATATATGCATCTTTACATGCTTAGGTGTGATCATACCACATTTAATGATAATTTTTTTAAGTTATTTGCCACTCATTATATATAGAGGGATAAATTCTCGTATACCAGGTAGTACTGTATATATAATGTGAAACGTAAATCATTAACTTTTCATTTACCTAAACTAATTTGTAATGTTTAAACTGGATGATTGGAAAGGGAGGTTTAAGCTGTGATTAGTGCTTACAGGGCCAAGTCTTGTGTCCTGACTTCTTGAGTTCTATCGTACATACTCGAAAGCCATGTGTGGAGTTAATGCCTTGGCTATTTCCAACCAATGCAGGGTGACCCAAAGAAGAAAACATTGCCATAGTGCATTTCTCATATTATAGCAGTCTTGCTCTTAAATCTTGCATACATAGTTTTCTTTATTTCGGTTCAGTTTTGATAAATCCTCTTTAGGCATAGACAACTGTTTTATCTTCTCAGTTTAGTGTGGTTTCAAATTTTAAAGGCATATAACAGAAAACTACGTTGAATTGTAGAAGGTAATCTTGTGCAGTAATCCACTTTAAAAAATCATATGGTGCTCTGCACATGCATATGTTACATCACACCTCTGCTTGCCAAAAGTTTGGGAAATGTTGCTGTTGGATCATTTTTAATTAGCAAATCATTCATTTTAATGCTGTCATCATATACAAAAATAAAACAAGCATTCATATTGAGAAATAATTCATTAGAAATTATTTTTACACTTTCAAACAAGAGTTAATAAAGTCAAAAAGATTAGAGAAGTACAAGAGTTATTAGCCTTATCTGTGTTAAATGTGGATCATAAGCCCGATTCTGTGGGATTTTGGTATTTGATGAGTATATATGAAGATGTTTTTAATTATTAACAGAAATATTAGTTATCACTAGCTTAAAATATTAATTTTTATGGTATGTACTTAGTCATAATGATGACTTAGTTCATGGAGATTGCAATCTGTTCATCCTTATCTGTTTTCATGAGATCACATGTATATACATTGTACTAGACATTTATGGTTTGCCATGTAATTGCATAACTGTTTTGGTATCTACTGGAAATCATCCTTAGGCATAAATAAATATAAATACCCTTGAGTTTCATTTTTCTGTTTTTCTGCCTCAGAATAGACCACAACAAAGATAAACATGTCCACTCATTAATATTTAGCTGGTGAAACACTACTCCAAATGCTGGCTCTCGTTCAGAAAATAACTGAAGATTAGGGTGTCAGGAAAATATTGGATGATGCATCCAGTTCTACTGGCTAACTGTAGATTACAATTTCTTTCTGATTTTCTTCATAAACTGTCAGCTGTCTCCCTTCCCCACATTTCTATTAGTGTCCTCTTAACAGCACCAACTCCCTCTATTGCAGCTAACTGCAGCCCCCTTCAAGGTTTCTTGCTGTAGCAAAGGACTTTGTTTATGGAACTGGAACTTCACTCTCTTTCCCTGGATCAAATCTAAATAACTCCACCCCCTTCCTCCTCTTTAAGACTTGAATAACAAGGTCATTTTTTCATTCATTCAAAATTGACTATGACTTGTATTTATTATTATTATTATGGAAGATAATTGGGTTTGATAATTGGAGGTTTTGTGGGCGAGGGGCTTGGACTTCCAGCAAGCATGTGTGAGCGTGTTAGATAGGAGTGAATGGAGACGAATGGTTTTTGGGACATGACGATCTGTTGGAGTGTGAGCAGGGTAACATTTTGTGAAAGGGGTTCAGGAAACCAGTTAATTGATTTAGTTGGACTTGAGTCCTGGAAATGGGAAGTACAATGCCTGCACTTTAAAGGAGGGGTCTGAGATAGTGACAGCTGGGAGGGACTATTCTCAGCTGTCGTATCTGAGCTCCTCTGCAAAGACAGTGATTATGTATGAGTGTGGTGAAAGTGTTGAATGATGATGAAAATATTTTCTTTTTGGGTCACCCTGCCTCGGTGGGAGACGGCCGACTTGAAAAAAAAAAAAAAAAAATTGGGTTTGACCTAGGTGACAGTTGGTAGACAGCTACCACCCAGGGAAGTACTACTGTCCTGCCAAGTGAGTGTAAAACGAAAGCCTGTAATAGCTGGTGTTTTTTTTTTTTTTTTTTTTTTTTTTTTTCTTTCTCTCTTATACATGCAAGATTTCAGGTACATCTTGCTACTTCATGTACAAGTGTATGTATACATACCCCTCTAGGTTTTCTTCTATTTTCTTACTAGTTCTTGTTTATTTCCTCTTATCTCCATGGAGAAGTGGATCAGAATTCTTCCTCCGTAAGCCATGCATGTTGTGAAAGGCGACTAAAATGCCAGTAGCAAGGGGCTTGTAACCGCTTCTGTATACATTACTAAATTTAAAAAGAGAAACTTTCATTTTTCATTTTGGGCCACCCTGCCTTGGTGGGATACGGCTGGTTTGTTGAAAGAAGAAGAATTGGGTTTGATCCAAATAAGGGGAGGACAGGCACAATTCTTGTATCAAGAGCCCCTTACAAGTATCAAGGAACCTCAAGGGGCTGTGGGTTATAACCTGTGACTGTTTTGATGCATAGATTTCCACTTGTGCTGTTACTGCTGCTACTGCCTCACACCACTGCCATTGGTGCTCAAGGAGCACCAATGGCAGTGGTTTTAGCGCTTCTTTTTATTATAATAATAATAATAATAATAATGGCAGTGGTGTAACTTAACTTCCCATTCCTCAAGGTGACTTAACCTCCCATTCCTCAGGTGCTAGATTACTACAGATTTAACTCTTCCCCATAAAAACAAATGAAAATGCAGCTGATGCTTCTGTTAATGATCCTGCTCATATAAAAATAAAAGTCCTCTATGATAGCCCACCCTTAATGCAGATATTCTCTTTCAGTTCTTGTCTTCCTCTGATATATGCTTTATAAACCCTCTCATCCCTCCTTTTCCTTTATTTCTGCTGAAATCTATTTCTTCTCTGCTGTGGGGCATCACATAACCATCGTGGATTTTGCACTTTACCATGGATATAATTTAACCTTGGCTGTGTAGTGTTGAATGGTCCTTGGAGTTTAGCTCTTTCCATATGTGAACTATAATGCAATACTGTATTACTTTTGTAGGATTACCCTTGAAAGGTACCTTGGTATCAGTGAAGGGCTCTTGATCTAAAGAATTTCAGCTACCCTCCCTTCTATAGCTCAAACCTGTTTCCCTTCATTATCCAGGCCTATTATGATCCCCCACCCCTACTGGTTTAGTGCACTTAAAAAGCCCTTATTTTGTCACTGCTCTGCTGTATGACCCCTGTGGTTTAGCACTTCTTTTTTATTATAATAATAATAATAATAATAATTGTCACTGCTCTATCAATTGTTGCCAGCATGGGTGACTTACAGACACCACACTCCTGCTGTCTCCTTCAAGGAAGGGGGATGCTTTATGTGTTGGTGAGCTGTATAACCCCTGTGGTTTAGTACTTCTTTTGATTATAATAATAATAATGTGTTGGTGAGAGACTTGATCTAAGGAATTAGTTTTCCTTGGATCAAACATGATTACTTCCCATTCCCCATGCAATGTTAAGGAAATTTCTGAAGAATTAATCCCTTCAAAGGAGGGTAGGGACCTAGGGGAACTTTTAGGGATATCTTTAACTTTTTTTTTTATTGTGCTATGTCAGTGCTGTATGACCCTTGCTTAGTTTTGGTTATAATAATATGCTGTGCCTATTTTTTTTATGCCTGTGAGAGCTGGAAGATGCTGCAGTGCTAATGAGGAGGGCTCTTGGTCCAAGGAACTAAAGTTATCTTCCCCCCTTCCCTTAAGGGAGGTTATTTGATGCTGAGGTGAGGAGGGACTCTGGAGACAAGGAACTGGCCTTATCCTCTGTTTCCTTGGGTCAAATCTGAATGCTTCCCATTCTGCCGGCTGTATAACCCCTGTGGTTTAGCGCTTCTATTTGATTATAATAATAATAATTCCCATTCTGCCAATGCTATATTACCCTTTCATGTTTAGTGCTACCCCTGGATTAAAATGCAAAATAGAGGGAGAATAGTTTAGTGCTTCCCAACAAAAAAAATTCACTTTATTATAGCAGTTGTTTTATTGTACAATTTTTTGCTTTAACACCGTTGCTTTATTTTGTCCACTTTACCTAATTACACCTCAAGGGAGGTTCCTTGACACTAGTGAGGGGCTCTTGATCTAGGGAATTGGATCTGTGCTCCGGTTCTCTGAATTAAGGCTGAATACCTTCCATCTTCACCCACGCGCTGTATAACCATACGGGTTTAGCGCTCCCTCATACTTAGAATAATTATTTACCTAATTAGAAATGTTTGTTCTGTTGTCATTTCAGGAGGGAACCATTGTTCTAATTACTGCTCGGATACTGGCAATATTTCCTCTCCGGACATCACGCTCAAAACAGCGACACCATCTAGGGTGGCTCCTGTCCATGAAGCGACTTGGAACTACACTCCTTGCATCAGATCTAATTAACTCATATTTCCTTGGCACTATGATCTCAATGGATTTCCTGTTTCCCAATAATAATAATAATAATAATGTCACTTTGACATTTTTGGGTTATCTTAAGTAATTTTCTTTATGTAATTTACACACGCTGCTATGTATTATAATTTATTTAACTATATTTATGTGTATCTGTACCTGAATAAATTTACTGAATAATAATGATAGTAATAATAATCAAACAAAGGTACGGATGGGGATTAGAACCTATGGCAAATGAGTCTTCATAACAAAAATATACGGCGACAACTTTGGTGCCCCTATAAATCCCTAACAAGAACAAGAACATGCTGAAACTAAATGTCAGAATAGTCAAGAACATAACAACATATGGAATCCGGATATCCAACATCGTGCTCAGGCACGTAAATAACATTAACATGTCGAATCCGTATATCCGACTCTGCTCAAGAACATTATCAAAGAGCGATAAATAACGCATTAGTATCGTGAGACAGAGCAGCAGAGAACTGCATTATTCAACAATTTTTGAGGGACATGTTTTTAATTAGTTACCAATTTACATTTTAATTTAGGCATTGTTCTTTGATTTTCTTTGAGTTTGTATATTGCCTGATGATGGAATAAAGTTGACTCATAAAATAGTAGTGAATAAATGATGTGTCAAAATAGCAATGCTGGTTTTCATCTTAAAAGTACAATTTTTATTATCGAAATTATATATATCACATTATGGGACCAATGGAAATAAGCCTATAAAAATTAAGTTTATTCAGGCACAGGTATACAGAAGTGCAATTATCATACATAGTGTAAAAAAATTACTTGGGATAACCCAAAAAGTCAGTGACTTATTTCCATCGGGGTCCATTAATGACTGCTTAATTATCCTATTTTAAATCGTCATCACTTCTCACTGCTGTATGTATTAACTGATTACGTATACCCTGCAACGTTGTACATTCTTTATATGTGAAATATTTGTATGTTGTAACTTGTAACCTAAATAAACATCTTACTAAGCCCTGGTAAGGAGTTACTATTTCCGATGCTGAGTTCCAATAATGCCGGATCTCTCTGAATAAAACACTCAGGGCTATTATATCTAAAGAATATTTCCAGCAAAAATGGATGTGTTTGCTAAAATACATTTGACATAATGCTTGTTATAAGTTGTATATAAAATCTAGATATTTTTGCTTTTAAAAGAGTATTCTTGTGGTGATGAATGCTGACCAAAACAAGGGTGCCGCAGTGATAAGCTCAGTCGAGTGTGTTGTGTTAGTGAGTGAGGGTGTACACTGTTCTCCTGGAGGAGTAAATGGTTATTTTCTGCACGTGTTAAACACAGACCGCAAATATGCCTGTGTTTCACACCAAGACAATCGAGGGCATCTTGGAGCCCGTGGCCCAGCAGGTAAGGAGTGTCTCTACCTCTTGTCACGTTGTCTTGCCGGCGGCGGCCCAGTTGATTTCAAGACAGCCGTGACAACCTCCTCTTGTGTCATGTTTGGTCGTGATGGTCACCTCATCGGAGGTGCCGTGGCGCCAGTGAAGGGCTCTTCATCCAGGGAGTTGCAGCTATCTTTCACTCTCTTGGATCAAACCTGAGTGCTTCTTAGTCTCCAGGCGCTGTATAACCCCTAAGAGTTTAGTGCTTCCCCATAACTATACTAATAATAATGATGGTCATCATCATTCTTACGTTTGTAAGAATGCTGCTGCTTAGATATTCAGTGTAACCAGTAGCTTTGTTGATATTTCTTTTATTATTTAAGTGAACACTTCTACTGTCAGTGTCACCATATACATCATGCTTTTGTTTTCCATTTTTAAATTTCTGAAAAATTCTGTATTTAAGTCTCTCTACTACAGTAAACAATGACAGCTGATGATTTTCAGCTGCAGTATATTTCTTTTTCATTTCTATATAATGTCCCTGTAATACTGTTTTAACTTTTGTACAAAATCTAAATAAAAACTTGCACTTTGGTTACAATTTTTTCTTTTAACTAATTGTATTTCTCATGTGATAAAATTAAAATTCTGGAGCTTGTTTTTGGTTTGTACATACTGTACATATTCATCTGTTGTGCATTATAGCCAACACTTACTGACTTGTGGTAAGTATTGTTTTGCCAGACCACAAATTTGTTGTAATAATTTTTATTTGGGGGCTTCGGGTCCCCTTGCCCTCCCTTGGCACTGCCCATGAACTACAGTTATCTTTACAGCCTTATCTAGTTATATTTTTTCCTTCACTGGCCTGGTGCTCCAGCCACACCCCTTCCTCTCTTATCACTACCCATGAATCGTACAGTTTACCTTCTCTTATCTACTAGTTCCCAAGCTCTCACCCCTGATCCTTCTACCTTTTCTGGTTTTTCCCCCTTTTCTGGTTCCTCTTCTTACCTGGAGTCTACCTGGAATCTGTTCCATGGGTCAGTGCCCCTACAGCCTAGTCCCAGACCAGGCCTCTCAGTAGCTGGCTTGATCAACCAAGCTCTTGGTGCTAGCTACATGAAGTCCAGTGTAGGCACCACAGCCTGATTTGTCAGGAATTGACTTGAGAAACTTGTCCATTTCTCTTTTGGCGACAGCCAGGAGTTTGTTGGTAATCCCCATTATGTTTGAAGGGAGGGCATTGAAAAGTCTTGTCCCCTTCACATTTATTGAGTTTTCCCTTTCTTTGGTCCTTTACATTCAATTTCTGGTTCCTTTCTCTTCTTTCCTTGATCTCTTTCCTTCTCTGGTCCCTCTTTCTTCTTTGCTCTCTCCTTTCCTTTCTTCCCAGGTCCCACTCCTTCCCTTGTGGTCTGGTGGCTAGAGCTCTCGCTTCACACACGGAGGGCCCGGGTTCGATTCCCGGCGGGTGGAAACATTTCGACGTGTTTCCTTACACCTGTTGTCATGTTCACCTAGCAGCAAATAGGTACCTGGGTTGTTAGTCGACTGGTGTGGGTCGCATCCTGGGGGACAAGATTAAGGACCCCAATGGAAATAAGACACAGTCCTCGATGACGCACTGACTTTCTTGGGTTATCCTGGGTGGCTAACCCTCCGGGGTTAAAAATCCGAAGAAAATCTTATCTTATCTTTATCTTGTTCCTTTCCTTTCTCTCCCTGGACTCTCTCATTCCTTTTCTCCCTGGTCTCTCGTCCTTCCTTCCCTGGTCCTTCTCCCTTCTTCAATGGTTCCTTTCCTTCCGTGACTGAACATAACACAGCTGCTGTATCAACTATGCACATTTTATGAATTTTATTTCAGAGAACTCCTAAGTGTTTTCAGCAGTAACAGATGGGTTGATCAAGCCTTGATTCATCAAGAGGCTTGGTTCGGGATCGGACCACAGGGACATTACCCTCCTAAAGCATCCTTTAGATATTTTATAGCCTCTGTAATGTCATCCTGGTATATGAATTGTTTTGCGAAAAGGCATTTCTGCACTTGTATTCCAATTACCCTCTTGTCAGCTTCTTTCTTTCATCAGAAAACTTCTTATATTTACTTGCTTCACTCAAAATGATGCTGCAGATTGTAGCTCTTCAACACTGCCACATTTTTTTTTTTGCCAGACTAAGCAGATGGCTTTCCTATTTATACACATCATAAAATATATACAGTGTATACTTCCAGCCTGTGTTGAATGCTTCCTGTTCAGTATCTACTATACTTCAATTAACTCATTTCTAAATTAAAATGAGTAATATAATTTTTCCTTTCCAAAATTGACACAATAAATGCATAAATAAAAGTAAGATAACTCCAACAATATTCTCTTATGAAATTTGCACAAGAGGTTGATATGCCTAGGACTAAAACACCATAGAGTTGAATAAAGGCAGGTAAATTACAAAATCAGGCATTTGCATATAAGTGTTTAGCCATGACTTATGTAATGATCTTTGGGTACCACCACCAGTGTGTAATCTACAGTGGCATCACAAGCTACAAGCCAAAGGCAAGTTAAACTACTTAACCTCAGTCACCCTACCACGTCACATGCAGAACTGCCAGTTAGACATCATTGCCAGTTAGACATCTTGCCAGACACAACTGTGGACCACAAAAAATTCTTTAGCATTCTGCAAATTTTATTCATTATTTGTAAATTTAGGTCTTTTCATGGCTTATTTTAATTAAGAGAAATAGCATTGTTACAAGATTATTTTAAAAATTAATTGCAAATAAATTGGGTCCAAATAGTAATGAAGTACAGCAATTATACGAACTGGACCAATAAATGTATTTCGTACATTGATAAGAACCCACATTTTCAAATGGGTCCTCTTGAATATGGTAGATGAAAGCCTCATCAGTTGGAAAGCATAGTTTCATGTTTGTACACGTAGCCTTTGTAATATTTCTGATAGCTAAATCCTGGTTAGAGGACTCCTTGATCCGTGCAATAAAGAAACCAAGTGACAACCAGTATTGTTCAGAATAGCTTCATTGGTGTTTAGATTACCACTTATGTCAAGCTTTTACTTTTATAGCAGGTAACTAATCTTTCCTTTACCAGAATGTTACACACAACTGCCCTATATCGATTGACTTGAATTTTATGGCAAATGGCTTGCGCACAGATCTTTCGTTTCGTCTTTCAAGACTCATGAAGAGAGATTACTTGATCCAATTGCCTTGAGGTATCTGGCTCACACAGTAGTTTCCTCACCTTTTCTCTTGTCATACTTAGTGTCCAGTACTCATGGGTAAACTATACCTCTTTGGCTCTATGGTAGCGTTCTTATTTCTTGGGAGAATACCTCCTTAAATTTCTTGGGGAGCTCCATACTCTGTGTGTACTTGCCTGTTTGTGGTTACAGATGTCAAGTCTTAGCTCCATGCCCCACCTCTCAATTTACCACTTACCAGATTCACTCTCCTAACCTCATGGGCCCTACTGTACCTATTCCTAAAATTATGTATGGAGCTTTCCTTCACTCGTCAAGATCTTTCCACTTCCCGATAACTCTGAGAATGAAGAAATACTTCCTAACATCCCTGTGGCTCATCTGAGACTTCAATTTCCAGAGGTGTTCCTGAGTTCCAGTTTCTTGCCTCTCACAGCCTGCCACTGTCTACCTTATCAATTTCCCTGGGCATTTTGTATGGTATCATCATCCCCCTGATTCTTATGTCCTCCAATGTTGTTAGGTCCAATTAAATTAGCCTCTCCTCGTAATTCATGTCCCATAGCTCAGAAACAAGCCTTGATGCATACTTCTTCACTTTCTCCAGCTTCTTAACCTGATTTTTTCAGGTGGTGGTTCTGTATCGGTGCTTCATGCTCCAAGATGGTTCTGTGTGGGTGTGGAGGGGAAGCGACCTTGAGTATTGTGGATGTTTCATGGCATGGGTCACACTACACATATACACTGCACATGGTGTCTCTCTCAAAAACCTATGCTTGTAACTGGCACGAGTGAATAAGGAAACTAGGGAAAAGCTCCTACATCATAATTACCCCCAGCATTCATTTTATTAACAAAGTCACAATGCCATGGCTGAAACAATTCACCAATTTCCTGCACTTAGGAACCTTAGGATGACATTTCAGTCCCTCCAGGACCATCGTCAAATCACAACTGAATGAGAAAGAGGTGAAGGCCGGAAGACAGTGGCCTTCTATGGTTTTTTTCCTTGGTTGTCAATTGACAATGGTCAGGAGGGACTGGAACGTCATCCTAAGGTTCTTCACCTAAATGTGGGTTTTCTGGTGAATATATTTTATTGCATTAACGCATTAATTTATATAAAATTCAGTAAAACAAATTCAACTTCTATAACAAAAGCATACAGTGGGATCAAATTAACCATGTCGTAAATGAAACAAACTGGGAAGATATTCTAAATGACTTAGATCCGAACATTGCTTAGAAAAAATTAACTCTGTGGTACTTAAAGTATGTTCAAGGCACATTCCCCCAAGAAAAAAAGATGTAAACTAGAAAGTGGGCCTCCAGCAGAAACAGCCTGGTTGACCAGGCAAGCACCAGACGAGCCTGGCCCATGGCCGGGCTCAGAAAGTAGAGAAACTCTCGAAACTCTTCAAAGGTATATCAGAGGAAGATGCTCCCTCAACAGGCGAAGGCGAAGAACCACAGAGCTGCTGAAAGGGGCCAATATATCTGAAATACCAAAGGGACAGTACAGAGAAATAGAAAATATTGAACTTAAGCTTAAGGAATCATACAGGGGCCAAGAAACACAGGAAGAATTTAAAGCCGTAAATGAAATTAAAAAAAAATTATATATTTCTTTTCCTATGCCAAATCTAAGGCAAAAACCACATCCTGTATTGGGCCCCTGCTTAAACAAGATGGGACTTGCACAGATGACTGCAAAGAAGTGCGAGATACAGAAGTCGCAATATGACTCAGCGTTTAGTGAGCCGTTAATCAGTCTAAGGGTTGACAATCTAAATGAATTTTTTATGACCGAGACCCAAAATTTCTTATATAATCCTAACACCACAGGACTTGCAAAAAGCAATAAATGACATGCCCATGCCCTCTGCTCCAGGCCTAGACTCGTGGAACTCCGTCTTCTTCAAGAGCTGCAAGAAACCTTTCCGGGTGCCTTAAATATTCTATGGAGAGGGAGCATAAACACGGGTGATTCCAGTTACTTAAAACAGTAGATATAGCCCCACTCCAAAAGTGGCAGTAAAGCAATTGTAAAGAATTACAGACTGATAGCACTAATGTCCCACATCATTAAAATCTTTGAAAGATGTTCTAAGAAGTAAGATCGCCAACCACTTGGATACCCATCAGTTGCACAACCCAGGGCAGCATAGGGTTAAAGCAGGTCACACCTGCCTCTCGCAGCTATTGGATCACTGTGTCATTGTCTTGGATGTATTGGAGGTCAATCAAAATGCACATGTAGTATACACAGACTTTGCGTAAGCCTTTGACAAGTGTGATCCTGGTGTAACAGCACACACAATCCTCGATGAAGGAATAACAGGAAAAGTTGGTAGATGGATCTATAACTTCCTAACGGCGCTGTATGACCCCTGTGGTTTAGCGCTTCTTTTGATTATAATAATAATAATATAACTTCCTAACAAATAGAACTCGAGTAATAGTAAACAGAGTAAAGTCAGTGGCAGCTACAGTGAAAAGCTCTGTTCCACAAGATACAGTACTTGTTCCCGTCCTTTTCCTCAAAATCATATCTGACATAGGCAGAAATGTAAGTCACAGCACCATGTCCTCCTTAGCTGATACCAGAATTTGCATGACAGTGTCAATTATCGAGGACACTGCAAATCTCCAAGCGGACATTAACAAAGTCTTTAAATGGGCGTCAGAAAACAATCTGAAGTTCAGTGAAGACTAAATTTCATTTACTCCGCTATAGAAAACTCGAGAAAATAAAAACTGGATCAGAGTATAAAACAAATTCCAACCACACAGAGCAAAAAACTAATGTGAAGGACCTGAGAGTGATGTCAGAGAATCTCATTTTCAAAGATCACAACAATGTATCTACCACATCTCCTAGGAAAATAATAGGATGGATACTGAGAACCTTCAAAACTAGAGATGCCAAGCCAATGATGATTCTCTTGAAATTGTTTTTTTTTTCTATCTAGGCTGGAATATTGCTGTACACTATTGGCCCCTTTCAAGGCAGGCGAAATTGCATATCTGGAGAATATACAGATAACTTTCACTGCATGTATAAGTACCATAGAGCACCTAAATTACTGGGAGTGGCTGAAGTCCTTGGAATGCAGGAGAGAAAGATACATGATAATATACACTTGGAAAATCGTAGAGGGACTTGTCCCAATCTGCACACGGAGATCACTCCCTACGAAAGCAAAAGACTCGGTAGGCGGTGCAACATCCCCCAATAAAAAGCAGGGGCGCTATGAGTACGGTAAGAGACAACACAATGAGTGTCAGAGGCCCAAGACTGTTCAAATGCCTCCCAGCATACATAATGGCGATTTCCAATAGACCCCTGGCTGTCTTCAAGAGGGAACTGGGCATACACCTAAAGTCAGTACCTAACCAGAAGGGCTGTGGTTAGTACGTTGGTTTGCGTGCAGCCAGCAGTAACAGCCTGGTTGATCAGACCCTGATCCACCTCGAGGCCTAGATCAACGCCCCTGCATGACCGGGCCGCGGGGGCGTTCACCCCTCAGAATACTCTACACATATATATATATATATATATATATATATATATATATATATATATATATATATATATATATATATATATATATATATAGTGTGTATGTCTGTGTTACAACTTGTATAATAGTACTTGATATATTTTAACGAGTTCTACTCTTTAAGTTCATCTTGAGACTAGACGTCATTAATTACTGCTTGGTCAGGACTTTTGTTGTAGCAGCCCGCAGACCTGTATAGCCATCGCAATCTAGCCGACTTGGCACTTTCAGCAGGTATTGGTCTAGCTTCCTCTTAGAAAACTGTACTCTTGTTCTGGCAGTATTTCTTATATCTGGGTATGTAATGGCATGAAATATTGACACGATGATTAAGGAGATATACATACGTAGTTACAGTATATGGAACCTTCATTGACGTGTTGCCTTGGGTTGCCCTTGCAGTGGATTTTACGTATCTGATAAATAGTTAATGTTAGTTTGTCTAGCGTGATCAATAATTCCCGAAAAACCATAACGGTTAAGGGAAAATATAAGAAGAAAAAAAAATCGTGAAAATTTCTCACAATAAAGTGATAAAGGATATCGGCACAGAGAATGATTGATGCACATCAACCTGTCGTCACGACATTGTCATATTGGCTTTCCCTGCGTATGAATGGTTATATTATCAAATACAACCTTTATGGAAGGTGCCTTGATGTTGGTGAAAGACACTATCTAAGGAAATAGCTATCATGTCCTTCGTGGATCAAACCTGATTACTTCGTATTTCTCAGGCACTGTATAACCCTAACATATGCATATGTGTCTAATTTATAACCCTAACGGGTTTAGTGCTTCCCCGTGGATATTAATGTGAAATACATACTCGGGTCTGAAGTTAACTAGGCTATTGGTCTACTATATACAAGAAAACATTCCCAGTCTCAACAATTTGCTAATCTTAAAGTAAGCAATACGAGGTAAGGTAGCATTTTAGCTTATACAGATATTTCCCAGAATTACCTTAATAGCATTTATTGAAGTATAATCAAACACCACACTCGGCTAATAGTGAGCAGGAAAATGAGTAAGGGGGGAAGGAACAGTCGGTCAAACAGACAATCTACCCTGCTGCAAGGCTCATCTGAAGCTTCTATTGGACTAGAATTTTCGGGGAATAATTAACTATGAGAAAATACAATAATGTGTGTGTGTATATATATATATATATATATATATATATATATATATATATATATATATATATATATATATATATATATATATATATTATACGTATATATGTATGTCGTGCCGATTAGGTAAAACTGGTCAATTAGCAAGAACTCATCTAAAATTAAGTCCTTTCTAAAATTTTCTCTTATACGTTTAAAGATATATTTTTTCATTTATGTTAATGTAAGAATTTATAATTTTGTACCAAGAGAAACTTTGAAAACCTACCTAACCTTATTACAACAAGCGCAATTTAATTTAGCGTAACCCAACTAAATATATTTTAGATACGTTAACATTAATTTAATAATAAACAAACACAATGAAATATATTTTTTCGTTATGTTCAGAATGATTTTGGCGAAATTATTGCATACACAAATTTTCACTTGTCTTATATGGCAAGGTGAGTGTTGCTATTTAAGCCAAAATCGCAAGTTTTACCTAATCGGCACGACATATATATATATATATATATATATATATATATATATATATATATATATATATATATATATATATATATATTATTTTACACTTTTTTTTTCCCCGGTTAGTTTTGTTTCTCCCCTACCCTCTCCTTTGCATTGTCCTGTTGCTTCAGGTCCCCATCTTTCTACACTTTCTTCTGAGCTATAGTTTCCCTCCATGAAGCTTGTCCGGCGCTTGCCCTCACCTTGTGATGGTGCAAGCAGTGGGCGGCCGACCACACCCATGATTTCCACTCAGTTTTATTACACAGTTTATGTTGACCTTGTGTGCTGCTCGAGATTTGTGCCCGTATATTGTTACACCTCCCTTCCAAGGGAGGGGGTGGGGGTGCCTTGATGCTGGTGAAGGACTCTAGCCCAGTAACTGCTATTACCCACCTCTTGGATCGAATCTTAGAACCTTCCACTCCCCAGGGGTTGTATGACCCTTACGAGCGAACGGTGTCCCGTAGCTCGATTGCTAACACACTCGGTTCACACATTGAGGTTCTTGGTTCGATTCCCGATACGGGTGGAAACATTAATGTTTCCTTAAGACACCTGCTGTCCATGTTCACTTACCAGTAAAATATGTACCTGGGTGTTAGTCGACTGGTGTGGGTCGCATCCTGGGGACAAAATTGACCTAATTTGCCCGAAGTGCTCTGCATTACAAGGGGTTTTGTATATAGTAGTATGTCATTGATATCAGCAAGGCCTGTATACTTTGTACATGTTGAAATAAAGATTATTATTATTATTAGCTAGGGGGTCGTACCTCTGCATTGGGTTTATATTGTAACTTGCTAAAATTGAAGATCTTTGTGTTATGTGTATGTGCGTTATTTTAAAATATTATGTATCTACGTATAATATTGCAATAGTTTAATTATTTTAATATAATTACAGTAAACGTGAAGTGTTTATTTTTTTATCCATTATGGTATATTGGGTGACATGGGGCCTAGAGACCTGCCTCCATGCGATGCTGTCAACAATTAATAAACTAAAACCAAAATTAAAAAAAAAATGGAAATGAAAACTGGTATGTTGTAATGTTTGTTGGATTATAAAATCGAAATACCCTTCCAGATGTCAATGAGAGGGTCTTCATCCTGGGAACTGGAGCTGTCCTCCTCTTGGAATAATCAAACCTGATTGCGTCCCATTTACTAGGAGCTGTATGACCCCTACGGGTTTAGCGCGCTGTACTGAAAAAAGAAATCCATTGTGCTGAAGGACGGAACGAAACTAAGTCGCGTTTTCATTTCTACTTTGTTTGTTGGGCGTTGTTGCGCTCGTGGCACTGACTCTCACGTTTCAAAAATACACAAGTTCCTTCTTGGTAAATCTGAGGTGAGAGCTACTGTGAAGTGATTGTTGTGACCGGAGAGAGAACTAGGCTACATATTACTATGTTAACAAAATTAAGAATTTATGGGGCTGATAATGGTAGGCAATTTGAATCAAGAGTACCAGGGATAAGGATGCTAGGAAGTACGTATTTAACATGAGGGGTAGATAGAAAGTGGAATGATCTGTGTAAGTGGTGGAGACATTAAATGATCAGCCTCAAGAGTAAGTATAATAAGGTTCATGAGGACAAACCGATAATACTTGTCAACGTAGTCTAATAGGGCAATTAAAGCAGGTGCTTTGTTGCTGGTGAGTTCCTGATGCGAGGAATTGGAGCTACTTTGGTCAAACCTGATTACTAGGTTTTCATGGTATTTTCAAGGTAATGTATAGCCCATGCAGGTTTAGCTTTCTCATGAATATATATTAGTTCGGTAAACTGGGTCAACAGTTCAAGTCTACCCTCCCTCCTGCAAACAACTGGACATGTTCCAATGGCCTGGTGTCTGTCTCTTTCATTGTGTCTTTTTAAGTCCTGCCAATACATTCACTCCAGCTCATTTCCTCTTCCGTTGATTTTTTTCTCCTTCCGTTCAGTCTTTTAACTCCATTGCTTCTGCCCCTCGGTCCCAGCCTTCCTGCCATTCAGGAGGCGGCCACGCCCTACCACTCACAATAGAGCCTCAAATTTGACTCATTACTTTAGATACCACTGGTGTTCAGTGGTGCGGACCCATTACAGTCTCTGCCAGATATTAGGTCTTTATTGTTCCCGCAATTAATTTTACAGTCCAAGAGCAATCCTACCACAAGATCTGTACCCTTCAGAGGAGGTGAATTAATGCCATCGAAGCGCTCTTGATTCGAGTAAGTGGAGCTACCCTTCCCTAAATCGTATTTGATTGCCTACCTTTCCTCAGGCGCTATGTAATCCTTACGGGTTTAGCGTTCCACTATGAATGTAATGTATATAATCGAAGGTCTCTTTAATATATGTATATTATTCAAACATATTAGACCAGAGGACTCGAACCTGCGCACTCTACATCAAAGTACACAGCACTTATACCATATCGCCTCACGAGCGATATAGTATCGCTCGTGAGGCCAAAACATGCAGGGGAATGAAATGAAATAGCTAGGGACCATGACGTGACGCCTGAACAACTAGGCTGTTACTGCTAGCCGTACGCAAACCAGCGTACGAACCACAGCCCGGCTGATCGGGGACTGACTTTAGGTATCTGTCCAGTTACCTCTTGAAGGCTAAGCCACTCGTGGAGTGTCCAGACGTGGGTTTGAATCCTGCTGGCTGCGCTTTATATATATATATATATATAATATATATATATAATTTATATATAATAAATCTCACTTCTAGGGAAACGGGGGCAACAAGAGTAAGGAGACTTATCGTCTCTTCCAGTCTGGGAATTGAGCTTGGGCCCTTTCTGTTTTGAGCCTTTACTGTTGAACAGCCAATTCCTCAGGTGCTACTTGACCCCTGTGGATTTAGTGCTTCCTCGTGAGTAATATTAATAGTAATCGACTTCCAGGATCATTAGCACTGAAGCGACTGTGTGTAATTAAGACTAACTAATGGTGGTCTAAGTGGCATTCATATGTATGTTGAACACAATATACAAATCTGCTGTGCTCTACGGTGAGATTTTTTTTATTAAAACAAATTGAATACTCCAGCAGTGTGCTGGTGTGACAAGTACACAGGATGGTTTTCTTAAAATTCTCTCTAGGTAGGGTCCTCGATGCTGGTAAGGGGCTTTTGTTTCAAGGAACTGGACTTGTCCCTCCCATCATTGGATAGAACCTGATTGGCTCCCATCCTCAATCGCTGTATGACTCCTACGGATTTAGTGTTGCCTCCCTAAATATTATAATTTAAAATCGTAATGAAATTATCAACCTGTGCTCTGGAAGTGTTCAGTGCGTCAGTGAGGCTGCGGGAGTTTGCAAGGTTTCATTCCAGTAAAGCAGGAATTAGTTGTCTGGGAATTTGTGAAAGTACTCTGGTATTCTGCCACGAGAGTATGTACTTTGTTTTGTGAGTATTTGGCGCGAGTGGTGAGCCAACTACAAATGCTTTACACTTTGGTTTGTATATTGGGTAATACTTTGTTATATATTGATGTTGATGACCCACACCCGTCGTTACTCTTCCCACACCACAATAGAAGCAGCAACCTGTATAACCTTACGCACAATACCACTACCCGCCTATATTATTTTGTTTATCTCATTATACATGTACCCTGATTGGCGTCTTGCGCAGGTCATGTGTTTAACAATTTGTATTTATCGATGTTTGGAAGTTAAAATACTACCTCTTAATTGGTTCCAATCGGTAACCACTAACCACTGTGTGAAATATTTTTTAATGCTTCTTCTGTGCTGCTTCTCTGAACGTTTAATATAGCTTATTCCCTGAACTCTTATTTTTTTTTTCCTATTTTATGACTTCAGTCTTTCTTCATAACTTATAGTTCTTAACTCTAGAACCCATTGTAAATATTTTTAACCTATTTATCTTAATTGGTGTGGTACGGACATTACAGCACTGTTGTCTGTTTCATATTTTGTCTAACGACCTATTTATTACTTATCGCGTTTTTCCCTCTTCAAATGTCTTATTTGCGTATCTAATGGATTTTACAAATGTTTTAGCAGAAAAAATGCTCTTTACTTCATGGGATATTTCATTTTCATTTTTTTTACATGCACAATATTTGTTATTTTTCATATATTTGTTAAGGTGCTTTGTAGTAGTGAAACCTGACGAGTAATCTAGTGTGTAGTTTATTCCGCACATTTCTTCGATACCCAGGATGACACCTTATTTGGTCCCACTGCTTTATTTTGTACTGTGTGCAATAGTAATTTCTTTACCTCGTCACCGATTATTCCAGTGAGTTCCCATTTGACTAGATGGTCCAAGTTAAGCTTTTTTTGTTAACATTTCTTTTCATGTAATATCTCTCATTTAATTTGTTTTTTACTAACTTTAATGGAACGTTTAGGTTCAGCTTGCTTTTTTTCCCCTACCCTTATTCCTGCTTTCGTATTCTTCGCCCCATTTTACATTCCTCTCTGCAGCGATGTATGACCCTGTTGGTTTAGCGCTTAGTTTTGATTATAATAATACATTCTAATTTGTTTGACTCCGGTAATCTTGTGTGGTTGGGTCGATTCCTAACACCCGTCACCGGAATTTACCTGTGACGGGTGTCAAGCATTTTCATTCATGTAACCCAGCCTGAGTTACTAGTTCTTTCATTATGAAGGCGTTGTGGCACTTCTACTCATGTTGGGTTGTTACTCACTGCGGGCCACACCCTTGGTGCCCTCCTGTGTGCCAATACTGGCGCACTCCTGAGTGGAACCACTAGTTTAGTTCTGGGTGACACCACTGGTGCGCGCCTGGGTGACGTCATTGGTACACCACTGGTGCACTCCTGGGGCACTTGTCAGACTGGAACTGTACAATCCTAAATCCGCCGGTGACTTAATTACTTAGACCAAATATATTCAAGAGAGATTAAACTTAATTACTATACTGAATATAATTCAACATCGTACTATAAAAAATGGGACAGTATTACTGGTAACAAGGGGAGTGAAAAGAAAAATATCTGGACTCTCCTCCCAGTCTCTTGCCAAAGTTGCAGCCCAAGAGAGTCCATCCTGGCACTCTTAGATCAATCTCTTCTCTTGCCATTCCTGTCGTAAAAGAACTCTTGCTCCATCCCTAATTAAAAATAACGAATCAGATATGTCCTTGTAAATATGTCAAGAGTTTTGGATTAATAAGATTTGCCTTGGTGATGGTTTCTAAAACACAGATCAGCATTTGACATAGCTGGAGTAACATCACACACCACCACCCAGGGCACACCTTGCTAGTTACTGTGGGACACACTCTTGAAACTACAGGCCACACCCCCTGACACTACAGGCCACACCCCCTGACACTACAGACCACACCCTGACACTCAGGGCCACACCTTGGCGCACTTCGGGTGAAAAGCACTAAAATAAGCCGCAATAAGTGTGGGTCGGCGTCACGTATGTGTGGAACGCGGCAGCTCTTCCCAGTAAATCCCGGGACTGCGATGCGTGGGAAATGTTACTCAGGCCTCCCAGGCATGTCAGTGAGCCCTATGACTGAGCAGCCTCAACTCCTCCACCTTCACTCTTAATGTTGATTATTTATTAACCTGTGGAAAGGGACACTTGTTTACGGTTCAAGACATTTACACAAGTGTCATTTTCCACAAATTTTCGTTATCATACTATTACAACCTTTACTACCCTGGCATCATAACACGTTTTAACAACAAATAACAATAATTACCTTATTGTACTTGGTATTTTTTGCCTTGTATATCTTGCGTGATAGAAAATGTCTTCCTGTATTCTGTTCATTTAAACTCGTCACATGAACCTTATGAGGGTTTATCACTTGTGAATATAATAATAGCAATACTGGATGTTATGAAGCACTTCACCAGTCTCAGGGTGGTAAGTGGAATGAGCTGGATAACAAAAATGCGGAGGTTAATTATACAGAGCTTCAAGAGTAGATACAACTGATTTACTACACAATCTTTGATGATACTTCCTCTAGCGCTCCTCACAGCCCTAACTCTCTCTCTCTTGTCCACTCCACCATTGCTACTCTATAATCCTGCACTATCCCCTTCTCCGATACGCTGTGTGACCCTTGTAGGTTTAGCGCTTCTTTTTTAATATAATTTAAGAGCAGATAATGCCAAAGAGTCCAGGAGCAATTAATATAAGTCGATAGGATAAGAGGAAGGTCCAGCTACGAAACATTCCCTGCAGACACATCTCGGTGAGCACATATATATTTTTATTTTTATGAACGTCATTCTAAACACCTTAGTTCTGTTGGATTCTTACCTCGGCATATGTTTCACCCTATGTATTCTACGATGTCATTGTATGTTTACATTTTATAGCCAATCTTCGTCGTTCATACCCATCCCCGTGGAGACCAGCATTGATGCGCATGGCAGGTGGCTAAGACCAGCGTCTTACTGCAGGTTACTAGGGGTCAAGACGCTAGTGGCAGAGGCCAGCGTCTTACTGCAGGTTACTAGGGGTCAAGACGCTAGTGGCAGAGGCCAGCGTCTTACTGCAGGTTACTAGGGGTCACAGAGTTGGTGGCAGAGACCAGCGTCTTACTGCAGGTTACTAGGGGTCACAGAGTTGGTGGCAGAGACCAGCGTCTTGCTGCAGGTTACTAGGGGTTAAGACGCTAGTGGCAGAGGCCAGCCTTACTGCAGGTTACTAGGGGTCACAGAGTTGGTGGCAGAGACCAGCGTCTTACTGCAGGTTACTAGGGGTCAAGACGCTAGTGGCAGAGGCTAGCGTCTTACTGCAGGTTACTAGGGGTCACAGAGTTGGTGGCAGAGACCAGCGTCTTACTGCAGGTTACTAGGGGTCAAGACGCTAGTGGCAGAGGCCAGCGTCTTACTGCAGGTTACTAGGGGTCACAGAGTTGGTGGCAGACCAGCGTCTTACTGCAGGTTACTGGCATTCTCTTTACAAAAATAATTTATTAATGTCAGTTGGTCCATATTTGGAAATAATTCTAACTATAGTTGGTTTTGGAGTTCGCTGTATGTCAGAGGCTGTTTGACCATTTCGGGTTTAGCGCTTAAATTGATGATGATGATGGTAATAATAATAATGTAAGACAAAGGGGTGCAGGAGTCTGCAGTGTGAAGGATTTTTTTCTGGCGATAGGAAATAGTGCTTGGGTTTAGAGCCCAATTGCCAGAGTAAAGCTGGGGTCTCGCTTGCTTCAAATCTTCAGCTATACTTTAATCTCGAGTCAAGGATTAAAATAAACTACGTATATGTGCTAATATATACACTTTTTTGATTATATATTATATATATAATGTTTATATATATATATATATGTTTATATATATACACACTGAAGGAATAATACACTACTATGAGCGTTGTGTTGCACTGTAATATCGTTAAAGCCGCATTGATCCTTGTAGGCTTAACGCGTCTTTTTTATTATAATAATGAAGCCGCATTATGATGTAATACTCCTAAATGTATTTTTGTGCAGTTTTGTAGATGTATAGTAGAGCAAACGCGGTTTTGTTTACATCGATCAATGGGAATGTGAGGTAATACTAAATGATACGGACTGTTGCAACACAAAACTGCAACAATCCTGTGGTGCAGTGTCAGTAGTGACGTCATTGTTGCTCTTCATATGCATGTATGTACTGTAGTTTCTGCTTCGGTATTAACTCTTTAAGTCTTCATGTGTTATTTTGTAATGTTTCTATTTCAGTATATACTCTTGTGTCTCCGTGTGTTTATTCTGAGCTATGTTTTTGCGTCAATATCCTCTCTAATCTGTCATGTGTAGTTCCTAACTGTACTTCCAACACCAGTGAATTACCCAGCAGTGATAAATGAACATCTCACATACATCATTGCTTTATGTGCAAGTAAAATGTTACTTGCAGGTACTAGAAAGTATAAGTAATATCCTTACATACAAATGATTCCTTTTAGTCGTGGGGAAGAGCGGAAAGCCCTTGAGTCATTTAACACTTTAAGAAGAGAGGCAGATTTGATCTAAGGAAAGGGAGGGTAGCTTCAGTTCTCTGACTCAAAAGCCCTTCATCGGTATGAAGGGACCTTCCTTGAAGGGACATACAGATGAGCTTTGTATAAAAGTAATATTGTTTACCAGTAAGTGGGGATTCACATGACCTACCATATTTAAATTGAATGTTATAAGTATTTATATAAACTACTACCCTTAATCTAGGGTCTTCACCTATGGGGTCTGGTAGCTGTAAGTTATAATTAATTTGCTAGACATTGTGTAACAATTTAACTTAGAGCTTGCAACCTATTCTTATACCATTAGTGTTGTTCGTCCCCATCTTAACGTTTCTTAATTATTCTTGGTATCGCGACCCTTTTTTTTATTTTGCTCATCTGTTTTTCAGGCTAATGTAACCTAACGTAAAAAAATATTTATAACTGTTTTCGTAATTTTGCACAAGGCGTTAAGACAGTGACATTAGGCACCTTGTAAGAAAAAATATTATTATTATTTTCACAAAATTACCGTAATAAAGAACTGTTAAACTGGAACATGAGGACAAGTTGGCTGAACTCTCCGCAGTCATCTGGAAGCCATACGGGAGAGTGGTACCAGCTTGCATAACAAATAAAGCCGTCACAGTTTTATTTCAGTCCTTGACTCGGAATTCAAATATAGTTGAGGGTTTGAAGCAAGCAAGAAAGCAGCCTTAACCCTTGCAAATAAGTCATTAACCGTAACACGTTATTCCTTATCACCGAAAATCCTTCTCTTTTCGGACTCGTGTACTCCTCTTGTGTACAATGTAAAGAGCATTGTTGTTGACAACGGGTGGCACATACTAACAGGTACTGAAAGCGGGGTCGCCCACGCAGCTGCATTTTCTAAGAATTGTATTCTGCAATCAGCGTCCTCGCCGGCCCAAATTGGGTTTATAAAGACCTCACCATTATTGTTATTATATTCAGGGGGAAACTTCGTAGAGGCCGTGTAGCGCCTGAGGAATGGGAATCAGTTAACAAAGTTCGATCTAGGGACAGGGAAGATAGCTTTAATGTCTTCGTTCAAGAGGCCTTTGAGGGGATTAAAGCGGCAGTTAAACTACCTTTAAAAAATCACCTACAATATATATATTAGCATTGAAAAAGCTTTCGTTATTTCTCTCAAACTCGAGCGTTTCAAGGTTCACTAGGCAAGATAACTAACAGTAATTTAATACTGACCTTACCAGGCTGCCGGGCAGACAATGACCTCATGAATGATAAAAACTACCAGCATAATAATGAAACTGCCGGTCGTACACTCAACACTTGGCACAACAGTGAAGTCATCCCTCTCATGCAACACACTTAGCACAACAGTGAAGTCATCCATCTCATGCAACACACTTAGCACAACAAAGAAGTCACTCCTCACTCACTCAACATACTTCTTTATATTATATCTATCAAGGGTCTAGAATATTGTTAGGCGTTGACGACACCATTCAAGGCAGGAGAGAGATCAGAGATGGGAAGGCTCGGAGATTATTGAAGTAGAGATATACAGCCCCCCTAGAGCCAATGAAGTTTTTAAACTACTGGGAATGCCTCAGAGTACTAATGTACTCTAGAGTGAAGAAGAAAGTGATGCCTGATAATATATACGTTGAAGATGTGCACTACCACTACTGAGCGAGAGATATGGGAGGAAGTGTAAAATAGACTCGGTGAAAAGAAGGGCGTCATGGGCACAATAAGAGAGCACAGTATCAACAACCGTTGCTGAATATTATTCTATCTGCCATGAGTCAGCGCTGTATGACCCTTGTGGGTTTAGCGCTTGGTTTTGATTATAATATCTGCAATGATCTCATATCAGAAACATTATCGGAACAAGTGTAGAAGTTTTCAAGATGAAAACTGGATGACTACCTCCACTAAGTGCCAGATCAAACAGGCTGTAATGGCTCTGGGCCAGCGAGTCTTCAACTGGAAAGCCCTGGCCCTCGGTTTCGAGGGTGGAATAGTTCGAAACTGGTCACAGTATATCATAGGTGAAAACTAGGGATGGCACAATACCAAAATTTTACCGATACCGATATTTTTTCTATATTTTTTTTATTTTTAAAATTATAATGACTTTATTCATTATATAAGCGAATTTAATTACTCTGAGATGTCATTACTCATTACTTGGCCTGTTGTGTTAGTTACTGGTTGTCAAAGGCATTTTTCAATAGTGTGTGCGAGTGCATGTGTAATCTTCACAGTCGTGAGGTAGTGTTTAATGTTGATATTTTTAAGCACCCATTAATTTTAAAACGTATCGGCTAATATCGACCGTTTTATGACCGATAGCGTAAAATTGGCCGATACTGATACACTGACACGTCCGTAGTAAAAACACTTAACCGACTTCAAGGAACATCCCCCCCCCTTCCCTTGAAGGATGACTAGTGAATAAACTCGATTTATACACAGAGGTAGATTGTATGAATGCGATTCATAGTTGGAGAAATACTTGCTCTATAAATAGGGACGGCTGTTATGCACGTCACATTACAACTTTTCCTCTGTGAACTTGTGATGAATGTTCATACTGCTGGTAATTTATGTGCCTGCCGTCCACGCTGCTTGAAGGAAAGACGAGCACAGACTTAACACGAGGTCTGCTTGCACGTGTTCACTTATAATTTAACCCTCTGGCTCGTACGATTTATATTAGGGATGGACGGTATGTGACATGTTAGATTTTTTAATCTTTATTACTTCGTGCAAAAGGCTTGAGTCGGCGGTGGCACCTCTGGTGCCTTTAATAAGGGACAAGGGGTGCCTTGTTGCCGGAGAAAGGATCTTGATACAAGAAACTGAAGCTGTTCTATCTTGGATAAAACTTGATTACCTCACATTAACCGTGGAAATAATGATTTGTGTGTGTAGTAATTACCAGTTGTCAAAGGCACTTGTCGATGGACTTGGCCTGCCGGGGGGTAATGTGTGTGTGTGTGTGTTTACTCACCTAATTGTGGTTGCAGGGGTCAATTCATAGCTCCTGGCAGCCCCTCTTCACTGGTCGCTACTAGGTCCACTCTCTCCGTTCCATGAGCTTTATCATACCTCGTCTTAAAGCTATTTATTGATCCTGCCTCCACTAAATCACTCTCTAGACTGTTCCACTTCCTGACAACTCTTTGACTGAAGAAATACTTTCTAACATCCCTGGTGGCTGTATCCCATCTCTGAAACAGCTTGTCCTTATCCACCTTGTCAATTCCTCTCAATATTTTAAATGTTATCATGTCCCTCCTATCCTCCAGTGATGTCACGTCGATTTCCCTTAACCTCTCCTCGTAGGACATGCCCTTTAACTCCGGGATTAGTCTTGTTGCAAACCTTTGCACTTTCTCTATTTTTTTGACGTGCTTGACCAGGTGCGGGTTCCAAACTGGTGCTGCATACTCCAATATGGTGTCGGAACGCTATTCTTAGGTTTGACAGGCGCCCATATGTTGCAACAGTTATTTGGGTGATTTACGCCTTAGGAGATATGCTCGATATTATACTCACCCCAAGATCCTTTTCCTTGAGTGAGGTTTGCAGTCTTTGGCCCCCTAGCCTGTACTCTGTGGTCTTCTTTGCCCTTCCCAGTCTTCATGACTTTACTCTTGGTGGGGTTAAACTTCAGGAGCCAGTTGCTGGATCAGGCTTGCAGCCTGTCCAGATTCCTTTGTAATCCTGCCTGATCCTCACCCGATTGAATTCTCCTCATTAGCTTCACATCGTCTGCAAACAGGGAGACTTCTGAGCCTGTCCCTTCCGTCATGTCGTTCACATATATCAGAAACAGCACCGGTCCTAGGACTGACCCCTGTGGAACCCCACTCATCACAGGCGCCCACTCTGACACCTCGTCACGTACCATGACTCCTTGTTGCCTTCCTGTCAGGTATTATCTGATCCACTGTAGTGCCTTTCCTGTTATACCTACCAGATCCTCTAGCTTTTGCACTAATCTCTTGTGTGGAACTCTGTCGAAAGCCTACTTGCAGTTCAAGAAAATGCAGTGTACCCACTCCTCTCTTTCGTCTTACTTCCGTCACGTTGTCGTAAAACTCCAGTAGGTTTGTGACAGGATTTCCCTGCCCTGAAACAGCGCTCGCGCGTTTGTATTTGTTGAGGTCGAAGAGCAAGGCCACAGTCACCACCACCCAGAGGGAATACACCTGTATCCTCCTCACCCTAATAAAGGAAGCGTTTGCTCATGCTCGCCTGCCTTGACCTTGCCGAAGGGATTACATCAGTAATTTAGAGTAAAAACTACGCGCGTGTGTGACGGGGGCGTAGCGGTTGTGGGCGCCTTATACGACAGCAAGGGACCCCTTGCCCACGCCCCAGTCTCTTAGAGTATTGTGGCTATATTAGGTCATCACTACTACGATCCCACCCTCTGACGCCACACACCACACTGGCCAATCCCAGCGCCTCGCATTATGACGTTGTCAGAGGCTCTCCGCATTGCCTATATATGTTACACATATCTCCTTAATTATTTACGCAGCTTGTTTACTCTCTGGCTACAGGTGTCGTTTAATACAACAAAATATTTATTTTCTCTCACAAATTTACAAGAGAGGCATTGAGAAGTATTTAAGTTAGTGTTGGGGAGGTTTGGGTAAGTGACGTCATGGGTGAGCGTACAGGGGAGAGCAAGAGGAATGTTGATACCGGTTATACCCTTTACCCACACCCACCTGTTTAATGGTTATACCCTGTACCCACGCCCACATGCATGCTGGTTATATTCGGTACCCAGCCCACCTGTATACTGGTTATATTCTGTACCCACACCCACCTGTATACTGGAAGTACTCTGTACCCAGCCCACCTATATACTGGTTATGCTCTGTACCCAGCTCACATGTATACTGGTTGTACTCTGTCTACCTGGAGGGTATTCCGAGGATCAACGCCCCCGCGGTCCGGTCCACGCCCAGGCCTCCCGGTGGATCAGGTTCTGATCAACCAGGCTGTTACTGCTGGCCACACGTAGTCCAACGTGCACTGTACCCAGCCCACTTGTATACTGGTTATATTCTGTACCCAGCCCACCTGTAAACTGGTTATACCCTACCCACGCCCACTTGCATACTGTACCTTCTGCTATACTACGCTCACTTCTTCTTGTAGGTTCGCCGGTACGTCCGGCCCGGGTCTTCTCCAAATGGTGACCCGGCCTACGCTCACTATATGACAGTCACTACTGTGTACACCTGGCAACAGCCTAAACTTAAACCTGTATATTAATGTGTCTGTTGTAATTATTATAGGAACTCAAAACATCAATTTGTAAAAAAAAAAATTGCAGTCAACTTGAATAAAGTAATAAACACAAAACAGTTAGCAACATTCTCAACATTATCTCTATGTTCACTAACACTCGCCATCCTCTCCGATATTTCGGTTGTTTGTGGTTCGTATATGAAAATACATATATTTTATTTCCCATGCAACACAAGTGGCACGCATGAAGTTTCATCAGTAATCTGTAAAGAGTAATTCCCAAGATTTGTGCATCCCTATTTTTTTTTTCTTTTCCTTCAACATTCTCAAATTATTTCATAGAAACTAATTCGATTAATAAGATCGACACACAACTTGCACAACGTTAAATCAAAATATTGCTTCAGCAGTGAAAAGTTTAAAGCTGACCAGAAGATGCATTTTCCAGTTAATGCGCAGAATCAAACAAAATTTGTGACTACAAATGAAATGTTTTATCCATTTTATACAATCCATCAGCCTTTGAAGACTGATGTCTTTCACAATTGATACATTTCAAGCAAAGGAAAATCATAAACTCATAGGACAATATTACGCCTATTGAATAGGTTGCATTCAAATTAGAGCCAAGCAAGGGGAAGTTAAGTCCATTTCCTTGGATCTCGCCAGCATCAGGAGAAAATAATGCAGTAATTAAAAGTGGCAAAATGGCACTTATACACTCATTAAATATACCAACCTCCTTCAAAGTAGGATACAGCAGTGTTGAAATTTTGAAGCCTTTCAGAAGAGGCTGTCTCCAGCTGTCACACGGAAACAAAATTTGGAAATTGGCTATGCAACGTGCATAGGAGGCCACCCAAGAATGCAAATAGTCCCATGAATCTTGACCAAGATGATCATAAAATTACCCGAAAGGATTACTAAGGGCCTTGCCCAAGATACCTAACACCAGTGTTGAGAATTTGAACCGATCGAATGAGGCGTTTTCAAGGAATAAACGAAAATTTAATTAAAGAAATTGCTGAGAACGTTCAGAAAAATAGGAAAGTCTCCCATCGTTTACCAGGCGTTTATCTGGAGTCATTTCCGGAGGTCATCGCCCTGGTGGGCCGGTCCCAGACCAGGTCTCCTTAGTAGCTAGCTTGACCAATCGGGTTATTCTCCAGTTGTTTCCCTGCATGCAATCAAAACTTTACGTGTACTATCCTGGCTCTGAAGATGTACCAGTCGTTAAATATCGCAGCCGTTCAGTAGATGTTAACTGAGATTTATTTAATGGGAATAAATATTATATTTATAAATTGGTCAGATCTGCACATATACACTGGAATTTCATTTGCCGCTGTTATCGAATTAGGGGGTGTATTTTTTTGAACGTTTAAAGCTGTGCCAATGAGGGTTTTGGAAATTATTTTAGCTATTCCAGGACTGGGAATGCGTTCAATAACTTTGGTCATAGGGCACGTGAACATACCAATTGTTCCAAGAGTCTGGTCCTCGTTTCCGTTCACAAGCTTTGAAAATTTGAAGCCGATTGTATGAGACGTTCTCGAGTTATGAGCGAAATAAAATCGAAAAGTTGGGAAAAAAATTAGGCACTCTGTTAAAAGGTCCCCCTTCGGAGATACCTAATAAGAATTCTTACCTTGAACAGTGAGTTTAGCGCTTATATTTAACTGTAATAATAACCTTGAACGACCTCGTATTGTTATGCATGTGTCATATATCATAAGCGTTTGTGTTTTTGGCAATTATTTTTCAGAATAACAAGTTTTAAATGATTAACTACCCTACCTACCTGGAGGGTATTCCGGGGATCAACGCCCCCGCGGCCCGGCCCATGACCAGGCCGCCTGGTGGATCAGGGCCTGATCAACGAGGCTGTTACTGCTGGCCGCACATAGTCCAACGTACGAACCACAGCCCGGTTGATCTGGCACTGACTTTAGGTATCTGTCCAGCTCCCTCCTGAAGACAACCAGGGGTCTATTGGTAATTCCCCTTATGGCTGGTGGGAGGCTGTTGAACAGTCTTGGGCCTCGGACACTTATTGTGCTTTCTCTTAGTGTACTAATGGCGCCCCTACTTTTCACTGGGGGTATGTTGCATCGAATGCCAAGTCTTTTCCTTTCGTAGGGAGTGATTTATGTGTGCAGATTAGGGTCCACTTACTCCAGGAACTTCCAGGTGTATATTATGATGTATCTATCTCGCCTGCGCTCCAGTGAGTACAAGTCAAGTGCTTCCAAGCGTTCCCAGGAGTTAAGGTGTTTGATGGAATTTATATGTGCAGTAAAGGTTCTCTGTACATTATCTAGATCTGCAATTTCACTTGCCTTGAATGGAGATGTTAATGTACAGCAGTATTTCAACCTAGAAAGAACAAGTGATTTAAAAAGGATCATCATTGGCTTGGCATATCTTGTCTTGAATGTTCTTATTATCTATTCTAACAGTTTCCTCGCAGATGTGATAGTGGCACTGTTGTGATCCTTGAAAGTGAGATCATCTGACATTACCACTCCCTACGGACGATGAACAGGAAATGAGTGAAATCCTAAAAGAACAGTATGAGTCAGTGTTCAGCAACCCACTAAATGACAGCAAGGTAGAAAATGCAGAAATATTTTTCACTCCAGCAGAAGGCTGCGCAGACCACCTAACCGACATTAGTACAAATCCCATAGATTTCGAAAAAGAAATGGGCAACATGCCCACTCAGCACCTGGACCAGATTCATGGAATGCTTTATTTATAAAGCAGTGCAAAGTACCATTAGCAAGAGCCCTTAGTATTCTGTGGAGAAAGAGCTTAGATCTAGGTGAAATTCCAGAGGCCTTAAAGAGTTCAGACATAGCTCCTTTGCATAAGGGAGGTAGTAGAGCACTAGCTAAAAATTACAGACCAGTAGCCCTCACTTCTCACATCATAAAAATCTTTGAAAGAGTGATGAGACGGCAGATTACAAAGTTCATGGACCAGCACAACCAACATAACCCGAACCAGCATGGCTTTAGAGCGGGTCGATCATGCCTGTCACAGCTGCTGAACCATTATGACAGAATTACGGAGGCATTGGAGGACGACCAAAACGCAGATGTGATTTACACAGATTTTGCAAAGGCGTTTGACAAATGCGATCATGGAGTGATAGCGCACAAAATGAGGGCCATAGGCATTACTGGGAAGGTAGGCAGCTGGATTTTTGAGTTCCTAACACACAGAGCACAAAAAGTAGTAGTGAACAGGGCAAGATCCAGCATCAGCGAGGTCAAAAGCTCAGTGCCCCAAGGCACTGTCCTGGCACCTCTGCTGTTTCTCATCCTCATAGCAGACATAGATAAAAACACACAGCACACTTTTGTATCATCATTTGCAGATGACACTAAAATAAGCATGAAAGTCACTACGGTAGAGGACACTGAAAAATTACAGGAGGACATAAGCAGGGTCTTCCAATGGGCAGTGGAGAACAACATGACGTTCAATGGTGATAAGTTTCAGCTGCTTAGGTATGGAAAAAATGAAGAACTCAAAAGGAACACTATATACAAAACGCAACAGGGTCACCACATAGAACGAAAGGAACACGTAAAGGACTTGGGAATAATTATGTCTGCTGATCTGTCGTTTAAAGATCATAACAAGACAAAGATCACAACAGCCAGGAAGATGACGGGGTGGGTATTGAGAACTTTCAAAACAAGGGAAATAATGCCGATGGTGACACTATTCAAATCGCTAGTGCTCCCCCACTTAGAATACTGCTCAGTGCTGACGGCCCCGTTCAGGGCAGGATAAATAGCAGAGCTGGAATAAATCCAGAGATCGTTTACGGCTCACATTGAGCCATTGAAACATCTAAATTATTGGGAACGCCTTCAAGTCTTGAACATGTACTCATTGGAGCGGAGGAGAGAGAGATACATGATAATATATACATGGAAAGTACTTGAGGGCCTGGTCCCAAATCTGCACACTGCTATAACAACATACTGGAGTGAGAGATATGGGAGAAAGTGTAAAATAAACCCAGTGAGGAACAGAGGTGCGGTGGGGACAATACGGGAGCACTGTATTAACATCCGGGGTCCCAGACTATTCAACATCTTACCAGAAGATATCCGAAACACGGCTGGAACCAGTGTAGAAGCCTTCAAGAGGAAACTGGACAAATATCTTCACCAGGTGCCAGATTAACCAGGCTGTGATGGATATGTGGGGCAGCGGGCCTCCAGCAGCAACAGCCTGGTTGACCAGGCAAGCACCAGACGAGCCTGGCCCATGGCCGGGCTCAGAGAGTAGATACTCTCGAAACTCTTCAAAGGTCAAAGGTGGCAAAGGTCCTTCACATTACTTTTCCAATCTATTGTGTGATTAGAGTTTGTAGTATACTCAGTTCTATCTATTATTTCCTCCAGTTTTCCATAACGGAGTAGTTGGAATTTGTCTTCATTAATCATCATATTGTTCTCCGTTGCCCATTGGAAAACTTGGTTTATATCTTCTTGGAGATTTGCCGTGTCCTCAATGGATGACACTCTCATGCAGATCCTAGTATCGTCTGCAAAGGATGATGCGGTGCTATGGTTTACATCTCTGTCTATGCTTGATATGAGGATGAGGAACAGAATAGGGACGAGTACTGTGCCTTGTGGAACAGAGCTCTTCACAATGACAGCTTCCGATTTAACTCTGTTTACCACTACTCTGTGTTCGATTTGTTACAGTTGAAGATCCATCTGCCTACTTTGTCAGTTATCCCTTTAGCACGCATTTTGTGTACTATTTCACCATGACCGCCCTTGCCAAAGGCTTTTGCAAAATCTGTGTATACTACATCTGCATTCTCTTTGTTTTCTAGTGCATCCTAGACCATGTCATAGTGGTCCAGTAGTTGCGAGAGGCAGGAGCGACCTGCTCTGAACCCTTGTTGCCCTGGATTGTGCAATTGTTGGGAGTCCAAGTGGTTTGCAGTCCTGCTTCTTAGAACTCTTTCAAAGATTTTTATGCCTTTTTCCTGCGGAAAATTAAAAAAAAAAAAGTGAAATTGAGAGCACTTGCAAAGAGCAATTAGGTACTTAATGTTATATGGTTCCGGTAGTGAGTATTGCGTGAGACTTTCCAACACTGTCGGTGATGTTGGTAGTCATTGTTGTGAAGTAGGTTATAGTTAAAAGTTGTCACTGCATCAACGTTAATCACAGCTTGGGCCCTAACCGCTTTACTCTTATTTGTATTTACAATAATATGTGAAAATTGACCATATATAATTGTTTATCTTGGTTACTGACGCCGCTGACATCTTTCCTGCAGGTCATCACTGGTATCCTGGATCAGAAGAGTGAGGGGTACTCACTAGTGGATGATATTTTGACTCTCAATGAAGATATGCAAATATTATTCTCGTAATTGTATTTTTTTCTTATTTTTTAACCATATGCTGTATGACCCTAGTGGGTTTAGCGCTTCTTTTTCATTATAATAATTTTTCACCATATAATTTCCAGTCAGTCTCAATCAACTTGTCTTAGGATGGTTGCGTTTTGTGTTCTCAGACTGAAGGGGATTGTTAATTAAGAGTATTTCCTCAGTACACAATTTTCTTGTTGATTTTAGTTTATGGAAAAAGGCTGACCGAAGACCAGGCAGCAAAAATATAAAAAATTGGTGACAGGTATGTGGCAGCAGTGTATGTCTTAACATGTTTAATCACTTCGTCGATCATTGATACAGAGGCGTGTGGGTGTGTACACTTTTTTACGTGGTGAAGGCGGGTGTCGAGGCGGGGAAGAGAGACACAGCTGCACACCTGGTACCCCTCACAACATTGGCCCAGACACCCTTGTTAGGTGGTCCCCCACCTACCATCTCGCCCACACTCATTACTTTGCTCCCCACGTTGAAATACGTACGACTATTAACTGCCCGTCAACCAGGAGGCCTGGTCTGGGACAGGGCCACGGTGACTGAGAATTGTTGTAGGCAACCTTCAGGTAAGGTTGAAATTGATATTGTCTTTGGCGTGTTATCTGTTTGAGCTGTAATTTACTGTTTTTATAGTTGTATATTTTGATGCTTAAATTACACTTGCAGACGTGTTCAGGGCACCGTAGTTGACTGTGCGACTGCTATTGAGAAGTGTTAGAATGAGTGTTGCTGTTTGTTGTGTGTCGTGTTTTATCCTGGGTACATGTAGTGAGCACCCTGGTAGTTGTGTATGTAATAGTCTGTGTAAGGTCGAAGCTGAGACGACTTTGGGTGTGCCAAGAGATTAATGTGTTGGCTAGCGTAAGGTGGCTGTGAGGTCGAAGTACATTGGTTTGTGGAACTTCAGAAGTTCAGATGAATCATAAATTGGCCCGAGACTGACTTGGAATATGGTAAGAGCTTCGATATGGGTCTTGGCGTTCTCAGTTTCTTCAGTAAATTTTGCAGAGTTGTGGTGGTTTGTGTGGGCAGCGGCTGGCATGCTAAAGCCACTGGACAGGTAAAAGTCATAGATGTAGGCGTGGGCTTGGATTGCGGGGGTCAAGCACATGCCACACGCTACACCTGTCTCCTTTTCCCTGCAGCTTTCACAACGCCACATTGCTTTCCCTGGCAGTGTTGAACCACGTAACGATGACTTACAGAGGCGATTACGAGGTGAAGACCGGACAGGGGAAGGAAAACGGCTGTGTTGTAATATTGATGGTGGGTACGCTAGTGTGGGCTAGTATACCGACCTGGTCACCTTGTCACCTCAACCCACGCCTTCATTTCCAACACCTGCTTCCATGAGTGTTTATACACCTGTTACTACACGTGTGTACAAACCCACAACCGCAGGTGTGTGCATATACACCTGCAAGTACATACGTTTATAGCTGTCCGGCTACTGAGACCTTAACCCAAAGGGTCGAACACACACTCAGACATACGCCATTTTCCCTACACTTTCTTCAGTCTGCCCTTATTTTACTACGTTAATTTTCTTAAGTGGTTCGAACGTCAATTTTTTAACCCTTCTAAATGGATTAGGTTTGGTTGCGAAAACCTTTAAAGCCGCATATTTAATCACAAATTAAAAATAAGATAGCCGTGACACGTCTGACAACGCAGTGACTCGGTGCTTCCAGTGAACGTTCAAATCTGCAAGAATATCACTGTGAGAATGGATGGCTTTTTCATGTGTTAAAGCCTTATTTTTTATTTAACTTGTCTAGGAAGAGTAAGCAGGTATGGGATGACCGAATTATAATCAACAGAGATAAGAACCGACACTATTATTCTGGGTCTTGAAAGGCTACATATAACATGTACACAGCCTAACAAGAATAATTTAATCTCTAAAATAGGGATTGAAGTGAACTTTCAGCATATACACTGAGATGTATTCCTCTGTACGTATGTATGTATATATATAATGTACTGAATAAGTAAAACTTGCGATTTTGGCTTAAATAGCAACGCACTTCTTGCCGAATAGGGCAAACGAAAATTTGTGTATGCAATAATTTCGCAAAAATCATTCTGAATTTAACGGAAAAAATATATTTCATCGTGTTTAATATTAAATTATTGTAAACTTATAAAATATATTTAAGTTGGATTAGGCTAAATTAAATTGCGCTTGTTATAATAAGGTTAAGTGAGTTTCCTAAGGTTCTTTTGGTACAAAATCATTAATTTTTATATTAACATTAATGGAAAATATATATCTTTAAATGTATAACAGACAGTTTTAGAAAAGACTTAATTTTAAATGAGTTCTTGCTAATTGACCAATTTTACCTAATCAGCACGATATACGTATATATATATGTCGTGCCGATTAGGTAAAACTTGCGATTTTGGCTTAAATAGCAACGCTCACCTTGCCATATAAGACAAGTGAAAATTTGTGTATGCAATAATTTCGCCAAAATCATTCTGAACATAACGAAAAAAATATATTTCATTGTGTTTGTTTATTATTAAATTAATGTTAACGTATCTAAAATATATTTAGTTGGGTTAGGCTAAATTAAATTGCGCTTGTTGTAATAAGGTTAGGTAGGTTTTCAAAGTTTCTCTTGGTACAAAATTATAAATTCTTACATTAACATAAATGAAAAAATATATCTTTAAACGTATAAGAGAAAATTTTATAAAGGACTTAATTTTAGATGAGTTCTTGCTAACTGACCAGTTTTACCTAAGCGGCACGACATATATATATATATATATATATATATATATATATATATATATATATATATATATATATATATATATATATATGATGGGGTCCACCTCTTGTGTAAATTGTGGGACCCATTGCCTCGGAGAAGTGGACAAAAAGGCTTCAAGGAAGAATATTTAGATTTCTTTCTGAAGCCGTTTGAATATTCCACTTCCCCTACCACCCTATCTTTTTTATACAAACTTTATTTCAAGAGAAAATACATAGGGAGTAAAACAGCATAGATAACAACTCAGAGCTACATGTCAAATACTTCGTCCAGCTCCCCGGCAGTGGGCCGCGTGCTCAGAACGCTGCAGGCATTTCCCCTCTGGATCGCAACACTGAGTCTCTGAAAGAGGAAGCTGGTCGCCCTGTGGTCCTTGGTTTCTATGATGAGTTGTAATATTTACAAGAGAGCCTTTTTTTTAACTGAGCTTATTCAGAACGCCATAAGTTACTCAGAAAGGGGCAAGATCACCTGTAAGCAGGTGATTTTGGGTCAGGTGTGATGTGCCCGATTCTCTGTCAACATAGAGCCGTCTCATGATATAATAGTTTTGCCAAGAATATGGTCACATACACATGGCTTGCCTGTGCGCGCGAATGTCTGCAGGACGGTGGCGCTTGTTTCTCTGTCTTGCTGGCCACCGGAACCTAATTCAACTTAAAATTAATTATTACATTCGATGGGAAGCTCTAAACCCACAGAGGTCTTATAACACCTAGAGAATTGGGAAACATTTAGGTTCGATCCAAGGAATGGGAGGGCAGGTTCAATTCCTTGGATCAAGAGCACCTCACCGGCATCAAGGAACCTTCCTCGAGGGGACTCTCAAAAATGAAGAAAAAATAGTATTTGTAGAGTTACAAGAATCTTTTAAGAAATTTACGCAGGAACCTTGTAAACAAATACCGTAGTAAAAAATAGTCTAAAAGAGGAAAGGTGAGACGACGACATATCCCTGCGGTATAAGTCGACCCTAGCAGGCCAGCTATAGGCTTAACACATGCCCTGGATAAATGTAAATCGTCCTACCCTCGTCCGGACCAGACCCTCCTACATCTCTTTACCAACAAGTTGCCTTCCGGCGGCAGGCTTGATGTAATATGTATAAATATATATAGTCTGCACTGTACTTCTGTAAAATTTTGCCGCTGTTTCTGTAGCCTTTAAATCCCTTATTGTACTATTTAAGCCCATTCTCCCACCCCACATAATAAGCGTACAGCTTTGAATGTTTCCTGGTGCTGCTCAGCCACCGAATTGCCTGACGTGTCCCGACGTTTTTCTTAAATTTGATAATTTGTGGATGAACATACAAAATTTTATAATTGCATGCAAGCTAACTTAATAAAGAAAATAGTATTATAAGTTTAAAAGGACCGTTCCGAAACTGACGGTGGGAATCGAGTAAGAAAATTGATGTAGAAAATTAGTTTCCTCCCAAGAGCCTAGCGGGAGCGAGACCAGGCCAAGACTAGCAGACAAGTTAATCTTTCCACTTATACTGAAGAAATCCATTCTGAATTTTAGCTCGTAGGATTAATAACCCAAGAAGGCCGATCCGTGTTTTTATTTTTTTTTTAAATTTTGGTCCTTTAGTTCTTTTACCAGGATGATTCCCATAACAATCATTAGCAAATAAATATCTACTCGATGCTAGGTAAACAGGTGTAAGGAAATATGCGCAGACTCCCCAGAATCGAACTCTGATCCTTCTGTTTTAAGCCGAAGGCGCTGCATTAGACTGAATGACCCATATAGATTATGCGTATCAAAAAATGCAGTACAATCCTGGGCTACTGTTACTAACTACATGTAGATCAACAGGCCGAAACGCGAGTTGAAGGCAAAACAGCAAGTGTATGCCTGTAATAATATTGGTAGAATTACCGACAATATGTTAAGTAAAAGGACACAAATGCAACTAATGTGACATTTTATTGTGGCAACGTTTCGCTCTCCAGGAGCTTTCTCAAGCCGTTACAAGCGTTACATGGACACAGTGGGCTATTATATACTCTCAAAGTGAGGTGAAATACTAGTGGTGGTCGAGGTAGTAGTGATATAAGTAGTAGTAGTAGTAATACAATAAGGTAGAACAATCAATATGCACATGAGTAAAAGGTGATAAAACAAATACTTGGGTAGTATAACAATAGGTTAGACAAATATTTTATGCTGGAGGGGATGAATGGGAGTGTCAAAGGTAAAGCTGAAACTATATGCCCGGTGAAGAAGAGTGTTTGTGTGTCAAGGTAAAGCAGGAAGTGCATGTTGCCTGGTGGCGATGAGTGGGAATGCTGGTCCAAATCATAGTTTAAAAAAGTAACTCTTGGATGCATATTTATGGCGCGGGAGTCACAGGAATTTAATTTCGGTTTGGCGGAGGGCGCTGCTTTACATAATGAAAGGTGTGTTGCTAGGGTGGTGGTGTGTTGCTAGGGTGGTCGTGTGTTGTCAGGGTGGAGTGTTGTCAGGGTGGTGGAGTGTTGCTAGGGTGGTGGAGTGTTGCTAGGGTGGTGGTGTGTTGTCAGGGTGGTCGTGTGTTGTCAGGGTGGTGGTGTGTTGTCAGGGTGGTGGAGTGTTGCTAGGGTGGTGGAGTGTTGCTAGGGTGGTGGTGTGTTGTCAGGGTGGTGGAGTGTTGTCAGGGTGGTGGAGTGTTGCTAGGGTGGTGGTGTGTTGTCAGGGTGGTGGAGTGTTGCTAGGGTGGTGGTGTGTTGCTAGGGTGGTGGTGTGTTGTCAGGGTGGTGTGTTGTCAGGGTGGTGGAGTGTTGCTAGGGTGGTGGTGTGTTGTCAGGGTGGTGGTGTGTTGCTAGGGTGGTGGTATGTTGTCAGGGTGGTGGTGTGTTGCTAGGGTGGTGGTGTGTTGTCAGGGTGGTGGAGTGTTGCTAGGGTGGTGGTATGTTGTCAGGGTGGTGGTGTGTTGCTAGGGTGGTGGTATGTTGTCAGGGTGGTGGTGTGTTGCTAGGGTGGTGGTGTGTTGTCAGGGTGGTGGTGTGTTGCTAGGGTGGTGGTATGTTGTCAGGGTGGTGGTGTGTTGCTAGGGTGGTGGTATGTTGTCAGGGTGGTGGTGTGTTGCTAGGGTGGTGGTGTGTTGTCAGGGTGGTGGAGTGTTGCTAGGGTGGTGGTATGTTGTCAGGGTGGTGGTGTGTTGCTAGGGTGGTGGTGTGTTGTCAGGGTGGTGGAGTGTTGCTAGGGTGGTGGTGTGTTGTCAGGGTGGTGGTGTGTTGCTAGGGTGGTGGTATGTTGTCAGGGTGGTGGTGTGTTGCTAGGGTGGTGGTGTGTTGTCAGGGTGGTGGTGTGTTGTCAGGGTGGTGGTGTGTTGTCAGGGTGGTGGTGTGTTGCTAGGGTGGTGGAGTGTTGCTAGGGTGGTGGTGTGTTGTCAGGGTGGTGGAGTGTTGCCAGGGTGGTGGTGTGTTGTCAGGGTGGTGGTGTGTTGCTAGGGTGGTGGTATGTTGTCAGGGTGGTGGTGTGTTGCCAGGGTGGTGGTGTGTTGCTAGGGTGGTGGTGTGTTGTCAGGGTGGTGGTGTGTTGCTAGGGTGGTGGTGTGTTGTCAGGGTGGTGGTGTGTTGCTAGGGTGGTGGTGTGTTGTCAGGGTGGTGGTGTGTTGCTAGGGTGGTGGTGTGTTGTCAGGGTGGTGGAGTGTTGCTAGGGTGGTGGTGTGTTGTCAGGGTGGTGGAGTGTTGCCAGGGTGGTGGAGTGTTGCTAGGGTGGTGGTGTGTTGTCAGGGTGGTGGTGTGTTGCCAGGGTGGTGGTATGTTATCAGTGGAGGTGTGTTGTCAGGTTTTTATTGATCCCATTTACTAAATAAAATAGGAAGTAGTAACATCAGATATTACATAGCGCAATGGAATATTTTTTCGGTGTCGAGGAAAATGATTACTGACTTTGTCAGTTAGATTCTGGCTTTTGCTCGGAAGATTATGCATTGTTTCATACAATGTCTAAGGTTTAAAAAAATCATGACCTTGACAAGTTCTGGAGTAAGTTTTAACGTTTCAACTCAGAGAAACTGCAGTTAACATCTCTTTGGGAGGGAGTAACAATGAAAGTACCAGAGTACTCTCTGGCTTCATGTACAGCGCTTGGGTTGGCTTTTTCACTTAATCTGCAAAGCCAGTAGATAGCGTTGCACATGTCTTTTTCATCTATCAAAAGGTGGTGATGACAATTATTATTAATGGGAAATTCCAGCATCAGAATGCTTTTCACGTCATATTATATTTGTGAATCTTAATTATATTTAAATTAATAGTTTTCATTTTGTGTCTGGAGTGACATATTTTGCTCTGCAAGAAAGCGTAAGATGCTATCTAGAGCAAATTGATGATGCGTATTCGAGGGGCAGATTTTTAAGGCAAACTCTTGTCTTACAAACTTTCGAAAGTCTAGACTCCAATTACACCGGATTTAAATTCACTTCAGACACAGAATGGAGAATACTACATACATTCACATAATATGTAAATAAACAGAAAGATATTTTAATTTTGAAGGGAAGAATTTTTATGAGAAGCCTTAGCATCAATAGATTTGCCGCTTAACCAAAGGAATACTTCCATCAATTTTGGAATGTTCATATATATTTACATAGTGGTTTTTCTTGTCTGCTAAAACAGCGTTACGTGGTAGCCGAGGGTGAGGTAGACGGTGTGACGAGTTTATACATAAAGGTGATGATAAAATATAATTGGCCCCAGGTGAGTTGGCAAGTTACCCGAGCCGGCTGGTTATTTTAACTTGGTGCCATAGTATTTGTGTGTCGCTCCTTCTGATACCTTTTACTTTTTCTCACTTAATGTGTACTTTTGGATTTATTTTGTCTTGCCAAAAGCGCCGAGTGATCTCACAGGTTCAAGCGCTGTTCACATCTCAAAACATAATTCCCGGGCCGGGAGCAAGTGATCGTTTCCCCTCACTGTCCCCCACGAAGGTCTTCCACTGCCCCCCCCCCCCAGAGAGAGAGAGAGAGAGAGAGAGAGAGAGAGAGAGAGAGAAAGAGAAGAGAGATATATAGATAGATATTCAAGGAGTAGGGGGGGTGCCCTGATGATGGCGAAGGGTTCTTAATAAGAGGAATCGAAACCACCCTTTCCTTCTTTGAAACAAACCTGATTGCCTCTCATTGTCCAGGTGTTAATCATCCCTACGTGTTTAACTCTTTCTCATGACTGCCATATTAATATTGCCACGCATTCTAACGTTACAGATATGGAAGTGTTGTTGTGTACACTGTAACATAAGCAGTGAGTCCACACGGGTTAAATTATACACACACACACACACAAAAAAAAAAAAACACACACACAAACACACACAAATAGCAAGCCTGTAACATGTTTCGCTCAGTGAGAACGCTATCAGGTAACTTTATCATGCTCTCACTGAACGAAATATTTTAATAAAAGCTGTTTCTGTCTACATGTCTTTGATTTACCATTATTATATTAGTGGTATGCGATGCCGACAGGTAGATAACTAAGATACGTATGTTTGGCGAAACGTTTCGCCTGCTGTGCAGGTTTCTCTAGTCGAATACAGAGATGACTAAATATTATGACAGCAGAAGCAGTGGAGAGGTAAGGATGAGGTGATCTGACCCTACTTCAAGGCTGACGGACTCTTCTGTTATCTCCAGTATTTAGTCACCTTTGTACTGGTCTGAAGAAGTTTGCAGAGCAGGCGAAACGTTTCGGCAGTAAAAATAACAAAAATGTTGCATATGCCTTACTCATCTTGATTTTCGATATTTTTTTTATAGTGAGGTATGCAAAATATTGACAGTTCCTTTTAATTAGTCATTAACTGTATTGGGAAGAATAGGGTATTCTGTTCTCAGTTTCACTAAATTTAATAATGTGAAAACGTTAAACTAACGAGACATTTACTTTATATTCAGAAATTTGAATATTAAGTTATAATTATATGACATACACTTTGAAGTCCAGTATGTCATGTGGATTAGTGCTTTACCAGAGATTAATATTATTGCAATTAGCATCCTTTTCTTATGGGTCTTTCCCAGCAGAGAGAGGCTGACGTAAATCCTCAAGTGTGGGCGTCTGTATTATCCGGCGTGACAACAACACTAGCAACAATACTGATGTATGTGTGGATACACATCTACACCATTCCCTGAAGGAAACAACACTGGGTATAAACCAGGGGGGATTGAGGAACACCCCCACACACACCCCACACACACACCCCACACACACACCCCACACACACACCCCACACACATACACCCCACACACATACACCCCACACACATACACCCCACACACATACACCCCACACACACACACCCACCCCACACACACACACACACCCACAACACACCCCCACAACACACACCCCACACACACACACACACACACCCACACACACACACACCACACACACACCCCACACACACACACCCACACACACACACACACACACCCCACACACACACACCCCACACACACACACCCCACACACACACACCCCACACACACACACACCCACATACACACACCCCATATACACACACCCCACACCCCCACATACACACACCCCACACCCCCACATCACACACACCCCACACCCCCCACATACACACACCCCACATACACACACCCCACACACACCACACACACCACCACACACCCCACATACACACCCCCACACACACACACCCCACATACACATCCCCCACACACACA
>WNWK01000406.1:144051-226551 GCA_009830355.1 Cherax destructor | reverse complement strand
ACAATAATTATGAATATAATTACTAACAACAATTATTATGATTATATTTAAAATGACTAATTGTGCATGAATATTGTAATATTGCTGACAACGAATGTAAATAATTTATTAGTAAATTGTGCTTAGTAGGTACTAGTGTACTTGGAGAACATTTTTACTTCTCCAAAGACTAGATCATCTAGCGACAGATACAACACTAATAATCTGGAGATACCTCTATCACAACGTTTTCTTTAAGCCATTACCGCAGCACCAGTAATAATTGTGAAGATTTTGAACGTTTCCTGGTCATGCTTGTCACTTCGTTGCCAAACGTATCGTGGCCATTCTTTTTTTTAATTTGCTAATTTTTGGTTTAATATACTTTTTTTTTTTTTTTAGGTTTATGTAGTCTAGCTTAAGTTTAGATAAAGAAATAATATTCATAAATTCATAGGAAACATTAAGAAATTCTCGTTGGGAACCTTGTAAGAAAATTAAAGTTTTTATATAATGGTTTTCACGTGATGAATTCCAAGGGAGGATTTAATGCTGGCGTTGCATGTGCAGATTAATAATATATGTGAACGTTGACTGTGGTGGAATATGTCAATAATTGTGTGTTTGTGGTGTGAACATCATCCTCTTAATGTATGATGAGATGTTGGTGTAATTGTTAATCAACGATCAGGACAATATCCAGGAGAGGGTACTGGTGCTGAGGTCATATTCTCGGGATGGTGGAAGTTATTGCAGGTGGACCATGGTAAAAAGACTATGTGAAGGCGAACCTTTATTTACAGGTAGATAAATTTGACATACACTTACTTTGAAGGGAACATAGTCTATATATTTAACGAACTGGTTGGCGTGCCGTTGTATTTATTTGTATTGTTTTATATTGACAGTTGTCGTACTTTTCAGACAATTTATAACTACAGTATATTTGAGGTACTGGTTGACAATATGCCCACTGGAAAACCCCTTACGAGAAATACTGGTAAATTAGACAAAGATGCAGCGATGCATTAAGTGCACTTTAGAGATATCGGGTCCAAGACTTTTCACTATTCTAATCATAAAGAAATGGAATTACCAACGGAAACTTGATTTCTTTCAAAACCTCCCTAATCATGTAATGCCTACATTGGAGTGAATTTCGAGTACTAACAATCTGGCTAATCAACTCGGCTTTAATCAAATTGATGTACAGGGGTGCAGATTCCCGGTAGGTATACCTGGAGAGGGTTTCGGTGATCAACGCCTCAGCGGCCCGGTCTGTGACCAAGCCTCTTGGTGGATCAGAGTCTGATCAACTAGGCTGTTACTTCTGGCTACACGCAGACCGAAGTAAAAAGCTCTGTTCCACAAGGCACAGTACTCACCCCCATCCTGTTCCTCATCCTTATATCAGACATAGACAAGATGTAGTCCACAGCACCGTGTCATCCTTTGCAGACGATACTAGGATCTGCATGAGACTGTCATCTATTGAGGACACGGTTAACCTCCAAGAAGATATAAACCAAGTTTTCCAATGGGCAACGGAAAACAATATGATCTTCAATGAGGACAAATTCCAACTACTCCGTTATGGAAAACTGGAAGAGATAATAACTAGAACAGAGTATACTACAAACTCTGATCATACAATAAAGCGGAAAAATAATGTAAGGGACCTGGGAGTGGTAATGTCTGAGGATCTCACTTTCAAGGATCACAACTGCAAAGAAAATGATAGGATGGATAATGAGAACGTTCAAAACAAGTGATGACCCTTTTCAAATCACTTGTTATCTCTAGGCTGGAATGCTGCTGTACATTAACATTTCCGTTCAAAACAGGTGAAATTGCAGATCTAGAGAGTACAGAGAACCTTTACTGCACATATAAGTTCCATCAAACACCTCAACTACTGGGAACGCTTGGAAGCACTTGACTTGTACTCACTGGAACGCAGGCGAGAGAGATATATATCATAATCTACACTTGGAAAATCCTAGAAGGAATGGTCCCGAATCTGCACACAGAAATCACTCCCTAAGAAAGTAAAAGACTGGGCAGGCGGTGCAAAATACCCCCTAATGAAAAGTAGGGGCGCCATTGGTACACTAAGAGAAAACACATTAAGTGTCCGGGGCCCAAGACTGTTCAACAGCCTCCCACCAAGCATAAGGGGAATTACCAATAGGCCCCTGGCTGCCTTCAAGAGGGAGCTGGACAGATACTTAAAGTCTGTGCCGGTTCAGCCGGACTGTGCTTCGTACGTTGGACTACGTGCGGCCACCAGTAACAGCCTGGTTGATCAGGCCCTGATCCACCGGGAGGCCTGGTCGTGGACCGGGCCGCGGGGGGCGTTGATCCCCGGAATACCCTCCAGGTAGACCGACGTACGAACCACAGCCCGGCTGATCATGTACTGACTTTAGGTGCCTGTCCAGTGTCCAGCGCCTTCTTGAAGACAGCCAGGGGTCTATTGATAATCCCCCTTATGTATGCAGGGAGGCAGTTGAACAGTCTTGAACCCCTGACACTTATTGTGTTGTCTCAGCGTAAACGTGGCGTCCCTGCTTTTCATTGGGGGATGTTGCACCGCCTGCCCAATCTTTTGCTTTCGTAGTAAGTACATTTCGTGTGCAGATTTGGCACTAGTCCCTCTAGGATTTTCCAGATGTATATTATCATGTGTCTTTCTCGCCTACGTTCCAGGTAATACAAATCAAAGAATTTCAACCATTCCTAGTAGTTTAGGTGCTTTATCATATTTATGCGTGCCGTGAAAGTTCTCTGTACATTCTCCAGGTCTGCAATTTTGCCTGCCTTGAAAGGGGCCGTTAGTGTACAGCAATATTCCAGCCTAGAGAGAACAAGTGATTCGAAGAGAAACATCATGGGCTTAGCATCCCTAGTTTTGAATGTTCTCATTATCCATCCTATCCTTTTCTTAGCAGATATGGTAGAAACATCGTTGTGATTTTTGAAAGTGAGATCCTCTGACATTATCACTCCCAGGTCCTTCACATTAGTTTTTTGCTCTATCTTGTAGTTGGGATTTGTTTTATACTCCGATACCGTTTAAATTTCCTCGAGTTTTCCATGTCGAAATAATTGAAATTTCTCTTCTTTGAACTTCATGTTGTTTTCCGCGGCCCATTAAAGAGTTGGTTGATGTCCCCTTGGAGTCTTTCAGTGTCTTCGATGGATGACACCGTCATGTAAATTCGGGTGTCATCCGCAAAGATAGAAACATGTGAATATGTAGATATGTGTTCTGTCTAAGGAGTAACGGGTTGGATATGTCAAATGGATGAGTTGTACAGCAGGAGTATGTTGCGCTCAGGAAAAATCGCCTGACACTGATTTTTGTACGAGAATAGGGATAATACGGTAAAAGTTCCTGATTTTCGTTCTGCCGATTATATTGGACTTAGGGAACACCTGTCTAATCTCGACTGGGGTAATCTAGCTAACGATTACGATGGGATCTGCGTTTATGATTTGTTTCTTAATAATGTACAACGTGCACAGAGTATGTTTATTCCCCAGAGAGAATTTAGGTCAAATAATAACGATCCCAAATGGATTAACAGGAGGCTAAAACATTTATTAGGGGAGAAAAGAGGAATTTATAGGCGCATCAAAAGAGGAGATGTTAACCTTATTGACCAATATGTTCAGTTGAAAAGAGAAGTAAAAAAGGGGATTAGAAAGGCTAAACGTGACTATGAGATTAAGGTTGCTAATGAATCAAAGACTAATCCAAAAGGGTTCTTTCAAGTGTACAGGACGAAGGTGAGGGAAAAGGTAGGACCTCTGAAAATTGGGAATGGACAGCTGACGGATAACGAACTGGAAATGTGTTCTCTATTTAATGACTATTTTTTGTCAGTCTTTACACAAGAAGACGTAAATGAGATTCCAGAAATTAACAATTATTCAGTTCCTGAAGAATTCAAATTAACTAATATTACTGTCACGAGGGATATGGTTATCAAACAAATAGATAAACTGAAGCAAAATAAGTCCCCGGGACCCGACGAGTTGTTTTCCAGGGTACTTAAAGAATGCAAAATGGAACTTAGTCAGCCATTAACGAATGTGTTTAATACGTCCATCCTAACTGGTGTTGTGCCAGAGATGTGGAAGATAGCTAATATAGTTCCTATATTCAAATCAGGGGATAAGTCCATTCCATCAAATTACCGTCCAATAAGCCTCACGTCTATAGTAGGCAAATTATTAGAATCAATTATAGCTGATATTATCAGAAGTCACCTTGAAGAACATAATTTGATTAATGAATCTCAGCATGGGTTTACGAGAGGTCGTTCCTGCCTGACAAATTTACTGACGTTTTTCAATAAAACATTTGAGGCAGTAGACAGTGATAAAGAATATGATATAGTTTACTTGGATTTCAGTAAGGCCTTCGATAGAGTACCTCACAAGAGACTCTTAAGAAAGGTGGCAGCTCATGGTATAGGAGGTAAAGTTCTAGCATGGATAGAGGCATGGCTTACCAATAGAAAGCAGAGAGTTTCCATTAATGGGGTCAAATCTGAATGGGGATTTGTCACTAGTGGCGTTCCACAAGGATCAGTTTTGGGCCCATTGTTGTTCATAATTTACATTAATGACCTTGATGAAGGAATTGCAAGTGACATGAGTAAATTTGCTGATGATACAAAAATAGGCCGTATAATTCATTCTGAGGAGGATAACAGTGAACTCCAGGAGGATTTGGATAAATTAATGTCTTGGTCTGAAAAGTGGCAGATGAAGTTCAATGTGGACAAGTGTAAGGTGCTTGTCGTTGGTAATGAAAATATCCCTCGAATTTATAAACTAGGTGAAGTTGAGCTTGATCATACAGAATGTGAAAAAGACTTGGGAGTCATGGTAAGCAGAAATCTAAAGCCAAGACAACAGTGCCTAAGTGTGCCAATAAGGCTAACAGATTACTAGGATTTATTTCAAGAAGTATAAGCAACAGAAGTCCAAAAGTTATTTTACAGCTCTATACATCACTAGTGAGACCTCATTTGGATTATGCAGCTCAGTTTTGGTCTCCTTACTACAGGATGGATATAGATTCATTGGAGAACATACAAAGAAGAATGACTAAAATGATTTACAGTATAAGAAATCTCCCGTATGAAGATAGACTTAGAGCGTTGAATCTCCACTCTCTGGAGAGACGTAGAATGAGGGAGATATCATCGAGGTGTACAAGTGGATGATGGGCATAAACAAAGGAGATATTAATAAAATACTGAGGATATCGAACCAAGTAAGAACCAGAAATAACGGATTTAAATTGGATAAATTTAGATTTAGAAAGGACATAGGCAAGTACTGGTTTTCGAACAGAGTTGTAGATGCGTGGAACAATCTTCCGAGTACTGTGATAGAGGCTAGGACCTTGGGTGGCTTTAAAAAGAGATTGGACAAATATATGAGTGGGAGGGGCTGGGTTTGATTTGTGTCGTGAGTACGGGAATAAATTCTTAGGTAGTGGTGGTTTTGATAAGGACCTGCCTTGTATGGGCCAGTAGGCCTTCTGCAGTGTTCCTCCATTCTTATGTTCTTATGTTTAGCAGTGCCGTTCTTACGGTGGAGGCGCGGCGTGAAGCAAGCACTGGCGTGCAGGGCCGTAGTGGTGTCTACCGACACATGTGAATGTGGTAGTTGTTGGCTCTATGACGGAGGACCTGCAAGAAACAACCGTTGGTGTGCAGTATTGTGTATATAGTGGTAATGGTGTCTACTGACATGTGAACGTAATAGCTGTTGGTCCTATAGCGGGGACGCGGCGAAACACCTGCTGGTGTACGGTGTTGGATAAGGAGGTGTCTGTGGTAGCTTGGCTCTATGGCGGGCCACTCAGACGGGTAGTATGAATATACACCGTTGATGAGTCAGCAGTCAGGTGGTAGCATGCCCCAGTACTCTTGCCAGACATAACACTATCGCCTACCACTTCACTTATCTTCACCCCACCCACTTATTCACTACCCAGTGTTGACTCATTCCACCTCCCTCCACCGTGCACCCTACCGACAGTATCCCGAGGATTTTATTCGGATTAATAAGCCCAGAGAGTTAATAGCTCTTGTTCTCTCTAGGCTGGAATACTGCTGTACATTAACATACATCTCCGTTCAAATCAGGTGAAATTGCAGATCTAGAGAATGTACAGAGAATCTTTACTGCACATATAAGTTCAATCAAACACCTTGACTACTGGGAACACGTGGAAGCACTTGTACTCGCTGGAACGCAGAGGTGAGAGATATATCATAATCTACACTTGGAAAATCCTAGAAGGAATGGTCCCGAATCTCCACACACAAATTCCCTACGAAAGTAAAAGACTAGGCAGGCGGTGCAAAATACCCCCAATGAAAAGTAGGGGCGCCATTGGTACACTAAAACAAAACACAATAAGTGTCCAGTGCCCAAGACTTCAACAGCCTCCCACCATGCATAAGGGGAATTACCAATAGACCCCTGGCTGCCTTCAAGAGGGAGCTGGACAGATACTTAGTCAGTGCCGGATCAGCCGGGCTGTGGTTCGTACGTTGGACTACGTGCGGTCAGCAGTAACAGCTTGGTTGATCAGGCCCTGATCCACGGAGAGGTCTGGTCGTGGACCGGGCCGCGGGGGGCGTTGATCCCCGGAATACCCTCCAGGTAGGTAGCCCAGGGTAATCTAAGAACGCCAAGCAGTGGGGAGGGTCCTTTCCTAGGATTCGACCCACGACAGTCGACTAGATATTTTTTATTATTAGGCTATCAGGGACAGCAGACACTTGTCCTTATGTCTTAGGCTTTTTTGGTTGTGAGCCGATTCGTCTACTACTGAGCTGAGGTACTTTCACCGTCTTAGACTTTTGGTATTAACATTAAATCATGCCTGACATGAGATTATTACCCTCTAGCATACTCCATCAGTATCCCCAGCCTGGAGTAATGGATGAAGTTTCTCTGGTGAATTTTATTTTCCTCCTCTATAATATTAACACAGTGGGGAACAAGAGTTAGCCATGTTTCCCTTTCGTATCTCATCACAGGATGGGTTTTGTGTATCAAGTGATGAAATCTGTCAGCCTGAACCGGTAGATTTCAGGAAAGCAAGAAGGGAGGTGGTTGGGAAATGCGGGAGAGAAGAGGCAGCCGGCGGGTACCAACACACAACTCTCCGCCCAGCGTCTTCTCCACTTCTCAGCGCCTTCCCCTCCCACCAAACTGTCTGGTCTTTCCTTGCCCCGCCCACCGCTACTCTCCCTTCCCTCAGACGACATTAGCTCATGCAATATACCCCAGGCTTCCCATCTGGGTATGCTTGGCACACACACGTGTTCAGGGTCCTGGCTGCCGTCCTCCGTATGTGACTTATACCTCACTAGTTGACTCAGCTCAGGCTCGGTGGTCCCTTAACTTGGGAAAGAGGAGGAGAGGGGGAGGAAGGTGCCTTGATGTTAGTGAAGAATTCTTGATCCGAGGAATTGGAGCTACCCTTCACTTCGTATCAAACCTGATTGCCTCTCATTCTATATAAATCACTTTCCCACGAATGCAGTAATAACCTGGGCTCTATTTCCGGGCTGAGCGAAATATATGGGCAAGTTTCCTTACAGTTGCTGCCCTGGCCACAAGGGGCTGTCTGTAAAGTGGTTTATACATGTCAATTACTCCAATGTTAATTGTATATTGTACTCCACTTTATAGAAATAGTTTTGTTTGTTTATTAGTAGAATGTTGTGTGGTCACACTGTGATGTTGCTCGAATTGTACTCTTTGGAACATGGGGAGGCATTGGGTCCCAGACCTGTACACCGAAATCTTCCCATATGAAAGCAAGATGATTGACAAACGGTACAAAATATTTCCAGTGAAATGCAGGGACGTGATTAGTACACTGATAGATAAATCTAAGTGTAAAGGGGCCTCGATTCAACACCCTCCCTTCATACGTAAGCTTTCTTGAAAACAGAACCTGTTAAGTTCCTCAAATCAGTTCTTAATTAGGTGGGCTGTGATGCGTACAGTGGTATGCGTGGGGCTGGCACGGTTGCTGGCCTGATCGATCAGGCCAGCAACCGGGAGGCCTAATCTGAGACTGGGCCGTTAGGGCGGTGACTCCCGAAACCGACTTCAGGTAATATACAGGTAACCCTACCTACCCAATTGAGGGATGGGTGGAAGAGCTAACTAAACAGTGCTCCCTTGCTCTGTTACAGATTAAGGAGTTGGTTAACAGAAAGGTTTGGCCTCCATGGACACATGGAGGGAAAGGTGAGGCTTCGGTCCTTTGACTCTTCAAGGAACACTCTTGGCATTTTTCTCTTTCTCCAGAGATATCCCCTGTCCCCCTTGTACGAGATTGACTTATCATATAGGGCATTACTTGAAACAATTGTTATAATTGCTACATTCAGTAAATGTTAAATCTTAATCCTTTTTTTATAGCTCTTCTTATACCAGATCTTAAACCCCATTTATCTCGTTATGTTATATACTCCTGGATGTGTATAATTGTCGAAGGTAAGAGTAAGTAATGGTCTTGGAGAGGGATGAATAAGTGCTGAGTATATATATAATGTAGATTAGGTCAAATCGGTAGTTTTAGGGAAGCCCAGGTATGAGAGGATCGAATTTTTGTGTGACTTTATTTCTGTTCACACTTTCCATTTCATTTGATTAAGATATCCATTCAAGTTGAACTGATAAATGTGCTTAAAGCCTTTCTTTATTAGTCTAGTTGTAATTGCTTGTAGCCTACTTTCTCCACACGTTTTTTACCTTATTCGCTTTATTATGGTGGACGATGGATGAGCTAGTTCCTGTCTGAACACACTTACTTTCTCCACATTAATTTTGTAATAAATTTTCCAGCGAGTTTTTATAAACTTGTGTTTGACTTCTAAAAATCATATTTAAGATTCACTGCATCTGATATTAGGGATTAGACGGAGCATGATGCAAGGCGTCGACTTGCTTCATGTTCCCTGTCTAATCAGAGATGCGGGTTTAGCGCTTCATGAATTGTAATCTATTTGTGGGAGATACTCCACAAATGGTTACTTGTGTTCCTTTATTAATTGTGCAGGTTTGTGTCTGGCTTCAGGCGCTAACATTGTACATTCATATCTCAGGATATTTACAGCGAGTATTGAGGATAATGGAGTCAGAAATACTGTACGTAATTGTAGGTTTGCATGCTGGACAACCATAGTTATGGTAAGCAGTTTTGTTTGTATGGCGGGAGCCCAATTAAGAAAATGTTCTGTATTATAATATACCTGGACTGGGCTATGATGACTTGTCTGATGTTGTTTTAAATTTGTAGATTGTGTTTGAGAGCGCGGAATTTAGCAGTGTTGATGTTTAGCATGATGAGTGATGAGTTTCTTGAGGTGGTGGAAAAAGGGAGAGTTAGTTCAGCGTTATGCCAAAGGGTGGACGTAAATGCTAGTTTCTCCTAGCTTAGTATGGTTGGTTTAATCCAGACTTTTAATGTGTGTGACTGTTCTTTGAATTCATTTGTATTTAATCTAATTCACGTCATTCCCGAAGCACTGTATGAATTAAAGTTCATTTATATAGAGATGATATCCACTTTTCTCTAGCTCACCAGTTACCAATTTGAAGCTGTCTGGGATAAATAATAAGTTGTTTGCTTTTGAGAAAACTGGTGTTGATGCTCGCCCTCAAGCTAGCAGCATCACCAGCTGTCTGGTCTACACACAACATGACGTTACTACTGGAGCCGCTGTGAGAATGAATGTGCCAAATTTAGCACTCTGTGATAGTTAATATCCTGGGGTAATATGACTCTGCAGTTACTATGAAGGACCATGTGGGGAACCTTACCAACTAAGGCTCCTAATATTTTATCGACAACAGAGACTAAAAACTTTATAAAATTTATATGTTTGATTTCGCCTTGAGTGTGTGTCACTCTTTAAGTTCCTGTAGCCCATTTCACCCCAGCTCCAAGGACTCTACAAGGAGGGAAAGGGGTCAACTCTCTTCGATTCGGCCTAATTGAACTTGTCACTTCAGCATAGCTTCAACAGCCAAGAGACGTCAGAGGCTTTATTTACTGTTATGTACAGGACAAGTAGAAAGTCATTACAGTGAAATTACAACATAACTGAATATTTTGCTTCGTTCTCAGCGTATTTTGATCCGTGCCCGTGTTCTCTGAAACGCTAACACGCTGATAACAAATAAAAAATCCATGATGCCTGTTTTTTAGGTTCTCAACATTATATATAGTTGGGGAATGACCTTCAAAATACCACATTACATGTCAAGTGTGGGTTTAGCGGTGGCCACGCCCGTATCAGCACCTCGTCTAATATATAGCAGCTCATTTACTGTGTTAAGATATGCTGAAACTGCTGAAGCATAGTGTTACTTTGTGCCCACGCTCCCATGCGTGATCAAACCCGTTCGAACCCTTAGGTTTCCTCCCTCAATACTAATGTCCTGAATATCCCCAACCTGACAGCTACAAGACAGCTATTATACCACAAGATAAGCAGTCATCACTCCATCACTGAATATTTACTCTCTGACACATTGTAAATAGGTTCTTGGAACATGGGGACTTCAGAAAAAAAAATTTCAAGTGGCCATGTGAAAACCTTAACCCACAGCTAGCTGGAACTTCACCCTCGTCTCAGTAGTATGTACCATATATACTGCCGAGACAAAGCTTGAAAATGAGCTGAAATAGGATATTCTTAGCTTGTACCCATTAGGGGTACAAGGAAGTTGGGCTACCTCCCCCATCCTTGAATCAAACCTAATTAGTATACTAAGCTTGCGCATAAAAACAAGAACTCAGAAATTGTAGATAATTTGTCTTGAATCATAATGTAGTGGAGCGAGAGAAGGGGTCAAGTGGAGGTGGAGGCGATGCTGCTCCCCCCACTCTTTCTCCTATTCGCAACTATCTCTTCGGTATTAATTCCTACACATCTTCGCTCAACAGCAGCATTTAGCTTTAGTAGACACTTCTGTGTTTATCATGACAAAAACTTTTTACGGGTAAAGGGGTTAGTCATGCAAAATTTGGTTGTCTGTTAGCTTCATAAATCTCTGCCTGAATTAAGACACCTAAGATGTATGTTAATGTCTCCTGCAGTTTGTGGTTACCTTTCTATTTGGTTGATACTGTTAGCTATGGCTACCGTTTTCGCCTGTTGCGACCGGTAAGTGGGAGTGGCGTACGTACAGCAGTGGTGGTGTCTGGGAAGAAAACATTAACTCAGGTGGTCGTGGCCTCGCTTACTCCCTCCCCCCGACATGGATTGGTTTTGCTGTGTCATTCGCTGGCTATTGTTGGTGAGTGTGGCTACAGGAAAAAATGTTCATGAGTGGTAGTGGTGGTAAACTGAGAATTCACTCAAATAATAGTTCAAATACTCGTTCACACACCTGTTTGTGTTTTAGGAAGTTGATATCAATATAGTGGACTCCCTCCACATTCTTTACACCCACTTCAATTTTTTCCTGTCCAACAAGCATTGATAATAACTATTGTGAGTTTCACCCACGAAAAAATGCGTTAGAAATCTTCGGTCCTCTGGACTGTCACTGTCATATCCTGCGTGTAAAACTCTGATACGTGCTGGAAGCATCCAGATATTAGGTAAAAGGCCTCCAGGTACTTAATGTATGTGTAATATATTATATATATATATATATATATATATATATATATATATATATATATATATATATATATAATATATATATATATATATATATATATATATATATATATATAATGACCACAAACGAGTGGTATTTAATCAATAACACTGCGACTAGCCGAGGATTCGAACCTATGTCGTTTTGGCCTTCCTCATGGTGAGCGAAAATCACATGACGCTCTAACCCACAAGACCACGCAATCCTAGAAGAATCAAGCACCCAGCAGAGCTAGGAGTTTTACCTTGATCCGAGGACATACGGTGGTGTGGGTGCCTCTGAGCTAATTTCATTCTACTTCCCGTTTGGTGTACTAGCCTCCACGAGGCTAGTACACCAAACGGCCAGTCATTCTTGTAGGATTGCGTGGTGCTGTGGGTTAGAGCATCATGTGATTTTCGCTCACCATGAGGCGGGTCTAAATGACATGGGTTCGAATCATCGGCTAGCCGCAGTGTTGTTATTGATTAAATACCACTCGTTCGTGGTCACAATAATATATATACTGCCCGTGGAGGCTAGTAGTAGAATGAAATTAGCTCAGAGGCACCCACACCACCGTATGTCCTCGGATCAAGGTAAAACACCTAGTCCTGCTGGGTGTTTGATTCTTGTAGGATTGCGTGGTCCTATGGGTTAGTGTCATGTGATTTTCGCTCACCATGAGGTGGGCCAAAATGACGGGTTCAAATCCTCAGCTAGTCGCAGTGTTGTTTATATACTGTATATATATATATATATATATATATATATATATATATATATATATATATATATATATATATATATATATATATATATTAACTCTTCGACCATTTCCCACCAAGGCAGGGTGGCCTGAAAAAGAAAATTTTTCATCATCAATCACTCCATCACTGTCTTGCCAGAGGCGTGCTTACACTACAGTTATAAAACTGCAACATTAACACCCCTCCTTCAGAGTGCAGACACTGTACTTCCCATCTCCAGGACTCAAGTCCGGCCTGCCGGTTTCCCTGAATCCCTTCATAAATGTTACCTTGCTTACACTCCAACAGCATGTCAAGTCCTAAAAACCATTCGTATCCATTCGCTCCTATCTAACATGCTCACGCACGCTTGCTGGAAGTCCAAGCCCCACGTACACAAAACCTCCTTTACCCCTTCCCTCCAACCTTTCCTAGGCCGACCCCTACCCCATCTTCACTACAGATTTATACACTCTCGAAGTCATTCTATTTTGTTTCTTCCTCTCTACATGTCCAAACCATCTAAATAACCCCTCCTCAGCCCTCTGAATAATAGTTTTGGTAATCCCACCTAATCTCCAAACTATGGATTCTCTGCATTATATTCACACCACACATTGCCCTTAGACATGACATCTCCACTGCCTCCAGCCTTCTCTTTGTTGCAACATTCACAACCCATGCCTCACACCCATACAAGAGCATTGGTATAACTATACTCTCATACATTCCCCTCATCAATTCTATGATTCACCTCATCCTTCATAGACCCATCTGCTGACACGTCCACTCCCAAATATCTGAACACATTCACTCCTCCATACTCTCTCCCTCCAATCTGATATCCAATCTTCCGTTAGCTAATTTTTTTGTTATCCTCATCACCTTACTCTTTCCCATATTCATTTTTAATTTCCTTTTACATACCCTACCAAACTCATCAACCAACCTCTGCAACTTTTCTTCAGAATCTCCCAAAAGCACAGTGTCATCAGCAAAGAGCAACTGCGACAACACCCACTTTGTATTAGATTCTTTATCTCTTAACCCAACACCTCTTGCCAACACCCCGAGCATTCACTTCTCTTACAACTCCATATAATGCAAAGGTTATTTGTGTTGTTCTGCTGCAAGCGGTGAATGAATGATAAGGCTTCGGAGGCTTCTTACTTTATTTGCGATAACGTGAGGGTACATGGGCAGTGTATTTGTGCCCATGGCCCGGAGGGGCCATGCCCATGCGATACAGGATACAAAACCACGTGGGGAGTAGAATGATAGCTCTAGGCCTTTCGTGTTGCAATCAACATATCAGGAGCTTGCAAAATTGCAGAATAGAGGAGGATGTCCAAGCAAGTACGTTCCTGTACCCTCCGTCCTCGCATATAACGAGAATTTATCTATCCTGCCAAATGCTCTTAGAATATTTAATATACAAGTAGTATTTAAAAATTCACGGACTTTTAGAAGCATCCTGATAAAGAATGCACCTCAACAACGTGATGGTGGTGTCTACAGAGCTGGTTGCAACGGTTGCAGTCTCTCCTGTTTGGGACAAACGGGAAAACCATTGGAGGTGAGAATGTCCCAACACCGTTATTTGATGCGCATAGCACAGAAGTCGAACGCGATTTTCAACCAAATTAGAGCTTGTAATAACCCGGCAAATTGGCGGAAAGCAAGAGTCATCTTCCCTTGTTCCTCCTGGCTTGAGAGGAATATTGTAGAATCGGTAATTATTAAGCATAATGGGCAGTTATTATAAAATATCAGTGACGGGCTGTTCAAATTAGATGTGTTTTTAGTTGAGGCAATAGTACACAGTCTAAAATTGGGCTCTTATATGAATGCATTAGACTGTTTTAAATGTAGTGCCACACCGAGGAATTAGGGCCTATTTTTCCTGCAGTTTCTGAAGATTGAACCAGAGTTTACCTCAGAATTATGTGGGTTGAATATCTGTGGCTGTCTTTCTTGTTATTGCAGATGCCTCCCCCTTTAAATGAGTTTATTATAATGAACCCAGTTTCCTTTACATAACTTTTAGAAGTCTCTCCTCTAAATGTTACCATTTTCTCGTCACTTTAAATGGACACATTGTCCCTTGGAAGGCTACCTTATAATTGCCAGAGACTTCTATATCACCGACAATATATTTGTGTAAAGATATTGATGTCATAGCGGAATATGATCGATTTTTTATTATTGCCAAGTTAATTGCTTTTAGGCTATTACAATATCAATGCTTGTGGGATTTTTCTAATGCTATAATATTCATCCTTTTGGCTGTGGGCACTTGTGCCTGGGGGCACTTCCTGTACCCTCCTCTCTCCCTCACTCACTCCAGTGAGACGGTCCTTTGGGAACGTACTTGCACAAACATCCTCCTCTTTTCTGCAATTTTGCAAGCTTCTGATGATGTGTTGATTGCAACACGAAAGGCCTAGAGCTATCATTCTACTCCCCTCATGGTATATATATATATACAGAAAGAAATCTAAATATTCTTCCTTGAAGCCTTTTTATCCACTTCTCCGAGGCTATGGGTCCCACAATTTATATATATATATATATATATATATATATATATATATATATATGTTCAGATATTGCAACTTTTTTCATGAAGGTTTTCATAATCCTGCTGGCCCTTCAACGTAAGATCTTCCTACATCGTAACTCTTAAGTCACATACATACCTCTTCCCCTAATATTGTTTCTAAGCGCAGGTCTTAAATTGCAGATACGAGTGAAGTTGGAGTGGCGTGGACGAAAGGTTGCAGGAACAAAGGAGTTGGGTGCACCTTACTACTACATATATTCATGTTACCCCGCCTCCCCCTTCCCAACAACCCATGACCTCAACCTTTCCTCATAATGACCCTGGGGTTTCAACGATTCTAATACAATTTTCTCGTAATTTCAGGTAAATTATTGTCAAGATGCTAGCAACCGCTGAGGAAGATACACCATTTTCCTCTCATCGCTCATAGATTTGGTATAGTGCCTGTGGTATTATTTTTTTTTATTACTGTGGGAATAACAGTTGTAGAATAATATACTGATCTTCGTTCGGACATCGACCATGAATGTTTTCGTAAAATAATTTCGAAGACATTCAACAAACAGATTTTGTTTATTTTTGAGAAAATTCAGATACCGAGTGAATGCCAAGGAAAAATCCTTCTGGAGCAAGAATGTAGTCGAAAAATGCCTTGTTTGATTAAATATGGAAAAAATGTATTAGATGGGAGTTTTAGCATTGTATGAAGGCTACGATCAAGAGTCGTATTAAAAATGCTAGGTAGGGTGGCGTGTGTGATGAGGACAGTTGTAGGTAGGGTGACATATGTGTGATGAAAATGGTGGGCAGGATGATGGGTGCACGTTAGTTATTAGTTGTTTTTTTGCACCGTCTGTCGTACCTCCCGTTTTCACAAATAATAATTTTAGAGTGTAGATTTCTAACTAGTCCATCAAGAATTTTCAAGGTACAAATTGCGGTGTTTGTTTCTTGCCTGCATTCCAGGGAGTACAGTTTGAGGGACTTTAGGCATTGCCAGTAATTTAGCTGTTTGAATTTATATGAACATTGAAAGGTTTCTGTATATTCTGTAGATCGGCAATTTTGTGTGTTTTAAATGAAGTCGTCAGTGTGCAGCAGTACACGTGATATAAAGAGTACATTATCATCATTGGCTTGGCATCTGTTAAGAAAGTTCTTATTATCCAGCCTATTATTTTCCTTGTGTTTGGGATAATAAGTGTTGTGGTTTAATATAAGATCTTCCGACATCGTTATTCTAAAGTCCCTTGCATTATTTCTCCGCCCTAAGGAGTAGTTTGGTGTTTTGTTCCACTTTTTTCTCTCATTTTCCATAGCTGACTAACATACTGTTGTCTGGCCTACGGGAAGACCTATTTAATGTCTGGAGATTTGCTGTATTCTTGATGGATGCCACTCTTATTTCAGTTACTCTCTTGTTTTAGGTGTTAAAGTATTATTGATAGTGTATAGATGCAGTATAGTCGACAGGCTTTTCAGCCGAACAAACACACTAGGACTTCAGCTGCGTGCTCATGGTGAGCTAACTAAGAACACCATGCTGGGTTAGGCTCAACATGGTCACTTCAGCAGTGTAGCTAGGAACACTATGCTGGGTTAGGCTCAACATGGTCACTTGAGCAGTGTATACAATGTGAGCTAGCCATGAACATCCCACTGGGTTAGGCTCAACCTTGTCACTTCAGTGTAAAAAAGGTGAGCTAGCCTAGGACCTTTCTGCTGGATAAGGCTCAACCTTGTCACTTCAGCAGGGTAAACATAGTGAACTAACTAGGAACATACCGTTGCATTTTGCTTAACATAGTTACTTGAGCAGTGTAAACATAGTAAGCTAGCTAGAAACACCACGTTAGGCTCAACATGGCGACTTTAAGCTGAGAAAAAGCAAGCCATCAGCGTTCACGACCTGCCGACCCATAAAAAAGAGTAATTATCAAGAGATGAAGCGTTTAAGTATGGATCAGTCATCCTACAGGATTTGTGATAAATGTGATCCTCAGTATTTCATTAAAAAAATCCTATAAGTACGTACGTACATTCGCAAACAAGCGATCGAACTAGCCAGCCCCTAGTGGCTAGGTCGTATGTACGTAAGTGTAAAATTTTTGCCACCTTGTAATGTACCAATATAAGAACATGAATGTTGTTTGTACATTCACCAATTTGTGTTTGCGAAGGTCGTTTTTTTTTTTACTCCTTGTCTTATCTTTATTTCGTCGACCTTGTAAATATTACTACTACTACTGCTACTATTACTACTATGACTGCAACTACTGACGATAATCCAATGAACTGGTGTACAAAAAAACTTTGGGTCTGTTACACTTAAAATTAAAACATGAAAGTTTTAACATCAGTATTAGTGAAAAAAATGTCTATCAGTCAATAATTTTTTTTATTAAAAGTCCCATTTTTAAGGGACTTTGGCCTATTCGGCAAGTTCAGCTAATTGAAGCTGTGTAGTAACATATAGGACCTTCTTGATCTCTTCTTGCGCAAAGGATACAGGTCATGACCCCTTTTGTCCTCACAGTGTGGGGAAGTGGAGGGATCTAGCTCCCTCAAGGGGTCGCTGCCCCAGAGGGCGTCCATTCTCGGGGGGTTGGAGAAAAATTTTCTACACAGACTCAGATGAATCACAGGGAAGTTAGGAAGTATTTCTTCAGTCACAGAGTGGTCGGGAAGTGGAATAGCTTGGGAAGCGATGTAGTGGAGGCAGGTTCCATACATAGCTTTAAGAAGAGGTATGATAAAACTCGTGGCGCAGGGAAAGTGACCCAACAGCGGCCAGTGAAGAGGCGGGGTCAGGAGCTATGAATCGACCCCTGCAATCACAACTAGGTGAGTACACACACACACACACACACACACACACACACACACACACACACACACACACACACACACACACACTCACACACACTCACACTCACACACACTCACACACACTCACACACACTCACACACACTCACACTCACTCACATTTACCACATCTCAGTCCACAGCAGGATTCGAACCTGCCCACACTGTATCAACGTACAAGGTACTTTTTCCACTCAGCTAGATCCCAGATAAGTATGGACGAATCCTGCTGTGGACTGAGAGATAATCTGTAAATAATTTCGCCCGTTTACGAATTGTTAAGCATTTCAAAATCTCTTTCGAAGTTCACTGTATGTGGCAGGATTTGATGAAATATCTTATCACTATCCTAGTGTCCCGAGGTATAGGAGTGACTGTGTAGCTTCGGCTAGGAGCCCGTACTTATTGGGAGCTGGCTGAGTGGCAAAATTACTGTCTACGTTGATACAGTGTGTGCAGATTCGAATCCTGCTGGGGACTGAGAGAGAATGTGTGTGTGTGTGTGTGTGTGTGTGTGTGTGTGTGTGTGTGTGTGTGTTTGTGTTTGTTGCCGGATAGGTAAAACTTGCGATTTTGGTTTAAATAGCAACACTCTTCCTGCCGAATAAGGCAACCGAAAATTTGTGTATGCAATAATTTCGCAAAAATCATTCTGAACCTAACGAAAAAAATATATTTCATCGTGTTTGTTTATTATTAAATTATTGTAAACTTATTTGACCTCATATTTAGTTGGATTAGGCTAAATTAAATTGCGCTTGTTATAATAAGGTTAAGTTTTCTAAGGTTCTTTTGGTACAAAATTATTAATTTTTTCTTCAACATAAATGAAAAAATATATATATCTTTAAACATATAAGAGAAAATTTTAGAAAGGACTTAATTTTAAACGAATTCTTGTTAATTGACCAATTTTACCTAATTGACACACATACATACATACACACACACACACACACACACACACACACACACACACACACACACACACACACACACATACATACATACACACACACACACACACATATATATATATATATATATGTATATATATATATATATATATATATATATATATATATGTATATATATATATATGTATATATATATATATATATATATATATATATATATGTATATGTATATATATGTATATGTATATATATATATATATATATATATATATATATATATATATATATATATATATGGGGTCCACCTCTGGTACAAATTGTGGGACCCATACCCTCGGAGAAGTGGATAAAAGGCTTCAAGGAAGAATATTTGGATTTCTTCCTGAAGCCATTTGAATATTCCACTTCCCCTACGACCCCATCTTTTTTTTTTTTACCATATATATATATATATATATATATATATATATATATATATATATATATATATATATATATATATATATATATATATATATATATATATTGTGTGTGTGCGTGGAGAAAATATGACTCCTTACTGGAGTTCTGGATTTGTCATGGCCCATATTCTTGGTTAGAGGTTGTAAATAGTTTTCGCAAGCTAGGAACTATCAAGTTTAATAGCTACTGTAATGGCCGCACGCCCAGACACGCAGCAACTCAGTGGCATAATTTTAGACCCCGTCTCCCACCACTTGTAAATAGGGAAACACCATTTTGGGAATCCCCGAGGCACACTTGGGGAATGGTGGAGATCTTACCAGCTACTTGTCTGGTAGCTGGACCCTGTGACAGCCACGCTTTGACGACATGAAAGTAATCCACATTTTTTTTTAATTATATACATCAGGCACGTTCACTGGTGGGTTTCTCTCTCACACGCACGCACGCGCGCCCCGGTGGCCTGGTGGCTAAAGCTCTCGCTTCACGCACGGTGGGCCCTGGTTCGCTTCCCGGCGGGGCAGAAACATTTCAATGTGTTTCCTTACCACACACACACACACACACACATAAAACAGGCCTAGTGTCTAATCGACATGTGCCTAGGACAAAATGGTAACTAACATGTACTAAACCCATATTGGGTTGCCTGAAAGTATCCTGATCGCGCTGCTGAAGTCTCCCAACTTAGATTTCATTACCTCATGCACGCAACCCATCCTGTGTGATGGTACATAACAGAAAATAATTGTTTATCGAACTATCGTTGTTAAAGTGAGGTTATAGACTAGAGTGCATGATTATAATTATTTTTAGTAGTGGTGGTGATGGTGGTATATTCGTGGGGAAGCGCTAAACCATTAGGGGTCATACAGCTTCTGGGGAAGGGTGAATAATCACGTTTGATCCAAGGAAGTGAAAGGTCGCTCCAATTCTTTGGATGAAGAGCTCTTTGCCGGTATCAAGGCACCATTTTTTATACTGGGAGGTGTAAGATTCCCTCTTCACCTCTTAATGGAGCACGTTGCACCACTTATTCTCCACTTAATCAGCACTTTATTTAACAGGAAAATTTTATCGAAAAAATGATATACAAATATTTGAAGAGAATATTTTTTTACTAATGAAAATTGGGGAAATATTGATTCATACTAGATAAGTAAAGTAGTCCATTACAGCTCTTATATCAGTCTCCACCAAGTCCTTCAGCACTGGTTTCAGAAGTGGCTGGTCATAGACCGGGCCGCGGGGACGTCGATCCCCGGAATGCCCTCCAGGTAGGTAACCCTCTGAAATAGGTCTCGCGAGACCATCCTCCTCCAGCCAGCTCGGTGGCTGGGCCTCGTCTCTCAGCCTCTTGACTGAGAGACACCGGATCTATAGGAGAACAAGGGACAGCAGTATCTAAGAGATGCCTCTCTGCATTCCAGACTCAAGCTGAAAGGCTGGCGCCCAGCATCTTACTATTACCCCCTTGAAGGGAGCGAGTGTGACTAATACTGCCTTACTTATACTTCCTATCCTGCCTTCCCTTTCCCCCTCTCACGGGAGGCGTCTTGATGCTGGTGGAGAGGCTCTTGATTCAAGGAACTGGATTTATCCTCCCCTTCCCTGGATCGAACCTGAATGTCTCCCATTATCACAGGCGCTGCATGACCCATACGGGTTTAGTTCTACCCACGAATGTAATCTAATTTAAATCCTACCCCCCTCCCTCTCCCTTTATTTTCTCAGTACTACTTGGTTCAGCCCGTCTTTCCTGTAGGGGCGTGCCGGCGTGCCCTCTCGTCCCGCTAGTCCTCTCTTGTCCCCTTCTGTGCATACGATTCCTGTGTGATAGAGTATGACATGTAAACCATCCTGTGATGGAATATGCTTGTAAACCATCCTGTGATGGAATATGCGTGTAAACCATCCTGTGATGTAATATGCTTGTAAACCATCCTGTGATGGAATATGCTTGTAAACCATCCTGTGATGGAATATGCTGTAAACCATCCTGTGATGGAATATGCTGTAAACCATCCTGTGATGGAATATGCGTGTAAACCATCCTGTGATGGAATATGCTTGTAAACCATCCTGTGATGGAATATGCTTGTAAACCATCCTGTGATGGAATATGCTTGTAAACCATCCTGTGATGGAATATGCTTGTAAACCATCCTGTGATGGAATATGCGTGTAAACCATCCTGTGATGGAATATGCGTGTAAACCATCCTGTGATGGAATATGCTTGTAAACCATCCTGTGATGGAATATGCTGTAAACCATCCTGTGATGGAATTGCTGTAAACATCCTGTGATGGAATATGCTGTAAACCATCCTGTGATGGAATAGCTGTAAACATCCTGTGATGGAATTGCTGTAAACCATCCTGTTGGATATGCTGTAAACATCCTGTGATGGATTGCTGTAAACCATCCTGTGATGGAATATGCTGTAAACCATCCTGTGATGGAATATGCTGTAAACCATCCTGTGATGGAATATGCTGTAAACCATCCTGTGATGGAATATGCTGTAAACCATCCTGTGATGGATGATGTAATTGCTGTGTAAACCATCCTGTGATGTAATATGCTGTAAACCATCCTGTGATGGAATATGCTGTAAACCATCCTGTGATGGAATATGCTGTAAACCATCCTGTTTGGATGGATGATGGTGTAAACCATCCTGTTGATGGATATGCTGTAAACCTTTCCTGTGATGGAATATGTAAACCTTTCCTTTTGATGGAATAGGGCATGAAAACCCATCCTTTTGGATGGAATGTGTAAACATCTGTGATGACTATGTAAACCATCCTTTTGATGGAGTATGCTGTAAACCATCCTGTTGGATGGAGTATGCATGTAAACATTCCTGTGATGGATATGGCATGTAAACATTCCTGTTGGAGGGAAAGTTGGCATGTAAACTTTCCTGTTGATGGAGTGTGCTATGTAAACATCCGTGGATGGAGTTGGCATGTAAACATTCCTGTTGGATGGAGTTGGCATGTAAACATCCTTTTGGGATGGAGGTGGCATGTAAACATTCCTGTTGGATGGAGTGTGGCATGTAAACATTCCTGTTGGATGGAGTGTGGCATGTAAACATTCCTGTGGGATGGAGTGTGGCATGTAAACATTCCTGTTGGATGGAGTGTGCATGTAAACATTCCTGTTGGATGGAGTGTGGCATGTAAACATTCCTGTTGGATGGAGTGTGGCATGTAAACATTCCTGTTGGATGGAGTTGGCATGTAAACATTCCTGTTGGATGGAGTTGGCATGTAAACATTCCTGTTGGATGGAAGTGATGGCATGTAAACATTCCTGTTGGATGGAGTGTGGCATGTAAACATTCCTGTTGATGGAGTGTGGCATGTAAACATCTGTTGGATGGAGTGTGGCATGTAAACATTCCTGTTGATGGAGTGTGGCATGTAAACATTCCTGTTGGATGGAGGTGGCATGTAAACATTCCTGTTGGATGGAGTGTGGCATGTAAACATTCCTGTTGGATGGAGTGTGGCATGTAAACATTCTGTTGGATGGAGGTGGCATGTAAACATTCCTGTTGGATGGAGTGTGGCATGTAAACATTCCTGTTGGATGGAGTTGGCATGTAAACATTCCTGTTGGATGGAGTGTGGCATGTAAACATTCCTGTTGGATGGAGTGTGGCATGTAAACATTCCTGTTGGATGGAGTGTGGCATGTAAACATTCCTGTTGGATGGAGTGTGGCATGTAAACATTCCTGTTGGATGGAGTGTGGCATGTAAACATTCCTGTTGGATGGAGTGTGGCATGTAAACACTTATTTTCCTGTTGGATGGAGTTGGCATGTAAACATTCCTGTTGGATGGAGTGTGGCATGTAAACATTCCTGTTGGATGGAGTGTGGCATGTAAACATTCCTGTTGGATGGAGTGTGGCATGTAAACATTCCTGTTGGATGGAGTGTGGCATGTAAACATTCCTGTTGGATGGAGTGTGGCATGTAAACATCCTGTTGGATGGAGTTGCATGTAAACATCCTGTTGGATGGAGTGTGGCATGTAAACCATCCTGTTGGATGGAGTGTGGCATGTAAACCATCCTGTTGGATGGAGTGTGGCATGTAAACATTCCTGTTGGATGGAGTGTGGCATGTAAACATTCCTGTTGGATGGAGTGTGGCATGTAAACATTCCTGTTGGATGGAGTGTGGCATGTAAACATTCCTGTTGGATGGAGTGTGGCATGTAAACATTCCTGTTGGATGGAGTGTGGCATGTAAACATTCCTGTTGGATGGAGTGTCATGTAAACATTCGTGTTGGATGGAGTGTGGCATGTAAACATTCGTGTTGGATGGAGTGTGGCATGTAAACATTCGTGTTGGATGGAGTGTGGCATGTAAACATTCGTGTTGGATGGAGTGTGGCATGTAAACATTCGTGTTGGATGGAGTGTGGCATGTAAACATTCGTGTTGGATGGAGTGTGGCATGTAAACATTCGTGTTGGATGGAGTGTGGCATGTAAACATTCGTGTTGGATGGAGTGTGGCATGTAAACATTCGTGTTGGATGGAGTGTGGCATGTAAACATTCTGTTGGATGGAGTGTGGCATGTAAACATTCGTGTTGGATGGAGTGTGGCATGTAAACATTCCTGTTGGATGGAGTGTGGCATGTAAACATTCCTGTTGGATGGAGTGTGGCATGTAAACATTCCTGTTGGATGGAGTGTGGCATGTAAACATTCCTGTGGGTCGCTGGCCCTCGTAGCCATCACGCCCCGGTTGATCTGCCACTTAACAAGAAGCAAAAGAAAATAAATGTATTTTTCACTTCTCTCCCTCATTTTTTCCCTAACAACTGCGGACTGTAGTCATTATAACTTTTATAATTCCGTCAAGTGAAGGTTTGTTAATCTCAGACATTTGAATCTTGCACTTAAGAGGAAGATTCTTACAACGGTTGTAAAGTTTATGAGACGCTGACAAACAGGTGGAAACTGCAACTGTAAATGCAAATGCATCATCAATTTACACCTTTTTTTTACGCATTATAATATGTTATAATCTGAACGATCTAAACTACGTACAACATTAAATATTTTTTTAATATTTTACTGTAGGTTGAAGTAGCTCTAGTTATGTACGTACACGCACGCACATACATACATAAATTTACGTGAAATTTGAACTTCTTGAACCTACAGTAAAATAAAAAGAATAATATTATATATCTACAGTTTAGCTATAAATTACATACGTCTGGCAGCTGCCGTTGCTTAAATCTTTGGAAATATGTTATGTACAGATACACATGCTGCTATAACTCCTTGGAATCCTTACACCTAAAAGGCTTTTGACAGGTTATTAAACGACAGGGCATTCGTCACACTTGATAAATGGAGGGTCTTCAGAAAAAAATAATTGTTCACTCCCAGAGCATAGGGGTAAACAATGTGTGCATCCATTATTCTTTCTGCATGTTTTTTTTTTTTTCCTATTTTTGACTCTGTGAACTGATACCACTACTATTGTGGTATTATGTACTCTAGTGCAGACCACGTGTGGTGTTACCACAGTAAATCTTGATGCCTTAGTTCTGCAGGCAGAACAAAGAAAAACAGTCAGCCAGACTAATCGTCTACATAAGAACTGTCAGAACACATTGAAAAGTGTAAAAAAAATTTTTTATTGTACGCGCCTAGTGGCCACCTTGGAAAATATGTATATCTGCGATTAACATTATATAGGGCGCAGCATGAGTAACATGCCTTCTGCGCAGGCTCCTTAATTAAATAGACAAATTCTAAGAAACCGTAGATAATTTTATACATTATTTAACTTATCCTATGCAGACGATACTAGAATTTGTACAAGAATGGCATCCAGTGAGGACGCAACAAATCTCCATGCTGGAATAAAATGACCGTCGAGTGGGCCCTAAGCCTGGCTGTAAGGAGAAAGTGAGTCACTTTCATAAACCAAACATGTAAAGCTAGAGAGAGAGAGGCTCATATTTTAGGTAGGGACTGTTCAAGAGCCTCTCCTCGGCCGCTTTTTATGAGACGCAGTTTTGGTCCTCTGGGAAGGATTGAGATTATGGCTGTCACAGAAGACTAATTTCAAAATTCCCTGTTGGTTTAGCGCATCTTTTGATTATAATAATAATAATCAAAATTCCCTGATATTTCTCTGACAATATTAACATTTTCCCCCTGACAATATTTTAAATACTTCGCGGCCTCCAACCTCCCGTCGCAGCTGCCCATTCCTCCTCCACTATGTTGTGTGTGTATATTACATACAACCCCTGTGGTTTAGCGCTTCTATTTGATTATAATAATAATAATAATATATTACATACAGTAGACTAGGCTGGTCAGTATTCAAATATGTTTATAAAATTCATAACCTCAAATTAAAGTGGACATTACAATTTGCATTATTATTATTTCACAAATGTCACTTTGAGATCATTAGCTTATGTTTTGTAAGAGCATTATGGTGTCAATACTTTCAGGAATTATATAAAAAACATTTGTCTAAGAATATTTTACAGAAATACTCTACTGTATCATGAACTACTGATTCATGAGCAACTGTAATTATGTGCAAAATATATAACGTAGTAAAAAAAACTACAATTTCCGGAGAAGATTATAAAGTTAGAAATGTTCAAGCGCTACGACTACTCTCATCAGTTTGCTTAAATTTTATTTTCTGCAAATTCAGTCTTTTATTTGGGGTTCCACCGGAAAGTTTTCTTTTCGCATTGTCTTTCGTGAGGGTATTTGCTTCTGTCAATAGGTTCCATGTGTGCTTTCTCTCTGTTTCTTACTGAGTTTATCATATTTTTTTTCTAGCAATTATGCCACTTCGTTTTCTAACTTTCTTTGCCTTTCTACCTTTTTTTAATTTCTATCAATATTTTCATTCTCCTCTTCCTCATCAGTCTTTTTGTTTTTCTTCCGGTCTTCCAGATACATGTCTCATTCTTGAGCCTCTACAGGACTTTAACATGTCTTGGCTGACTGGGATGTCATGTGCCTCACAGTCCATCTGCACACCATTGTACACTTGAAACACTGCTGGGACAAGTGTAGAAGTCGTCAAGAGGAAACTGGAAAAGTACCATCACCAGGTGCCAGATCAACCAGGCTGTGATGGATATGTGGGTCAGCGGGCGACCAGCAGCAACAGCCTGGTTGACCAGGCAAGTTCCAAAAGAGCCTGGCCCAAGACCAGACTGAGAATAGAAATACTCTCTGAACTCATCAAAGGTAAAGGTATATTAACCCGCTAATATACGCCGGGTCACCATCTGGAGAAGACCCGGGCCGGATGTACCGGCGAATCTACTACAATAACACTCTAATATACCTCATATGTACCCTTCAGCCTTATGAATGATGAGCACCTTAATTTATGTAAATGATGCACTTGTGGTTTAGCGCTTCTCTTGATTATAATAATAATCTAAATACTAATGAAAGCCTATTTTTCGCCTCTGTATGTAGTAATGTATGTATATTATTTAAACATCTATATACACCACTTTGCATTATACCGAGACGTCCTGAAGCCTGGTCTGGGACCAGGATGTAAGGACAGTAACCCCTGGAAATGTCCGCAGGTAATCTAGAGATCCTAGCAACTATCTTCTTCACATACAGTTTACAGCACATTTCTAGGTTAGGTTAGAAAACTCACCTGTGCCGCCACGTTGGCGGATGCCTACTTGCTATATTCTGAAGCTGAAGGGGGTGCAGCCGCCATTTACAGGGAGACCCAGAAGATCCACAAATAGGAAAACCTGCCCCCTTGCTATAACCTCATCCCAGTAGGGTCGGGGAGACCCTTGGAGTATGGGGCAGGTGTGCTCTAAAGTTCCTAAGAGATCTGGGTAAAAAACTCATCACAGAAACCAAGGATCACAGAGCGGCCAGCTTCCTCTTGAAGAGACTCGGTGTTGCGATCCAGAGGGCAAATGCCTGCAGCATTCTGGGCACGCGGCCCACCGCCGGGGAGCTGGATGAAGTATTTGAAATATAGGCTCTGAGATGTTATTTATGTTGTTCCACTTCCTATTGTATTTCTGTTGATGTACTCTGTCGTTAAATAAAGTCCAGATAAAAGTGATAAAAAAAAAGATTGCGCGCGAACAGAAAACGGGCATTCACTAAGCGCTGCTGCAATGAAAAGTCATATTTCAACTGTTCAAGGTCACACATTTGACTGTTTTTACAACAGTGCCATGATGACTGTGGTTAAGAGGACGAGTTGAATAGAATTTACAGGGATTTATTATCAAATTTTCGATCGCTTTCTTCCCCCTTCATGTCCTTCCTGCTCGCTCCCTTCTAGAATGCTTCCTCCTTTCTTGTTCCCTCCTTTCTTGCGCCCTCTACTCAGCTCCAAATTTGCCTAGCCATCCATTCACCCACTTTACCCTACTTCCCTATTCCTCTATCCCCTTCGCTCACCCACTCTCCCTTTTCCCTGAAGAAAAGTTGTTAATGTTGTTAGGGAGTGACTGTGTTGTTGGTGACTCAGGGAGGTGGAGCGGAGGCGTGGGAAGATAGGGGATAGATTATTCCTGCATACTGAGGTAATAGTTAAAAATACCGCCCCAGGGAACGTTGGAACAGTCCGTCCACCCTTCTATTACTCAACCCCTCACTTTAATTTGCCTTCGCTTGCATGATTTCCGCTACGCCAGCCTCTACCATGCCTGGTTACAAGAGTTAGTGCAAGACTGTGTGAGGTTTGCATTGTGGGCTTCCGAGCAGGGGTGATAAGTAACATAAGAGGCGTCGGTTGAGTGGTCTTCATGACGTCTTGCTTGCTCCTTTAGGCCAATATTCGTCACCTCACATACTCCGCCACTCTCACCACTGAGTACATTAGTAAGCCAGCGGTCAGTCCTGCTGTGGCCAACAATAGGGCCAACTACTACCCAACCTTCACATGTTCTTAGACTTACCGTCTTCCCCTCCCCCTTCATCCACCATAGTGCCGGCACCAGTGATAGGGAGTCGTTGTATGATAGTGAACCGTGTCATGTGATTTTTCTGTGAGGAATAAACCAACAACACGTCGGCCGGCCCTCAACATGCACCCCTCTTGTGTGTGTTGTTGATAATGACCGTGATGCGCACAAGTGGAAGATTGCACCCCACACTCCACTGTTTCTTGATTTTTTTGTTTTGGCTATCACTACGTCATGCCAGTCTAGCTTAAGAGCACAGAAAGAATTCAAAGCCGGTATTTCCTATTCACTTTTGTAAATATGAAAATTCTAAAGGTACTTTTGATACCTTTAATGAGTTCAGAGAGTTTTTCTACTCCCAGAGTCCGGCCTCGGGCCAGGCTCGTCTGGTGCTTTCCTGGTCAACTAGGCTGTTGCTGCTGCTGGTGGCCCGCTGTTCCACATATCTATCACAGCCTGGTTGATCTGGCAGCGGGACGATCATGTCTGTCACAGCTGCTGAGCCATTATGACAGAATTACGGAGGCATTGGAGGACGACCAAAACGCAGATGTGATTTACACAGATTTTGCAAAGGCGTTTGACAAATGCGATCATGGAGTGATAGCGCACAAAATGAGGGCCATAGGCATTACTGGGAAGGTAGGCAGATGGATATTTGAGTTCCTAACACACAGAACACAAAAAGTAGTAGTGAACAGGGCAAGATCCAGCATCAGCGAGGTCAAAAGCTCAGTGCCCCAAGGCACTGTCCTGGCACCTCTGCTGTTTCTCATCCTCATAGCAGACATAGATAAAAACACCCAGCACACTTTTGTATCATCATTTGCAGATGACACTAAAATAAGCATGAAAGTCACTACGGTAGAAGACTGAAAAAATACAGGACATAAGCAGGGTCTTCCAATGGGCAGTGGAGAACAACATGACGTTCAATGGTGATAAGTTTCAGCTTCTTATGTCACTGTAAGCTCAGGGAGAGTTCATAGGGTATAACCGTTTCTGCTCACGTGACCATCCGATGCAACCGTTAGCCCAATGTCAAAGGTCACTCATGTCAAAGGTCAATTACTTTGAACGCTTGAGCCCTGCTCGGGCCAGTGCCTTAGTTACCATCGAGACACCGTGTAGGGATAGACCAGGCTTACGGCTCTGAGAATTCCACCCTGTCTAATATACTAAGTTACCATCCCAAACTCGTCTGTTCATTACCCAATCTACGAAAGAACCTCCACGCAACACTTAGGTATGGAAAAAATGAAGAACTCAAAAGGAACACTATATACAAAACGCAAGAGGGTCACCACATAGAACGAAAGGAACACGTAAAGGACTTGGGAATAATTATGTCTGCTGATCTGTCTTTTAAAGACCATAACAGGAAGATGACGGGGTGGGTATTGAGAACTTTCAAAACAAGGGAAATAATGCCGATGGTGACACTCTTCAAATCGCTAGTGCTCCCTCACTTAGAATACTGCTCAGTGCTGACGGCCCCGTTCAGGGCAGGAAAAATATCAGAGCTGGAACAAATTCAGAGATCGTTTACGGCTCACATTGAGCCATTGAAACATCTAAATTATTGGGAACGCCTTCAAGTCTTGAACATGTAATCATTGGAGCGGAGGAGAGAGAGATACATGATAATATATACTTGGAAAGTACTTGATGGCCTGGTCCCAAATCTGCACACTGCCATAACAACATACTGGAGTGAGAGATATGGGAGAAAGTGTAAAATAAACCCATCCGGGGTCCCAGACTATTCAACATCTTACCAGAAGATATCTGAAACACGGCTGGAACCAGTGTAGCAGCCTTCAAGAGGAAACTGGACAAGTATCTTCATCGGGTGCCAGATCAACCAGGCTGTGATGGATATGTGGGGCAGTGGGCCTCCAGCAGCAACAGCCTGGTTGAACAGGCAAGCACCAGACGAGCCTGGCCCATGGCCGGGCTCAGAGAGTAGATACTCTCGAAACTCTTCAAAGGTATTCAAAGTTAAAGACCTAGACCAGGACAAACTCGATAATAAAGTTTAGACTGTAATGTGTGTTCTCTTGACAAAATTAATAGCCTATTACCCGTATGTCTGGTTGGATGTCGAAGCCCCTTACACATACAGTACCTCCTTTACCCCCTCAAACCCTTCCTAGGATGACTCCCAACCCCTCTTTCACTCCTACAGATTTATACTCTCCAGGTCATCCTATTTTGTTCCATCCTCTAAATGTCCAGACCACCTCAATCCCTCCTCAGCTGTCTGGCTAATATTCTTAGTAACCCCGCACTTCCTAATCTCCAAAACTACGAGTTCTCTGCTTAATATCTACAGCACATATTGACCTCAAACATGAAATCTTCACAGCCTCCAGCCTCTTCCTGGCTGCAACATTCAAAAACCATGCTTCACATGCATATAAGAGTGTTGGTACTACTATACTCAGATACATTCCACTTTTTGCCTTCATGGATAACTTTCTTTGTCCACAGATACTTCAATGCACCATCCATTTTTCCCCTCGTCAATTATATGGTTCATTTCTTTCATAGACCGTCCACCGACGAGTTCGCTCCCAAATATCTCAACACATCCACTTTATACTCCCTCCTTCCAATCTAAGATTGTTTTTCATTACCTAATTTTTTTTTGTTACCCTCATCATCTTTCCCTTTCCTATGTTCACTTTTAATTTCCTTCATTTACATACCCTCCCAAATTTGTCCGCCAAGATTTACAATCTTCTCTTCAGAATCTCCTAGAAGTACAGTGCCATCGGCAAAAAGCATCTGTGGCAACTCCCACTTTGTATTAAATTCTTTATCTTTTAATTCCACACCTCTCCCCAACACCCTGGTATTCACTTCTTTTACAACCCCATTTATAAATATGTTAAACAACCATGGTGACAACATGCATCCCTTTCTAAGGCCTACTTTTACTGGAAAATAATCTCTCCTACATACCCTAACATGAGCCTCACTATCCTCATAAAAACTCCTAACTGCTTTCAGTAACCTACCTCCTATTCCATACACTTGCAACATCTGCTACATTGCTCCCCTATCCACAATATCATATGCTCTTTCTAAACCCATAAATGCAACGAAAACTTCTTTACCTGTATCTAAATATTGTTCACTTATATGCTTCGATGTAAACACTTTGTCTACACATCTACCCTCCCTAAAAACTCCTTATTTCATCTGCTGTTCTTTTCTCCGTCTTGTCCTTAATTCTTTCAATAAAAACTCTGCCATACATTTTACCTGGTATGCTCAACGGACTTATTTCCCTATAATTCTTATATTCTCTGTTGTCCCCCTTTCCTTCATACAAAGGAAATATGCACGCTCTCTGCCAATCCCTAGGTACCTTCCCCTTCATACCTTTTTTTGAAGAAAAGCACCAAGCACTCCAAAATTATATCCACATCTGTTTTTAATATTTCTGTTTTGATCCCATCAGTCCCAAATGCTTTATCCCCTTTCATTTGACCCACTGCCTCATGCACCCGCGTTCCCCCACTCACATCTGGCTCTTTCTCACTCCTAAAAGATGTTATACCTCCCAGGTCAATGCTCTCCTCTCATCAACATTTAACAGCTTAAAATATTTTTTACACCTTCCCATCTAATAACTCCCCTCTTCTGTTTTAACTGGTAAATTCATTCATTCCCTAAGCTTTCTCAACTTATTAATCTTGCCCCAAACATTTTCTTATTCTCAGCAAAATTGGTTGACGGAACCTCACCCATTGTATTGTTTGCTCTCCATTTACATTCCCTCTCTAGTCTTTTAACCTCTTTCATTATTCATGTACTCCACTCTTCTTATATCACTTCTGCTTTGTAAAAAATCTCTCGTATGCTAACCTTTTCTGTCTTACCACCCTCTTTACCTCCTCATTCCACCAATCGCTCCTCATTTCTTCCCCACCCACCCTCCTATATCCACAAACTTCTGCTGAACACTTTAACTCTGCATTCTTAGCTCTATCTCATACTTCTTCGACCTCCTCATTACGTATACTCCACTAGCCCACCTTTCTCCCAATAGTGCTTGTATCTTATCCTAATTACCTCTTCCTTTAGTTAATAAACTTTCACTTCTCTCTTACTGATAGTCATTTTCCTTGTAACCCATGTACCTCTTACTCTCACTGTAGCTACAACCAAATATGTTATGCATGCTATGATCCTGTTACAAAATCATGATTTTTAAAATAAAATGCCATCCTGTGTTCTTGGAATGCAGGCGAGAAAGCCGCATTATAATTGAAAACACGGGAAAGACAAGTTCCATAGATCACACAAAATGCACACAAATAGAATAACCTGAAATGTGGACAAATGTATCTTCATTTTTCTAATAAACTGGACCAAATGAGAAATAGCTAAAGTAAAAACAGAGTCCTGTAAAAATCTCCGTTCCTCAGGGCACTTTGCTCTTCCAAATGCCTTCCCATCCTCATATCTGAGAAACATTGTTATGCAGACACAATATGTACGAACAGCATCCATTAAGGACAGTGTAAAATTTGAAGGTGTTAGTAAAATCAATTAGCGCTTGACCAAAAAAGAACACGATAGTCATTGAAGACAAATTTAAGTGTCTTTACTATGGAAAACATATTTAGTTCAAAATGAGAAAAGAGCAAAAAAACAAAACAAAAAAGCTTATAAAGTGAGAGAGAGAGATGTATGAGATTTGTAAGTAATCATGTTGAAAGAGCTTACATTCAAAGAGCACAGTAGCGTTACTATTACAGCTGCGAGAGAAGTGATAAGGTGTGCTACAAGAAAAATCCCAGCAAGGGATGTCATGTCAGTGACAATTCTCCTGAAGGCCGAAAGATTGTTGTATACGAACTGCCCTAAAATATTTAAGGCCGGCAAAGTTGTAGCGATAAAAGAACCCCCTTTTTTTTTTTTTATTTTTTACTATATAGAAAGTCCCTTGTTATGCTGAGCATTTCGGGCAGATTAGGTCAGTGCCCCAGGATGCGACTCACACCAGTCGACTAACACCCAGGTACCCATTTTACTGATGGGGAACATGGACAACAGGTGTAAAGAAACACGCCCAATGTTTCTGCCCTGGCTGGGAAACGAACCCAGGCCCTCGCCGTGTGAAGCGAGAGCTTTAGCCACTAGACCACCAGAGTATGTTAGAATATGTTAATAGAATATGTTAATAGAACTGACCATGGCATCACTAGAGGATCGAAAAACCAGAGGAGACATGGTCACATTATTATAATATTTATGGAGCTCTAAACCCGTAAGCTGTATGACCCTAGTGGGTTTAGCGTTTGGTTTTGATTATAATAATCTAAACCCGTAAGAAACATACACGTACTGGACACATTAAAGAAGCAGGCAAGGACAGACTTACAGGTGAGGCACTAGCACAAGATAGCACAAATAGATATGAAGTTCAAATAGAGGGACACTTGAAAGAATTATTTCACCATGTGAGAGTCTAGTGAGATAGTGCAAGCTGACTTCATACATGGAGTCACTTGATACGACACTGGATAATGACATGACTGGATAATGAATAAAGGTGAGGAGGGATCCAAGAGGTGGAGCTCAACTCCCAAAGAGAGAATAAGGTGAGTAGCACGAGCTATGTGGGCTTCCTGTGTGCTCGGATCACATTCAAACTGACAGGCAAAGATAGCAACCGTCACTTTGAAGTGACGGTTGCTATCTCTGGCGTGTCGTCATGCCTACGTCATTATACCCCAGCACTGCAGAAAACGAACGTTCTTTTAAAAGATTATAACCCTTGGTACCTATGCAAATGACTTTTATCTTCTGCCTCATACCAGCACGTCGTATTTGGACGTGCTGGTATGTGGCTCCATTCAAGCGTCCTGGGAGATGCTTGAATGAAGAATCCTGGGAGAAGTGTCAGAATATGACCTTCAGATTTAATATACATAAACACAACAACAGTGTTCCACTAGTGGCTTGAAAATCTTCTTTGTTCTGATAGCTTAAGTGTTAACTGATATTACACATTGAAAGTACTGATTTTTTAGGTCATACGGAAATCGACTCTTCGTTACGCATGCTACAATTGTACGCTCTTTTAGAGTAGAGGTGGCACCATTCATTTCACGGCATACGTCACAAATGTAGGTTGGTAGTTAGCCAATCTACGGTCTTAGTCTTAAGTGTGAAACAAGCCTCTTAAAAAAACTGGTTTTCATTCCGGCAAGATTAATGATCTTTGTCATTGTCTCATGAATACATAAAAAAGGAGAATAAATCTGATAAACTTCTTACATTCAGTTTACATTTAACTTAACTTTATTATTAGTACGTATTATTGTAATACTTTGGGTCCTTTCCAATTTAGGTGGTCCTAGGAGGCGATGGTTCCCAGAGTTACCAATACATGTAGATGGTAATGCTGGTAAAATTATTTCATGTACGGGATTACCCATCCAAAATATAATTGCGCATTATTATTCATTATGCTGAATTTTTGCCTGTTTTATAAAGGTGTATGAAGAAGTTTATGAATACTGAATGGATATTTGTCATTCATAAGCTTAGGTTATTTGTCTTACAAAAAAAGGGGGCGACGGAAGGTGTGTTTGCGAAGACTTTGACCTTCATTGAATGAGTTTCTTTCATGTGAGTAGTGCAGGGAGACAAGTTTTCATCATACACGCCGCCCACTCATCCCAACATCAGCTATTCAAAAAGTCTGGCACTGACGGCATAACATATTTGCTCTACCTTTATCCCATTTTAACTGGGTAAATATTGATGATGCTGGGTGTAATGTTACCTGGGATGTACATACACACTGGTCATCCTATTCTGCTCTATTTTTTTTCTTCTTATTGTCTCAATTTACTGTCTTTTGATACCTCTTCTTCCCATTACCATTTAGTAATTTCCGAAAACTCTTATATAGATATATTCCATTGATGCTACCTCAGCCTCAATTGATGAACAGAAAATGAGTGAAATCCTAAAAGAACAGTATGAGTCAGTGTTCAGCAGCCCACTAAATGACAGCAAGGTAGAAAATGCAGAAATATTTTTCACTCCAGCAGAAGGCCGCGCAGACCAACTAACTGACATTAGTACAAATTCCATAGATTTCGAAAAAGAAATGGACAACATGCCCACTCACTCAGCACCCGGACCAGATTCATGGAATGCTCTTATTTATAAAGAAGTGCAAAGTACCACTAGCACGAGCACGCAGTATTCTTTGGAGAAAGAGCTTAGATCTAAGTGAAATATCGGAGGATTTAAAGAGTGCAGACATAGCTCCTTTGCATAAGGAAGGTAGTAGAGCACTAGCTAAAAATTACAGACGAGTAGCCCTCACTTCTCACATCATAAAAATCTTCGAAAGAGTGATGAGACGGCAGATTACAAAGTTCATGGACCAGCACAACCAACATAACCCGAACCAGCATGGCTTTAGAGCGGGACGATCATGCCTGTCACAGCTGCTGAACCATTATGACAGAATTACGGAGGCATTGGAAGACGACCAAAACGCAGATGTGATTTACACAGATTTTGCAAAGGCGTTTGACAAATGCGATCATGGAGTGATAGCGCACATGGGCATGACGGGGAAGGTAGGTAGATAGATTTTCAGGTTCCTAACACACACAAAAAGTAGTAGTAACCAGAGCAAGATCCAGCATCAGCGAGGTCAAAAGCTCAGTACCCCAAGGCACTGTCCTGGCACCTCTGCTGTTTCTCATCCTCATAGCAGACATAGATAAAAACACCCGCCACACTTTCGTATCATCATTTGCAGATGACACTAAAATAAGTGTAGAAGAACAAGTGTAGAAGCCTTCAAGAGGAAACTGGACAATTATTTTCACCAGGTGCCAGATCAACCAGGCTGTGATGGATATGTGGGGCAGCGGGCCTCCAGCAGCAACAGCCTGGTTGACCAGGCAAGCACTAGACGAGCCTGGCCCATGGCCGGGCTCAGAGAGTAGTGAAACTCTCGAAACTCTTCAAAGGTATTGTGTGTATATATATATATATATATATATATATATAAATAAAGGAAATAAAAACAAAAAAGGGAGTGCTGAACCGACCTACCTAAGATTAATTTTTTTTTTTTTTAAATCTGGCGGGATGGGCGAGTTTACTGGACAGCGTCGCTCGTCGTGTCAGTACACACGCCGCCGTAGAGATTCCATCCCTAGTAGTTAACACGTCAATGGCAATGTCAGCTCCTCCTTGACGATGTCAGTTTCATCCTTGGCGATGTCAGCTTCATCCTTGACGTTATCAGCTCCATCCTTGGCTGTATCAGCTCCATCCTTGGCTGTATCAGCTCCATCCTTGGCTGTATCAGCTTCATCCTTGGCTGTATCAGCTCCATCCTTGGCTGTATCAGCTTCATCCTTGGCTGTATCAGCTTCATCCTTGGCTGTATCAGCTTCATCCTTGGCTGTATCAGCTACATCCTTGGCTGTATCAGCTTCATCCTTGGCTGTATCAGCTTCATCCTTGGCTGTATCAGCTTCATCCTTGGCTGTATCAGCTTCATCCTTGGCTGTATCAGCTTCATCCTTGGCTGTATCAGCTTCATCCTTGGCTGTATCAGCTTCATCCTTGGCTGTATCAGCTCCATCCTTGGCTGTATCAGCTTCATCCTTGGCTGTATCAGCTTCATCCTTGGCTGTATCAGCTCATCCTTGGCTGTATCAGCTTCATCCTTGGCTGTATCAGCTCATCCTTGGCTGTATCAGCTTCATCCTTGGCTGTATCAGCTTCATCCTTGGCTGTATCAGCTTCATCCTTGGCTGTATCAGCTTCATCCTTGGCTGTATCAGCTTCATCCTTGGCTGTATCAGCTTCATCCTTGGCTGTATCAGCTTCATCCTTGGCTGTATCAGCTTCATCCTTGGCTGTATCAGCTTCATCCTTGGCTGTATCAGCTTCATCCTTGGCTGTATCAGCTCCATCCTTGGCTGTATCAGCTCATCCTTGGCTGTATCAGCTCATCCTTGGCTGTATCAGCTTCATCCTTGGCTGTATCAGCTTCATCCTTGGCTGTATCAGCTTCATTCTTGGCTGTATCAGCTTCATCCTTGGCTGTATCAGCTCCATCCTTGGCTGTATCAGCTCCATCCTTGGCTGTATCAGCTTCATCCTTGGCTGTATCAGCTCCATCCTTGGCTGTATCAGCTTCATCCTTGGCTGTATCAGCTCCATCCTTGGCTGTATCAGCTCCATCCTTGGCTGTATCAGCTTCATCCTTGGCTGTATCAGCTTCATCCTTGGCTGTATCAGCTTCATCCTTGGCTGTTTCAACATTTCTTAGCGTGTGTACAATATCTGCTTTCTTGATGCCGTTGCTTCCGTTTAATTGTGATGTTGCAGCTTCTCCGTTGACAGTGTTGCTGTTCCCGCATCTGTTCTCTCTTGCTGCCACTGCTTATCAACTTGTGTTGTTTGGTGCTACTCATTATGTTGCTGTTGGTTCTAAGCCTTATTATTGCCATTAACACTCCATTATTTCGTGTATGGCTTCCTCCTTTTATAATAGGAGGTGCTACCATTACTGATGTTTCCTTTTCGCTTTTGTTGATTCTGCTTCCTTCCCTCTGGGACGGCAGTGAGTACTCTCATAGCTGCTTATCTCTCTCATCCTGCTCCTATCACTGTCCTTGCTGCTTATGTTCCTGGTCGTTGCTGAGCCTTCTCACTAATGGACCATCAATTAAGATTGTTTTTCGTAAGTACAAAAATGTGGGTTCACTTTACAAGGAAAACCTTATTCATAGTCTAGAAGGTTACGTAAGCTGTTTAATCACGTAACCTGACAGTTGTTTTTTTCACCTCAGGGAAGCATAAATATATTATCCAACATTTTTGGGTCTCAGCTGCTGGGGTTGAACGGTGGCTTTTGGGCCTCGTACTTGCACTTCAACTAGTGTGGCTTATTCCTAGCCCTGTCTAGCATGGTGTCCACACAAATGTAGGTTAACTGTCTGAGATGGCTTTGAGTTCCCAAAAAAAAGGGGTTCACTCTAAAAACAAGGTCTTTTTATATTAATTATTAAAAGAGAACTTAAGCTAACTACTTCAGAGACTGGTGAGTGGTTTCTGAGTCAACATCAGATGTGTTAGTGGTTCTTGGATCAGCATCAGAGGGGTTAGTGGTTCCTGGATCAGCATCAGAGGGGTTAGTGGTTCCTGAGTCACTATCAGAGGGGTTAGTGGTTACTGGATCAGCACCAGAGGGGTGAGTGGTTCCTGAGTCAATACAAGAGGGGTGAGTGGTTCCTGAGTCAATACAAGAGGGGTGAGTGGTTCCTGAGTCAATACAAGAGGGGTGAGTGGTTCCTGAGTCAATACAAGAGGGGTGAGTGGTTCCTGAGTCAATACAAGAGGGGTGAGTGGTTCCTGAGTCAATACAAGAGGGGTGAGTGGTTCCTGAGTCAATACAAGAGGGGTGAGTGGTTCCTGAGTCAATATCAGAGGGGTGAGTGGTTCCTGGATCAGCATCAGAGGGGTGAGTGGCTCCTGGATCAGCATCAGAGGGGTGAGTGGTTCCTGGATCAGCATCAGAGGGGTGAGTGGTTCCTGGATCAGCATCAGAGGGGTGAGTGGCTCCTGAGTCAGCATCAAAGGTTCGGTCAACAAAGAAATCTGGTCTTAGGTCTGGGTGCGAGAATGGATCCTTGGAAACCGGTCACAGGTTTGTCACAGGCGTTGTGCTCATTAATCACATCTTTCCTTTTAAAAGTCAGTTTTTAGAACACCTGGGAACACGTGTTCTCAGGTGAGCACAAATATTGGCTGTTCGTGTGCGTTATCAGCTGTCATAAACTATACTTTTTCCACGTCTTGGCGAGCTCATAGTGGCCCGCCGGGAAGGAAGAACTATTAATTCCCTGTCTAGAGGGAAGATAGGAGCCAGCAGCCTCGTGCAAACCTCGCATCAGTTTTATATCACTTAATTGATTACAGTGTTTCTGATGCTGTTGTTGATACTGCTGTTGTTGATACTGCTTTGCTGATGCTGCTACTACTTCCGCACATGCTTATTAGAAGGCAAACTGCCGACAAATATGGTAATACCAAGACGAGTATAGCACATCAAGCTTTTATTGGATAACTTTTCGCTCAAAGGCGAGCTTTTTCAAATTATGGCAAAAAGATCATCATGAAGCGAAACGTTGCATAATAAAGGTGTGTGTGTGTACTCACCTAATTGTACTCGCCTAATTGTGGTTCCAGGGGTCGAGACTCAGCTCCTGGCCCCGCCTCTTCACTGTCCGCTACTGGGTCACTTCTCTCCCTGCTCCATGAGCTTTATCATACCTCATCTTAAAGCTATGTAAGGTTCCTGCCTCCACTACATCATTTGCTAGAGCATTCCACTTTCTGACTACTGTATGGCTGAAGAAATGCTTCCTAACATCCCTTTGACTCATCTGAGTCTTCAAACTTCCAATTGTGCCCCCCTTGTTTCTGTGTTCCCTCTCTGGAACATCCTGTCACTATCTACCTTGTCGATTCCCCGCAGTATTTTGTATGTCGTTATCATGTCTCCTCTAACCCTTCTGTCCTCCAGTGTTGTCAGGCCGATTTCTCTTAACCTTTCTTCGTAGGACATTTCCCTGAGCTCTGGAAACTAACCTTGTCGCAAACCTTTGCACTTTCTCTAATTTCTTGAAGTGCTTGACCAGGTGTGGGTTCCAGACTGGTGCTGCATACTCTAGTATGGGCCTGACGTACACTGTGTACAGTGTCATGAACGATTCCTTATTAAGGTATCGGAACTCTAATCTTAGGTTTGCCAGTCGCCCATATGCTGCCGCAGTTATCTGGTTGATGTGTGCCTCCGGAGACGTTCTTGGTGTTATACTCACCCCAAGGTCTTTCTCCTTTGACGATGTTTGTCTTTGTCCACCTAGCCTGTACTCTGTCTGCGGTCTTCTTTGCCCTTCCCCGATCTTCATGACTTTGCATTTGGCGGGATTAAATTCGAGAAGCCAGTTGCTGGACCAGGTGTCCAGAATGTCCAGATCTCTTTGAAGTCCTGCTTGGTCCTCATCCGATTTGATTCTCCTCATTAATTTCACATCATCTGCGAACAGATACACTTCTGAGTCTATCCCGTCCGTCATGTCATTCACATATTCCAAGAATAGCACTGGTCCTAGGACTGACACCTGCGGGACCCCGCTCGTGTTAGTTACTATTTTGTCCTAGGCACATGTCGATTAGATACTAGACCTGTTGTGTATATATATATATATATATATAATATGTGTGTGTGTGTGTAAGGAAACACTTCGAAATGTTTCGGCCCCGCCGGGAATTGAACCCGGGCCCTCCGTGGGTGAAGCGAGAGCTTTAGCCACCATGCTATCATAGCTTCTGGCCCCACCTCTTCACTGGCCGCTAATGGGTCACTCTTCGTGCTCCATGAGCTATGTATGGATCCTGCCTCCACTACATCACTTCCCAGACTATTCCACTTCCTGACAACTCTGTGACTGAAGAAATACTTCCTAACGTCCCTGTGATTCATCTGAGTCTTCAACTTCTAACTGTGTGTGTGTGTACTCCTAATTGTGGTTGCAGGGGTCGATTCATAGCTCCTGGCCCCGCCTCTTCACTGGTCACTACAGTGTGTGTGGGGGGACTCCTGCAACCACAACTAGGTGAGTACACACACAACACAAAAACACACACACACACACACACTAATTATTCAACCACAATTAGGTGAGTACACTTACCAGGAGCTGTGACTCGACCCCTGCAACCACAACTAGATGAATACTCACACAACACACAAAACAAACACACACACAAAACACACACAAAACACACACAAAACACACACACACACACACACACACAAACACACACACACACACACACAAAACACACACACACACACACACACAAAACACACACACACACACAAACACACACACACACAAAACACACACACACACAAACACACACACACACACAAAACACACACACAAACACACACACACACACAAAACACACACACACACAAACACACACACACACAAAACACACACACACACACAAACACACACACAAACACACACACACACACAAAACACACACACACACACAAAACACACACACACACACACAAACACACACACACACACAAACACACACACACACACAACAAAACACACACACACACACAAAACACACACACACACACACAACACACACACACACACAAAACACACACACACACAAAACACACACACACACAAAACACACACACAAACACACACAACACACACACACACAAAACACACACACACACAAAACACACACACACACACACACAAAACACACACAAAACACACACAAAGCACTTCTGGCCTGGGAGACTGATTATGAACACACAAATTAGTTTTAAGTTTGGACTCGTAAAAATATATGACTAAACTGACACTAACGCACCAAATAATGTAATCACGATGTAATATACGAACACTGAACTAACGAAAGCAGGACATAAACAGTGATAACCAATGTTTTGACTCACGGCAACATTACAGGGAATGACAGAGCTGGTGAACTGGCAAACATTTAGAGCTCAGAAAGACAAAACATTACAGCTTCTGAAGAACATTCACCGGATTACGAAGAAAATATTAAGCATCCTGGCCTCGGGCTGGGCTGCAAGAGCAGAACAACCCTCGAAACAGGTCACAGGTATCTAAACGCTTTATTTAATAAGATACATTTCAAGAATCGTGAAACGTTACAGTATGACAAAAAGGTAATAGTAGCGAAGGTTAAACCGTGTAGGTAGTGTGGAGGGTAAGAAAGGGGACACTAGAAGAGTAGACGGTAGTGGCAAAGAAACTTCAGTTCCCTTTGTTAAGCATTAGCGTGCAGATACCAAAATCAGTTGACAACTCCACGTCATTGGAGAAGAAAGCTCAATAGTGTATAAAAATTGCCTCTCATTTCCTTCCTCACCCCACTTCCCCCAACACGCAAATATCGTGTAAATTCAGCTGCTTATGTGAAACTAGCAAGCATCAAAGAGCATTTATTAGCTTGAACAACGAATCCTTAACACGAGTGTAAGCAGTCATAGAGTACATGGCGTTAGTGTGGAGCCCTCACCTGGTCAAGCATTGTGGAAGTTCGAAAAGATCCAAAGGTTTACATCCAGACTAGTCCCAGAGATGAGAGGAATGCACCGTGAGGTGAAGTTGATTGAACTGGACCTGAACGATGTACAAAATTTTAAAGAGTAATTAAGAAGGAGATACGGACTGACAAGGAGGAAGGAGCAGGTGAAGACGTATGTGAGCCATAGGCATGTTAGAAAACACTTCTTTAATCTCGAGTGCTTGAAAAGTGAAGCTATAAGTGTGATGGAGAAGATTTTAACACACCGGATCATGGACCGGGCCGCGGGGGCGTTGACCCCCGGAATACCCTCCAGGTATAAAGTTTCAAGATGATTTAAGATAAGTTTCTGATGGTCAGACGCTGATAATGTTAGTCAACGTAGTGTACTCGATCCCCGCAAGCACAAATCAGTGATTATGTAGACACCAGCCATGACCTTCCAGCACCCCCGTCCCCCCACCCACGACATTAACCAAGCTAGTTTTACTCACTGCTCCTTCCACTCGCCCCTGCCCCACTACCTCATCTTTCTCGTCCTGCTTTCTCCAGGTCAGGCATACCGCTCTCCCGTCTACCATGCCCTTCCCCAGCCCCTCCTTTTCCCAACCCTAGCCACCGATGTCCTCATACCGTACTGAAGTCTCAGCTCAGGCTGACAGATTTTAACACTTTGTACCGTACATAACACATCCCGCACAATGGAATGGGGTAGGGAAACATGTTACTATCCCACTATGTTACTATCATATAGAATAGGGTAGCAGAGCACTGCTGAAGTATCCAATTTTGCTAAATAGAAAAATAAGGTCATCTTACCTTGGTGGTGAGATTTGAGCGGCTACCCCGACGTGCCCCTGAACAAAATATTGATGGAAAAATTAATAAATAATAGTAAACCGAAGGATATTTATAATAAGATGGTTTTTTTCTGGATTTTAATATAAAATTAAATAGAAATAAAAAAGAAATATATCCGTTGTGGTTCAGGTCTGTTGGTGAGACAGGAGGTAATAACCGGAGAGGGGGAGAATAGATGATGGTTGTCTCTCTGTAGGTGGTATGTCTCCGGAGTAGATGGTGAATCTCCTGGGACCACGAGGTTGAAATACCACACTGTAGGTATCCAAAGGTAGATGAGATCTTCTGCAACACCCTCTAACGCACACAAGTTAGAAACTAGAGAGGAGTTGTTGTGGAATTCCCGTTAAGTCCAGGGAAAATCTTGCTCGTAAGTCATGCGTCTGTCCTGGAGAACCAGTCCAGCGGCAGAGCTGATAATAAAGAAAATATTCTGGTTACCATAAGTCTTAAAACATTTAAGATAGAAAAAGGTGTTTCAAGATGACCAAGTCACTACTGGTAACCAAAGAAAACATAATAATCAAACAAAAGAAATACTCCTGGTAGAGCGCCTTACCTGATTCGGAGAAGAGTGAAGGTGAAGTGACTTTCCACTCCCCAACCGACACCAGGTAAGAGTCATACTACCAGGAGTAGAAAGTAAAAACCCTCAGACAACCGGGAACAAGAGTTTAGCTCCAGCCCGCTAGATGGAATTGCTGGCTGTAACTCGTTAATAATGCTCCCGGCTGACTGAACAACCGTTACCTTATTTACAACTACTTTTCCCTCACACCCACCCCACAGCCCGCCCCCTTCTTTCCCTTTTCTTTTTGGCGTAACTAAGGGGAAATTTTCCCTCCTGTCAGAATTTACTGTGATCTTTCCCTCTTATGACTTGAAACGTATTCATGATATGGTTACTTACCAGGAAGCTGGAAAACTGCAACCATGCTTTGATTATATAAGCGTGGAGGTAAGTCGGAAGCACTGTACACTCCGTTATTATTAACTTGCATACTGTTGAGTGTTGCGAAATATATTTGGAAAGAAAATGATGGAGCATCTGTTGTGGTTTACATCTTGGATCTCTCAAGCGGACCCAGGTGTATCCTCAGATTACACTCCTGCCTGAAAAATACACGTCTCGTGGGTGCTTTGTTTCTCTCTGTAAAGAACTCTGGTCCGGATACCGGTAGTTGAGAGAGTCTTCGTTTACTGGGTTAATGGCAGTCGTACCTTGTTAGTGATCAGGTAATATTGAAAGGCTTTTACAGCGCTATAGAAACTTTAAAACATTCAGCTTAATCACTAAAGAGCCTCATTGCAAGTCTAAATCAAACCACAGTACCATGTATGATCACTGTATGGCAATCACAAGTATGGTAATGTCAACAATGAGAGACTTACTAAGACGGAAAGATGGGGAGATTAAAGACTTTTTACATTTCCTCTCAAATGATTTGTGACATCCTCTCAAAAGATTGTGCGACACCTTATTAGAATATTTACGCCATACACTGTCAATGGATTTGGTAACACACAAAGGTGTTAGTGAAGGTTGGCCTAAAACTGTGAATGTGATGATACAGATCGAGAGAACGAGCCCTTCATGACTTATATCGATGGTAAGAGAGAAAATTATCTTCAAGGTGCGTGAGAAAGACCTCAAAAACATAGGATAGGAGGACTGCAATGGTCATCGCCTTCTAGAGGAAATTTAAACTAGAATATGTTACCAGGAGGATGTTTTCAAGAAGGCAAGCTGTTAGAGGTTATCAGCTCTTCTTAAGAGCTAGCAGAGGTTATCAGCTCTTCTTAAGAGCTAGCAGAGGTTATCAGCTCTTCTTAAGAGCTAGCAGAGGTTATCAGCTCTTCTTAAGAGCTAGCAGAGGTTATCAGCTCTTCTTAAGAGCTAGCAGAGGTTATCAGCTCTTCTTAAGAGCTAGCAGAGGTTATCAGCTCTTCTTAAGAGCTAGCAGAGGTTATCAGCTCTTCTTAAGAGCTAGCAGAGGTTATCAGCTCTTCTTAAGAGCTAGCAGAGGTTATCAGCTCTTCTTAAGAGCTAGCAGAGGTTATCAGCTCTTCTTAAGAGCTAGCAGAGGTTATCAGCTCTTCTTAAGAGCTAGCAGAGGTTATCAGCTCTTCTTAAGAGCTAGCAGAGGTTATCAGCTCTTATTAAGAGCTAGCAGAGGTTATTAACTCTTCCTGGAGAAACTAAACTAGAACTGGTAGAAGTTAGGCAACGAGGAAACCGACAAATTAAAATAAGCATGATATGGAAAGCATGAAGAACCTCAAAAGAGCACTGGATATGAAACACAGGAGAACCATCGTATAAAACGAAATAATCATGTAAAAGACTTGAATTATAATAATGTCAGAGGACCTATCATTTAGAGAACACAGGCAAATGCCGCGATGGACAGAAAACATAAGAACATAAGAAAGGAGGAACACTGCAGCAGGCCTGTTGGCCCATACTAGGCAGGTCCTTCACAATCCATCCCACTAACAGAATATTTGCTCAACCCAATTTTCAAAGCTACCCAAGAAATAAGCTTTGACAATTCTACCCACTCATGCGCGAGTCCCACTCAAATCCAACCCCTCTCACTCATGAATTTATCCAACCTAAATTTGAAACTACCCAAGGTCCTAGCTTCAATAACCCTACTAGGCAGACTGTTCCACTCATCAACTACCTATTTCCAAACCAATACTTTCCTATATCCTTTCTAAATCTAAACTTATCTAACTTGAATCCATTATTGCGGGTTCTCTCTTGGAGAGATATCCTCAAGACCTTATTTATATCCCCTTTGTTAATACCCATTTTCCACTTGTATACCTCGATCATGTCTCCCCTCATTCTACGTCTTACAAGTGAATGTAATTTTAGGGTCTTCAATCTTTCTTCGTAAGGAAGATTTCTAATGCTATGTATTAATTTAGTCATTCTACGCTGAATGTTTTCTAACGAATTTATGTCCATTCTGTAATATGGAGACCAGAACTGAGCTGCGTAATCTAGGTGAGGCCTTACTAATGATGTATAAAGCTGTAATATAACCTCTGGACTTCTGTTGCTAACACTTCTTGATATAAATCCCAGTAATCTATTTGCCTTATTACGTACGCTTAGGCATTGCTGTCTTGGTTTAAGGTTGCTGCTTACCATCACCCCCAAGTCCTTCTCGCAATCTGTATGGCTAAGTTCTACGTTATTTAACTTATAAATGACAGGTTGGATAATAAGAACTTAAATAATGCCGATGAAACTGTTCAGATCACTTGTGCTCTGTCGTTTAGAATATTTTGTGGTGTTGACGGCTTCATTTAAGACATGAGAGATATCAGAGCTGGAAAAGGTATAGAGAGCGTTTACTGTCTGCATAGAGCTAATGAAGCATTTAAACTATTGGGAACGCCTCAAAGTACAGGTACTATCTCTCTCTGGAGCGAAAAGGAGAGAGATGTGTGATGGTCATGGACCAAGCCGCGGGGGCGTTGACCCCTCGGAACACCCTCCAGGTATATATACTGGGATGAGACTTAAGGACTAGTATCAAGTCTACATGCTACCATAACAATGTGCTGTAGTGAGAGATGTGGGAAGAAGTGTAAATCAGACCCAGTGAAAAGCAGGACAACATCCAGATATTAGAATAAGTGCTGAAGTTTTCAAGAGGAAACTGGATCACTATCTCCGCCAAGTGCCAGATGAACCAGAGGCTGTGTTGGATATGTGGGCTAATGGATCGCCAACAGCAACAGCCTAGTTGAACAGGCAATGCACATTAAAAGTCTAGCCCCAGACTGCGAAACCGATCACAGGTATGCATACTAGGATGTAAGCTTCCATCCTAGTAGCGATAATCTTGGTTACTTGTTCAGCATATAAATACCGTATGCATTTTGATAAAATGGTTATAAACATAACTATAATTTTTAAAGGGGTGGACCGGTAAGCCAGCGGAAGGCCCCGGTCAGATGACCAAAAGCTCCAACGGCGGGTGATCATATGACTTAAGACCCGCGTTAGGAAACACGTCCTGTTTCCTGACGAAGCTGATTATCAGGAGCTTCATTACCGACACAAGGGTCTCCAGGTACAGTAAACATGCATTTGCAATTATCCACAGACATGGCCTCTTGGTCTGGCTCTTATTTGGCCAGAAAAGAAGTGTTATAAGCCACAACCAATTGGACTGCGTGCTGCTAGCACCAACAGCCTGACTGATGAGGTCATCAACCTGAAGGCCTGGTCTGGAATCTGACCTCGAGAAAAATGAGTGCCGACATCGACTTGTACACAATGTTCTCTAGGTTATTTACCCACACATTCTCCCCCTCACTGGTATCACCTTGAAAAAGTGATAATTGTATTGGCGGGGTAAGACGAGAGTGATGTAAAGAGCGTGGCATTAAGGGTTGTGATGGGTATTAAGGAGGTAGTGGAGGGAGGGAGGACGTAAAGAAACATACATGCACAGCGTAACAATTATAATGTGCAAGTAGCGTGAAATACAAAACTCACAACTTAAGACTCCACGCCGGAGCTGAGGGAAATGCTCTATGAGGAGAGACTTGAGGACGTTGCGTTAACAGCACTAGAAAAGAGAAGTACCAAGGGGGAAACATGATCATGACATACGAAATACCCTTAGGACTAGATATAGTGAATAAGAATAGCTAATTTGAAACTCGAGAAGAGGGAGCCAGTAAACAGCAGCTAAAAATGAACCATGGGGACGTTAGTCTTAGTGAAAATGAGATGGAGGCAAACACTACACAGTTTCAAGAGTACATATGATCAGGCCCTGGAGGCCAAGAGTCATTAAAAAGTAGATAAAAGTTAAGAAACTGGGCCAGGAACTATGAATGGACTAGTTGCTAGATCAACCAGGCTGTGATGAATATGCGGATCAGCGGGCCACCAGCAGCAACATCCTGGTTGACCAAGAGGAAAGCATCAGACAAGCCTGGCCCAAGGCCGGGCTCTGGGAGTAGGAAAACCTCTCGGACCCTTGTAAATACATCTAGGAGAGTACCGAATACAAACTGCCTGGTTACACCTTAATATACTTGAAGAAACACTGAACTCAGTATGTCAGGTAACAATACTGTCAGTATCTGTGCAAAAAAAAAAAAAATTGCTCTGAGAAGATTGCTGATAAAAACCAGCTGCACTTGGTGCAAGCTCATACTTACACCACCAGCGTTCAGGCGCCTCTGGTGCGCTCCCTCTAGTGTACTCGCGCAGGTACCTATACACTTTGCATAGGACAGACACGACAGTCAGGTACCCTAGGGTTGCTACCTGAAGTGTTCCTAGGATCAACGACTCCCACGGTCCGGTCCCAGACGAGGCCTCCCGATGGATGGCCTGATCAACTAGGCTGTTGGTGCTAGCCGCACGAAGTCCAGTGTATGCACCACTGCCCGGCTGATCAGGAACTGACTTCAGGAACTTGAGTTCTCTCTTAGTAATTCCCCTTATGTATGAAGGGAGGGTAATGAAAAGTCTTGGTATTTCACACAAGAGTTTTCCCATAGTATACTCTTTGCACCCCTTTACCATTAGTATTGTATAGAGCAGACGTTCTGCTAGCCATATAACCTGGGATTCCTATATTATCGTCAGTCCCATGACACACCACAATCTGCGTATAAACACAATCCATGCCGTCAACGCTCCTCCTTCCCAGTTACCTATAACCTTCTCCTCCAAACCACTGCATGTTCATGTAGCCATTCACTTATACTTTGGAATATATAATAATTTTACAGCCTGTGAAGCAAGTGATGGATGAGGCCTGTTGAAATAAGATAGTCACGGGGCTTGAACCCGGTACCATTTTTAAACGAAGAAAAAATACAGAGTTGCCTACAAACATTATAATTTACAATATAATATAAAACGCAGTTGTCTGCCTATTGAAAATTGCTAAGATTATCGCTTCCTTCCCTATTCCCCGTGGCTTGGTCTCTACTTAAATTTCCTAATTATCCTTGTAAGACATCCATTCTGTTTGATGAAGTATAACAAGGGAAACCAGTATCTTGCTGCCCACACTGTGACTATAATATATAATGGATGCACGCACACTGCGGATGTATTTAAAAAATATTTAATGGTCCTAGACCAAAAACCCAGGTTCATGACTTTGTTAGTCAGACTGATCAGGAATCTGTTGGTAATTTTCCTTACATTTGAAGATAGGGTTTTGAAATCCTTGCACCTTTTATCCTGATTTAGTTTCTCTTAATGTACGTGTTACACCCCCGCATATGACTGGGACTGCTCTTCAAAGGCTTCAGTGCTTCTCACTTTCGTAAGATGTTATTTCAGTGTTCAAGTTTAGAACCCGTTTCTCCAGTATTTTCCTGGTGTAATTTATGATTATATATTTCTCACGTGTTCTCCACGACGAACATTTGAGGCATTTTTGGGTATTCTTAATAATTTAGGTGTTTGAAAAGATTTTGGTAGTAAGTTTTTTCTCTACGTTCTCCAGATCTGCAGATTCACCAACCTTAAATGGGGCTGTATGTGTACAGCAGTAGCCAAGTTATAAAGTACAAATGCCTCCAGTATCACCACTGGCTCACAATAAACGAGCTACTTCGGTGGTAAATCTAAAAAAAAAAAATCTATCTTAGCATCTCTTGGTTTGAAGGTTTTATCATTTTCCCCTTCAGTTGTGATAGCCACATTATCGTGCTATTGTTCTTCACAAATGACAGTCTTCTACTGTAGATGCGAGTGAGTGGTCCCTGGCGGGTCATAGGGAAGAGTTAACGAGAGTTGAATTAATTGGCACTAGCTGCCATGGTCGGTTGACACTAGCTGCCGTGGCTGGGTCCCCGGCCGCCTGCTGGTGGCACCCCACTGCGTCTTACTCTCTCATTCCTGACCCTACTTTCTCTCTGGCCATCTGCTTTATTATATTTACTTATTAATAGCTGCCGTTATTTTTTTCAGTGCATGTGCATTCTGTGGTCTCTCCATAAAATTGTAAAATTTGTGAATATATTTTTTAAATAAAGATTTTGAATGTGAATGTGAACTGGGGTTTAATATTTATTCACCGAGTCATTATGTGTCAGTCCAGCTGTACATTAACCAAAAATACTTTAATCCCTAAAATATGTAAAATGCAATGGACTCGTGTATATACACTGTGAATAGTTTTGCTATTGTAGTTACAAATGGATAATATATATAATTATATATATATATATATATATATATATATATATATATATATATATATATATATATATATATATATATTTGGAATGAGATTAATAAGTTGAGGAAGCCTAGAGAACAAATGGATTTGACAGTTAAAAATAGGAGAGGAGAGTTATTAAATGGAGAGTTAGAGGTATCGGGAAGATGGAGAGAATATTTTGAGGATTTGTTAAATGTTGATGAAGACAGGGAAGCTGTGATTTCGTGTGTAGGGCAAGGAGGAATAACATCTTGTAGGAGTGTGGAAGAGCCAGTTGTGGGTGTAGGGAAGTTCGTGAGGCAGTGGGTAGAATGAAAGGGGTAAGGCAGCTGGGATTGATGGGATAAAGATAGAAATGTTAAAAGCAGGTGGGGATATAATTTTGGAGTGGTTGGTGCTATTATTTAATAAATGTATGGAAGAGGGTAAGGTACCTAGGGATTGGCAGAGAGCGTGTATTGTTCCTTTGTATAAAGGCAAAGGGGACAAAAGAGAGTGCAAAAATTATAGGGGAATAAGTCTGTTGAGTGTACCTGGTAAAGTGTATGGTAGAGTTATTATTGAAAGAATTAAGAGTAAAACAGAAAGCAGGATAGCAGATGAACAAGGGGCTTTAGGAAAGGTAGGGGTGTGTAGACCAAGTGTTTACAGTGAAACATATAGGTGAACAGTATTTGGATAAGGGTAAAGATGTTTTTGTGGCATTTATGGATTTGGAAAAGGCGTATGATAGGGTAGATAGGGGGCAATGTGGCAGATGTTGCAGGTGTATGGAATAGGAGGAAGGTTACTGAAAGCAGTGAAGAGTTTTTATGAGGATAGTGAGGCTCAGGTTAGAGTGTGTAGGAGGGAAGGGGACTATTTCCCAGTAAAAGTGGGCCTTAGACAAGGATGTGTGATGTCACCGTGGTTGTTCAATATATTTATAGATGGGGTTGTAAGAGAAGTGAATGCGAGGGTCTTGGCAAGAGGTGTTGGGCTAAAAGATAAAGAAGCAAATACAAAGTGGGAGTTGTCACAGTTGCTTTTGCTGATGACACTGTGCTTTTGGGAGATTCTGAAGAGAAGCTGCAGAGGTTGGTGGATGAATTTGGTAGGGTGTGTAAAGAAGAAAATTGAAAGTGAATATAGGAAAGAGTAAGGTGATGAGGATAACAAAAAGAATAGGTGACGAAAGATTGGATATCAGATTGGAGGGAGAGAGTATGGAGGAGGTGAATGTATTCAGATATTTGGGAGTGGACATGTCGGCGGATGGGTCTATGAAGGATGAGGTGAATCATAGAATTGATGAGGGAAAAGGGTGAGTGGAGCACTTCGGAGTCTGTGGAGACAAAGAACCTTGTCTATGGAAGTAAAGAGGGAATGTATGAGATATAGTTATACCAACGCTCTTATATGGGTGTGAAGCATGGGTGATGAATGTTGCAACGAGGAGAAGGCTGGAGGCAGTGGAGATGTCATGTCTGAGGTCAATGTGTGTGTGAATATAATGCAGAGAATTCGGAGTTTGGAAATTAGGAGGAGGTGCGGGATTACCAAAACGATTGTCCAGAGAGCTGAGGAGGGGTTGTTGAGGTGGTTTGGACATGTAGAGAGAATGGAACGAGACAGAGTGACTTCGAGAGTGTATAAATCTGTAGTGGAGGGAAGGCGGGGTAGGGGTCGGCCTAGGAAAGGTTGGAGGGAGGGGTAAAGGAAGTTTTGTGTGCGAGGGCTTGGACTTCCAGCAAGCATGTGTGAGCGTATTTGATAGGAGTGAATGGAGGCATATGGTTTTAATACTTGACGTGCTGTTGGAGTGTGAGCAAAGTAACATTTATGAAGGGATTCAGGGAAACCGGCAGGCCGGACTTGAGTTCTGGAGATGGGAAGTACAGTGCCGGCACTCTGAAGGAGGGGTGTTAATGTTGCAGTTTTATAACTGTAGTGTAAAGCACCCTTCTGGCAAGACAGTGATGGAGTGAATGATGATGAAAGTTTTTCTTTTTCGGGCCACCCTGCCTTGGTGGGAATCGGCCGATGTGTTAATAAAAAAAAAAAAAAAATATATATAATGTCGTGCCGATTAGGTAAAACTGGTCAATTAGCAAGAACTCATCTAAAATTAAGTCCTTTCTAAAATTTTCTCTTATACGTTTAAAGATATATTTTTTTCATTTATGTTAATGTAAGAATTTATAATTTTGTACTAAGAGAAACTTTGAAAACCTACCTAACCTTATTATAACAAGCGCAATTTAATTTAGCCTAACCCAACTAAATATATTTTAGATACGTTAACATTAATTTAATAATAAACAAACACAATTAAATATATTTTTTCGTTATGTTCAGAATGATTTTGGCGAAATTATTGCATACACAAATTTTCACTTGTCTTATATGGCAAGGTGAGCGTTGCTATTTAAGCCAAAATCGCAAGTTTTACCTAATCGGCACGACATATTATATATATATATATATATATATATATATATATATATATATATATATATATATATATATATATATATATATAAACACATCGGTCGTCTTCCACCAAGGCAGGGTGGCCCGAAAAATAAAAACTTTCATCATCATTCACTCCATCATTGTCTTGCGAGAGGCGCGCTTACACTACAGTTATAAAATTGCAACATACACGCCCCTCCTTTAGAGTACTTCCCATCTCCAGGACTCAAGTCCGGCCTGCCGGTTTCCCTGATTCCCTTCATAAATGTTACCTTGCTCACACTCCAACAGCACGTCAAGTCCTAAAAACCATTTGTCTCCATTCGCTCCTAATACGCTCACGCATGCTTGCTGGAAGTCCAAGCCCCTCGCACACAAAACCTCCTTTACACCCTCCCTCCAACCTTTCCTAGGCCGACCCCTACCCCGCCTTCCCTCCACTACAGATTTATTCACTCTCGAAGTCATTCTATTTTGTTCCTTCCTCTCTACATGTCCGAAACACCTCAACAACCCCTCCTCAGACCTCTGGATAATAGTTTTGGTAATCCCACACCTCCTCCTAATTTCCGAACTACGAATTCTCTGCATTATATCCAGTCTTTCGTCACCTAATTTTTTTTGTTATCCTCATCACCTTACTCTTTCCTATATTCACTTTTAATTTTCTTATTTTACATACCCTACCAAACTCATCCACCAACCTCTGCAACTTCTCTTCAGAATCTCCCAAAAGCACAGTGTCATCAGCAAAGAGCTGATGAACTCTCTCATGTATGAAGAAAATACGTAGAGGCAGAGCAAGCTTTTTATTTTGACAACACTGTGCATTATAACAGTCACTGTCATGCAGTCGAAATTAAATTTCATGCACAGCCACCATGAACCACGCAGTCTTAAGTTATGTTTCCATCCATCTCTCCCAACCCTCCCAACCCCCTCTTCCCTCGTCTGTTCTACCCCATCCCATCTTCCTCCCCCGTTTCTCTTTCCCTGCCACCCTGCCATCCAACCACTCTTCCAACTTATCTTTCACTCTCCCCTCTAACCTCCCTTCCACCTTCCATTCCTCCCTTCCAATTACCCTATCAATCTCCCTTTCAGCCTCCCTTTCAACCTCCCTCTCAATCTCCTTCCCGCCCTCCCTATCCCGTGACCTGTCCTCATTTGACACTGTTATCTTACGCATTACCCACTGATGATTTCTGATGCTTGCAGTTTGTACTTTTTGTGTGTATTTTAAGTTTGCTTGCACCGTACTTATAAAATATATTTAAACAAAATGGAGGCAACGTGTTTGACAACGCGGTGCCTCGACGAAAATACCCAACTTAAAATCTGAAAATTCAACAGTCCGGGGGTGGGGACGGAGTGCAACCCGAGGGAGGACACTGGTGGACATGACCTCAGTGTGGGGAGGGGCTGCAACAAGTATACTGGTGAACATGACCTCTCCTGGTAACCAGTGTGGGGTGTGGTTGCAACAAGTACACTGGCGAACATGACCTCTCCTGGTAACCAGTGTTGGGTGGGGTTGCAACAAGTGCACTAGTGAACATGACCTCTCCTGGTAACCAGTGTGGAGTGGGGTTGCAACAAGTACACTGGTGAACATGACCTCTCCTGGTAACCAGTGTGGGGTGGGGTTGCAACAAGTACACTGGTGAACATGACCTCTCCTGGTAACCAGTGTGGGGTGGGGTTGCAACAAGTACACTGGTGAACATGACCTCTGCTGGTAACCAGTGTGGGGTGGGGTTGCAACAAGTACACTGGCGAACATGACCTCTCCTGGTAACTAGTGCGGGGAGGGGATTGCAACAAGTACTCTAGTGAACATGACCTTCCCTGGTAACCAGTGTTTGTACTCCACAACTCTCTTTTTAAGAATATTGTTTGTTGTTGTGTCTGGGTCCTCTCCACTATCCCCTTGCATCCTCCCGACCTCCTGTATACATCTTTTTGTCCTCTTATCCTTCTGCTCTCTCGCATTTTGCCTCCCCTTTATTCTACACTTTCCTCAGTAGACTTATCTCTGCCTTTATCTGCCTCCCTCTCTTTACCCACTGCCTTTATCGTACCACTCTCCACACCCCTTCCCCTTCCCTCCGCCTCGCCCACCTTTGCTCCTTCGTCACCTTTCCCCCCCCTCCCCACTACTCCTTCGTCCTTCTCTTCCCCCTTTCTAACTCTTTCATCCCCTCCTTACCCTATCCTTAACTGCTTCACCCCTTCATTTCTTCCTCCCCTCCCTGATTTCTTCGTCCCCTTCTTCCTTACCCTTCTCCTCTATCGCCCTTCCGCTTCCATCACCCTCTCCCCTAAAACATGAATTTGGACGGACCAGGTGAGTAAAATATCATGGAATTTAGAAAGGCATTCGCCGAGTATCACATATGTGTGTGTGAGCATAAGGATTAACAATAAAAATAGGCAGATGGATACTCGACTTACAAACAAATCAGACCATAAGACTAGTCAGAGGCATCCACCGTGAAGAGGTGTGTTCCTCACGTGGCGAGACTCATCTCATTTATGCATAATCCTTCATAAAAGTGCTAGAATTGGTTGTGTGTAGTAGGTTGAACATTAAGAACATAAGAATGGAAGAGCACTGCAGCACGCCTACTGGCCCATACAAGGCAAGCCCTTCTCAAAGCCTACCGCTCCCACCCACCCACTTATCCAACCTTTTCCCAAAGCTAACCAAGCATTTTCTTCAATGCCTCGGGAGTTTTATTGTGGAGCCCTGAATGGCCCTGTGGTTCCAGTCCTTACATTTGTTCATTCATTCAGAGCCTTACTGGAGATGAAGACACAAGAGATGGTGCAACATGGCCCTGATAAAACAAGGAGGCGCAATATGCACAGAGAGAATTCAAGGACTTTTAACGCCAGTCTTCCAAATATGAAGGAAATTGCCACTAGACATGAAACTCTTCAGAAGGAAACTTCGCAAAATGATCTAAGTCTTTCCTGATCAGCTGGGTTGAGGAAACTTCGTTTAGCGCGACTGCCCATATGCCCCCCTGCCCCCCCCCGCGCCCGCACACACCCCACACACCCCACACACACTCACACACACTCACACACTCACACTCTTGGGCTCCTGTAATTTCCCCTCTTTTCTCCTATTCCTCGCTTTTCATCCTCTCCTTTTCCCTCTTTTTCTCCTATCATTCCCTCTTTTTATCCTATCATTCCCTCTTTCCTCGCCTATTCTTCCCATTCTTGCCTCTGCCCTTTCCCCTCATTTCCTGTCCCCTCATCTCTGATCCTGTCTCACCTCTTCTCCGTTCCTTTCCCCCTCTTCTCTCTACTCTTTTTCTTCTCGTGTCTTTCCCTCTTTTTTTCCCTCCTTTCCGCCTTTATTTTCTCCCCTCTCTTTCCTTACGTCCTCTCCAATGTTTTCCCCCTCTTCTCTCCTCATTTCCTTTAACATTTTCTTTTCCTCCTTCCCTGTTCTTTCCTCTCGTTGTTTCCTGTCCCCGCCATTTTCTTACCCTTCTGCTTGTAACTATCACACATAATAGGGCAGCAGCACACTGCTGATGTATGCAGTTTTAATTTAAAAACTAAACCTGCTCTACCTCTGCTGGTTCTCAATAAAAAGAATCTAGGGGTGGGTGGCACTGGGTGCGTGGGTGGCGCCGGGTGCGTGGGTGGCGTGCCACTGCAGTAAGTCATATGTTTGGTCTAGTCTTGTTTATTTGACTTAGGTCCTAGGACTCGCTACCTCCATATTTTTGTACTGCTGCCTCGCTGTGTATCTTGCTTGCTCCCTTCACTTTATATGCTGGTCCGGGAGTATGTCACAAGAGTTATTACTCCCTCTTACCCCCCACCCCATCCTCCTTTCTCCACCGAAATCATTTGTTAAAGCGCTCTTCAACTCTGAAATCTTGCTTCCTTCCTCCGGGAACAACAACTGGTATCGCCTATCATCTTCATGAAATTGTCGAAGAATTTAACATAATTTTTCAGGGTTGCTTTTGATCCTTTAGATCTTTCCCTTCTATTGTCAATAATGTTCTCTCAGCAACAGCCGCAGAGGAAAGCAGCGACTCCTGTTGCTAATGCTGCTGTGTCATCGTCCGCTGCTGATGCTGCTGTGTCGTGGTCTGCTGCTAATGCTGCTGTGTCATCGTCTGCTGTTAATGCTGCTGTGTCATCGTCCGCTGCTACTGCTGCTGCTTTGTCATCGTCCGCTGCTACTGCTGCTGCTTTGTCATCGTCCGCTGCTACTGCTGCTGCTTTGTCATCGTCCGCTGCTACTGCTGCTGCTTTGTCATCGTCCGCTGCTACTGCTGCTGCTGTGTCATCGTCCGCTGCTACTGTTGCTGTGTCATCGTCCGCTGCTGCTGCTCATGCTGCTTCGTAGTCGTCTACTTGTCGTACCTGGAGGATGTTTCCTGAGGTAAACATCCCCACAGCTTGGTCCCAGACCAGGCCTCCTGTCTGATCAAGGACTGATCAACCAGGCTGTTACTGCTGGCCGCACGCAGTCCATCGTACGAACCACAGCCTGTTAGAGGTTAGTTGGTAATTTTCCCATATGCTCAGAGGGAGGGCATTGAAGAGTCGGGGAACTCTGACACTTGCCGAGATCTCTCTTAGTGTACTCTTCGCGCCATGGCTTTTTATTGGAGGCATTTTGCACCATTTGCGAAGTCTCTTGTCGTACGGAGTTATTTCAGTGTTCAGGTTTGGGGCGAGTCTCTCCGAGATTTTCCAGGCGTAAATTGTGATGTACCTTTCTCATCTACGTTCTAAGGAATATAGTTGAAGAGACTTCAAGCGTCCCAGTAGTTCAGATGCTTGATTGAATATATACTGGCAGTGAAAGTTCTCTGTACGTTTCCCAGTTCAGCAGTTTCGCCTTCGAAGGGGAGGCCGCAGGAGCATTTTACCCTGGAGAGAACAAGTGACCTTAGCGTATCATCACTGACTTACCACTTTTTATCTATCTTGAAAATTCTAGTTATCCAGCATATCATTTTCCTTGGGGTATCAATAACAACATTGTGATCCTTGATTTATATCCGCTTGAATATCTGCTGTGTCTTCGACGGACGCCACTCTGAGATTATAGTGTCATGCGGCTTATCTCTTAAGTAGTCGAATATTTGAGGAAATATTCCTGTGGCCGTCGATGATGAAAAAGACTTCCTTCGGATTCCTAATCCCGGAGGGTTAACCCAAGAAAGCCAAGCAGTGTGGCTTCCGTTTTGATCCTGAAGTCCTTCCCTAGGATGTGACCCGCAGCCGTCGACAAACTCCTAGATGTCTATTTGGTGCTAGGTGAACAGGGGCGGTAGGTGTTAGATTTAGTCTGACTAACCCTTACATCTGCCCAGGACTGAGCCCGGGTTCTTTCGATTGTAAGCCGAACGTTCTGCCACAGAGCTGCGAAGTCGATGTGGAAGAGTTTGAGGCTATTTTTGCTATCCCAAACCCAAGGTACTTGCGGCTGAGTGGACACAGCCACCGTGCGGTAAAGTGTCTATTGCTCATATGTAAATTATGGCGTGGGTGGCGGTTGAGACGAGAATTTTCAGCCCCGCTGCTCAGGCTTTTAAAGAAATGCGAACTGTCATATGTGGCCGTATCATATAGCTAGATACAGTATTCCTGTATGCGAATATGTTGCTAGTTCTCGCACAAACTACATAAGCACAACTGGAAACAGCAACCAGTGTTGCTGTAACATTCACCTTCACCAGGGAGAGTGATTTTACAGAGTTAACCTTTAAACTGTCATTTGTTAATCAGTATCTTGTGTTGGTGATAATTACCAACACAGGCAAGAGTGGTACTGTGTGTGTGTGTGTGTGTGTTAGTTACCATTTTGTCCTAGGCACATGTCAATTAGACACTAGGCCTGTTGTATATATGTGTGTGTGTATGTGTATGTAAGGAAACACTTCGAAATGTTTCTGCCCCACCGGAATTGAACCCGGCCCCTCCGTGCGTGAAGCAAGAGCTTTACCCACTTGGCCACCGTGTGTGTGTGTGTGTGTGTGTGTGTGTGTGTGTGTGTGTGTGTGTGTATGTGTGTGTGTGTGTGTATGTGTGTACGTACTCACCTAATTGTGGTTGCAAGGGTCGAATCGTAGCTCATGGCTTGGTGTGTGTGTGTGTGGGGGGAGGAGGTTGTAAGTGTTTCATGTGGGTGTTACTGAGTACCTTGTTAACGTATTACTTTGTTGCCTTTCAGGTTTCGCGTCTGGTGATCCTGCACGAGGAGGCAGAGGATGGCAACGCTATGCCTGACCTGGAGAAGCCTGTTATGGCTGTTTCCAAGGCTGTCGTCAACCTCGTCAAGGTGAGTAGATTCACGCATCATCTTGTAAGGTTCGTCAATTTAAGAAAAAATTACACATACTCTTATAAGGCTATCTCGTTAAGGTAAGTAAAATCACTCATCTTAGAAACTATGCCCCAACATGCAGCACCTTATTATCTTATGTTTACATTATGACGATTCCGGGGTCACCGCCCCCGTCACCCTGTCCCAGACTAAGCTTCCTGGTTGTTGGCCTCAGCAACCAAACTGTTGGTATCGGCCGCACGTAGTCCAACATGTGCACCACAACTATCTTGAGGAACTTAGCCAGTTCCCTGTTGAAGACGGCCCAGAGTCAAAGGCCTGAGCCTGATTCACGGAACTCGCTGTTTATAAAATTTAAATAGCCACTAACACGAGCACTCACATAGGCTTTAAAAGTAAGTCATAATAGAGGCAGTCTGTCTGCATGTTGATGGTTCCGAAGATTATCGCCCCCGTGGCCTTGTCCGGGGCCAAACCTTAGGGTTTGGTTTTGCAAATTAATCAAGGCATTGAAGAAATACAACCAGAGGTCGTATTTCATTTAAATTATATAACTTAAGCGGCATATGACAGACTAGGTAACCTAAGAACTGCTTTCATCAAGGATTCAGTTAGGACATGCACAGCGTATGTTTGGTACAATAAGGATCCTGCACCTGATCACTCCTATAAAGAAACTAGAGAAGATCCAAAGATTTTGTAACGAAATGAGTTTGGTGCAGAACTGAGGGAATTGAGTATGTGGAGCTACCTAAGGAGTTCAGACTGGCAACACTAGAGAAGGGGACCGAATGATGACATGATAATGACATACAAAATACCCAGGGGATTAGATAGTGTAACAGGGAAAGGCTGTTTGAAATGTGAGGAGCAGGAGCCAGTGGACATGGATGGCAACTAAAGACGATGAGTCATAGAGACGCTAGGAAGTACTTTTTCAGTCTTAATGTGGTAAGAACAATTCGGGTCTAGAAGGTCAGAAATTGGTGAAACCGATCGATAAGAATTAAGAGGCAGGGGAAAGAATATATAAATCGATCCCTTGCAAACACACAATTAGATGAGTACAGGCGTGTCATCGAACTTCACTTGACTCACCTTGAAGACCATAGATAATGCCATGGTTTAGCTTTAACAACACATCATATCCCATTATCACATTGGTGTATGTAATTATGTAGTGTGAACCAGATGGTTAAAGGTAGAGGAAAGTAACAAAGTGTACAGAGTAACACTTGAAGCGGGTGGTGTTTATACATCGTTTTGTATCTCCGTGAGGACCAAGGCGAAGCAACCCTTGTGTAAACATTGCTCCCCCGTCACTGCAGAATGTCATTACGAGGAGGCGGAGCTAACCCCGCCCTTCTGGCTCCGATGATGATTTTCCCACTACTCACTATACCTGTTGAACTACATTTAGAATATTTAGCAAGCACTGTTATCACATTTGGCATGCCGAAAAGTTGTACATGGTTGATAGTTACCGCATCGGCTCAAAATGTCCTCCAGAGATATTGTTATAATGGGGGGAGTGGAGGGGGTATGAAGGCTTTCTCTACTTAGGCACCACCATTATTTACTAAATGGTGTGGGCGAACCTCTTAATCCCTTAGTAAATATTGGCTCTCTTATTTTAAGTAATTAATAGACCGGTTGGTTCCAAACTAACAAATGCATTTAGTCAACCACCACTTAAGAAGCACTTAATTTTCTTACCCAGGGAAAATGGGCAAATCTCTTGACTCTTCCGTAAATTACCATTTATCCACTAATGAGTATAATCATGGAAGTCTGATATCAGCCACTCTTCCTTGATTGGTACAAGTATCTGTATACACACAGTAATATCATATTGGGCATATGGCAGGAGGAGGGGTTATAAACCAGACAGAGATCTTGACATTTACTGAAATAAAAAGAGCAAATACACAAAGGGAAATATTACAATAACTTAAAATGGGTTCCTTAATGCTCGTACTTTGAATATTACAAATTGAAAAGAGGTAAGATATAACAAGGTGAGTTATAGAGAGGGAAATCTTAATGCTTAGTACTCACTCCTTTCTACCACGCGTATTTCTCCAATCGAGCACCATACTGTATAGCTCTGGAGAGACCTCTCCCCTCCACACCCTGATTTCTCTCTGCTCCCCTGTCTTATAAGTGTCTCCGCCTCTCCAACAATGTTTATTATTTCTCTGCTGAGCTGTGTAATCTCCGTTTCCACTGAAAATCTCCAAACTTTCTAGATATTCACCACAGCGCAATCTCATTGGCGGATGTGTTAATTAGTTTGATCTTATCAGTGTTGAGGGTGTGGCAGGCATGTGCTACAGCTGTGTCTCCTGCGTCAAAAGCGATTGGGTGATTGCTGGCAGGTCACCGAGTAAATAAATATTCCTGATCTTCACATTGTTGCCATGTTCTTTCTTACTCAGACACTTGTCCACCCATGCTCCTCCACCAGGGATGCCCGATGCTGCGTATTTAGTGCGGTGTCTGATGAATAAGGCAGCAGCACATTGCCCATGTGTCCATTTTTGCTAAATAAATAAAGTACTACATGTGATTCTTATATGTAGATGTCTTTATCATATTCTGAAGCTGGATATCACTTTAGCATATTTTATATGGTTATTAAAAAATAATTAAACACTTTTGTGTGATAGGTTCTGGGATGTGGTGCATAAGTTGGGCTGTGTGCAGCTTGCACCAACAGCCTAGTTGAACAGGTTAGCAACCGGATGGCTTGTTTGGAACCTGGCCGCGGGGGGTGGTGACCCCGGAAATCGCCTCTAGATAACCTCCAGGTAACCCTGACCAATAAGATTTTACAGGGTTAGAGCAGAGGTGTTGGCGTCGTGCCATGTTTGTGTGGTTACAATCCCAACTCGCACACCGCCATAACATAGGGAGCGAGAGATATGAGAGAAAATATAAAATCAACACGGTGAAGAGCAGGAGCGTCGTGGGCAAAATAAGATAATATTGTATTAACATCCGTGGGCCCATACTCTTTAACATGCTATCAGAAGACATCAGAAACACTGTCGGAACAGTGTACAAGTCTCAGAGTAAACTCGACAAATACCTCCGCCAAGTGTCAGATCAACCAGGCTGTGATAGATATGTGGACCAGCGGGCCACCAGCAGCACAGCCTAGTTGACCAGGCAAAGTCTGGCCCAGGGCCAGGCTGTGGGAGTAGGAAAACTCTAAAAACCGTCAAAAGGTATTTCAAAGGTAAAAAAAAAAAGTTTATACCATGTCATCAGTGACTTGACTCTTCCATAATTTGTTCTCGTCCTGACCTGCATGTATAATGATTGGAAAATGAGCCTTAAAAATGGTACACATTCATTTGTTACTAACAGTAAGCAGACCTGAGCCACATTCGAGTAGGCCTATCTTTTGTCCATAATATACCTGAAAGAAACCCTTTAGGTTGGTCTTTGATTCCATCGCAACCCAAATTTCATATTTTCTTTTGGCTTTCCCTCTCCTCCATTGATTCACCTGTAAATGTCCTATTTGAAATGACCATCTCTAGGGGTCATTTATATTTGATTATATTTCTGTATTAGGAAGGCAGGAGGCCTTCTCTGGGATCGAGACTCGGGGACATTGACACCAACATCTGTTTTGTGAGCTATCCTGTTTACTGAACTTTTTTCCTAGCATATCTTGGTAATTTTCTCATTCTCCGACCCTAGTACTGTAGGTTCTGTAACCCTTTGTTTCCCACACACGTATCCATACCTTTGTCCTCTTGTACTTTATAATCTTACACAGTTTAACCATGGCTTCTTTGACTGAAGAAGTCAAAATAAGCTACACCCCTTCCATGTAACATTTATCGACGTTACATTATAATTAGTTAATTTTTGGTAATAGATGATAGTCTACCCTGACCTAAATAACGTAAATCAAGAAATTTGCTGAAAACAGTATGTAAAAAGTCAACTCAGGATATAGGACAGGTTAACTCAGGCATGGGGTTTCCTTTCCTAAACCTGCCACTTCACAGCGTTAGTTGGGTGAGCTGCCTGAGTGGCTAGTTTATTGTGCACCCCATGCTCATTCTGTGAACGGTAGCGCAAAAACAAAAACGATAACAGAGGCCACAGTAGGTTTTTATTAGACCTCACTAGGTACAGTTACATCACAAAAAGTATAATAGTTTCTTCTTTTAGCTAATGTGCACAACACAATGTAGAAATATCGTCTCTAAAACATTTAAGCATAGTATTGCCACAAAAAACATGTCATTATTGGATTGCAGTCTCTTCAAACACAATTCATTCATCTAGTCGAAGGCAAATGTGAATAGTTTCGAGATTTCAGATATTTTACCATTAACAATGAAGTATCTTGCCATATCCTGTAGGGTTTGCATGGCGGTGTCTCTGAAATGTTGGATGTTTGGACACTCAAGCTGTAGTGCTCCAGTATATGGCCCTGTCTCTATCTACACACTATACAAGCCATACTGCCAGAGATACTTGCAGTCTAACCTTAAGTATAGCCGTAACAACGTCTTGCAATCTACTGACCATGTTACTCGATGTACGTTTCCCGGTTCCCTCTCATCACTGACAGCCTGTCTCTATGCACTCATCTACTCACCTGAGCATTTTGACATAATCATATCTACACCGGTTCTCGCCTCGTAATCCATTCATCTTCGAATGAATGGATTACGTAGTGAGCCTTTGAATCTTATTCAAGTTTCTTCACATGCTTGATCAGGTGAGGGCTCCATGCTGGCGCCAGGTACTTGGTTAGTTTGTATTTGATAAGGCCCTGCCTAGTATGGGCCTGTAGGCCCGCTACAGTGTTTCTCTTATGTTCTTATAAGCTTAATCCAAGTTGTGTAGTTAATAAACTGTTCTGTTTTTAGAGGCTCCTGAGAATAGTAGTCCAGGTGTAGCAAGTAGACACGAGTAAGATAGTGGTCTAAACAACGATGTTCATGTGTGTAGCAAGTGTAGACAACGATGTTCACGTACGTTTCAAGTAGCGTAGACAGGTGTGTACACGAGTAAGAAAGGAGTGTAGACACTTGTGTACACGATTAAAGCAAGTACTGTAAGCAACAGTATTCACGTGTGTAGCAGGTAGTGTAGACAACGATGTCACCTTTGTAGCAAGTGGTGTAGACAACGACGTTCATATATGTAGCAAGTAGTGTCGACAACCATGCTGTCTCCATAATATACACATACTAACCATACCGACATCAGAGCATTTACTGTTGTTCTACCGTTCATAGGAAGGGAAGAGTGAACAGTAAACTAACCGCTTCGGCGACAAAATCTAATATTTAATAACTGCCCTGCATCATGAAGTGTTTATAATTCCACTCACTTTACTCTTGGATGCTAGTGATAATAAAGGAATCAAGTGGGTGGTGGTGGTATCAGTAATCTCTGGGATGCTGGTGAGGTCACGTCTCACCCGCTAATACTCACATTAACACCTCCAGCTTTTATGTTACATGTTTACTGATCTATCACTCACACCATCACCTCCACTGCCGCCACCTCCATTACCTCTTCTTAAATGCCCGACATCATTCAGACACACTCCACTACCACCTCCATTACTCACTTTTGTAATCCCGAACACATTCACACTATCACTGCCTTCTGTTATAATGTCGTTCTTAATATCAATGACTTTATCTGTAACTCAGATCGAATCCTCTTGTTTGGTTGTAAGCAGGTGTCTTAATGCCTTTCAATTTGGCCACCCTCGTCTTTAATAAGGCCTTGGTTCGAGCGTCTACGGAAAGACTAGGTCGGTTCACCACCTCTGACTTACAGATGTAAGTCCAAGGCGAAATGTGGGAATTCCTCTGCCACTGGAGAGTTTCTTCTGTGTTCGCCATAGTAGTTTCTGCAGTGGAATAAAAAAATGAGCGTTGAAATTATGTCAGAGTTCCTAGGATTATAACGTTGAACTTCTTAGTTATAGTGAAGATCTGAAGAGATGAACTTCTTACTCGATAGTTGAGCATATATTAGTGTTCTTTCAGTGTTCATGGGAAACCCTGTACACATCTACGAGTAACCATTAACTAATACTGTGATCTCACAGTCGGTTGGTGGGTTAATTGGATTTAAGGTCTATCGACTAAACGAGGGTCATTAAGGTTGTATATAACCTATTCATCGCCAGTCAAGAATACTTTAATCCCTAAAACGGATTAAAGTAAACAGTCAGCAAATATACAGAGAGACCTCTATGTGTGTGTGGATGTGCATTTCGTACCATCACACTAAGCTTCATATTGTGAATAGAAACTGGGTGATGTTTGGTTCGTCCTGGATCATTATTAAGTCGGCTTAGCAATGTGACTTGATAAATTGTCTAGGACTGACAAATATACGTCTCGGTTTTCATTCAATTTATAACTCGGTGAGGATATAGTGCTTGAGGTGGGGAGAAGAGAAGGAAAAGCGGACAGATAAAGGAAAACCAGACTAGAGGGAGATAATTAATGCGATTAGTGTGCTCATATGTGAAGTGAATAAAAAATGAGTGGTTTAGTGGCACTGGAGAATCTAAATATACAGGGAAATTCAAAGGCAACAGAAAGACAGGCATGACGGTAGGGAAGGGTGATCGAATTAATTGTAGCGATGATATACAAACTCCAAACAACTAGAGGCAGAGAATGTGGCCTTAGCTTTACTTGTCTCCAACTGGACCTGTGACAATGGTTTTATTTTTACACTGGACCTGTGACCGTGGTTTTACTGGTTTTCTACTGGACCTGTGGCCATGGATTTGTTTGGCTCCCACTAGACCAGTGGCCATGGATTTTTGGCTCCCACTGACCAGTGGCCATGGATTACTTGGCTCCCACTGGACCTGTGGCCATGGATTTACTTTACTCCCACTGGACCTGTGGACATGGATTTACTTTACTCCCACTGGACCTGTGGACATGGATTTACTTTACTCCCACTGGACCTGTGGACATGGATTTACTTTACTCCCACTGGACCTGTGGACATGGATTTACTTTACTCCCACTGGACCTGTGGACATGGATTTACTTTACTCCCACTGGACCTGTGGACATGGATTTACTTTACTCCCACTGGACCTGTGGACATGGATTTACTTACTCCCACTGGACCTGTGGACATGGATTTACTTTACTCCCACTGGACCTGTGGACATGGATTTACTTTACTCCCACTGGACCTGTGGACATGGATTTACTTTACTCCCACTGGACCTGTGGACATGGATTTACTTTACTCCCACTGGACCTGTGGACATGGATTTACTTTACTCCCACTGGACCTGTGGCCATGGATTTCTTTACTCCCACTGGACCTGTGGCCATGGATTTACTTTACTCCCACTGGACCTGTGGACATGGATTTACTTTACTCCACTGGACCTGTGGACATGGATTTATTTACTCCCACTGGACCTGTGGCCGTGGTTTACTGGTCTTTTCCAGGGCTTGGTGTCGTGGTTTACTGATATGGTTCAGTTGTTGAGTTGGAGGTATTATAGGGAGGAAATCTGTTTGTCAGAAATTGGAGAATTAATTTTTGTGTATGTCAAGAAAACGTATGCAATTTTAATGCATAAATTGTAAATACGTACTGCAGTTCATTCAAGCCCCTGCATATTTAGAAATGTAAAGTTAAGGGTTAGGGATAAAATCCAAGGTTTTAGGAAAACATAAATATGTAGTACTCTTATGTACATATTTGCTTATAGGAAGAAGAGGGGATGTGATGTTGCTCCAGTACCATTTTGATTCTGCTATATTAAAAGTGCTGATCTAAATATTGACTGGAACGTTTTATTAGATATGCCTTGAAGATTAATTTTATTGATCTGAAACTATATACAGTATATATCTGATTAGTCACATTTTGCTGGGGACAACAAATTTTATTGCACCCATGCATTTTCTATAGTGTATTTTGCACTGTCTTCGAGCTTTGGCTTTTGCGGGAGTGATTTCGTGTACATGTTTGGGACCATTCCTCCAGAATTTTAGTCATAAATTATGTACACCTCTTACTTCCCTAGGTGAAAGATATGGGATAAAGTGTGGAATAAACCCTTTGAAAAACAGGAGTCCATGGATATACTTACCTTTATCTTTGATGAGTTCCAAGAGTCTTTCTACTCCTGGAGTCTGGCCTTGGGAGGTTGTCTGGTGGCTACATGGTCAACCAGGCTGTTGCTACTGGTGGCCTGCTGCCCCTCATATCCATCACAGCTTGGTTGATCTGGCACCTGGGTGAATACTTGTCCAGTTTCCTCTTGAAGACTTTTATACTTGTCCCAGCAGTGTTTATGATATCTTCTGGTAAGATGTTAAATAGTCTGGGGCCATGGATGTTGACATAGTGTTCCCTTATTGTGCCCACTGCACCCTCTTTCCACTGAATTTATTTTGCACTTCTTCTCATATCTCTCACTCCAGTATGTTTTGACAGTATGCAGAGATTTGGGACAAGGCTCTTTATACTTTCCAGGATTTATTATCATGTATCTCTCTCCTCCTCTATTGGTACATAGTGGTACCTCGACTTCGATATTAATCCGTCAGAGAGGGCATATCTTAAGACGAAACAATCGTTAGACAAATCAATTTTCCCCATAAGAAATAATGGAAATAAATTTAATCCGTCCAAGACTTCCAAAAGTAGTTAAATAAAATATTTTTAGAACTTTTGGACATTAAATAATAAATAATTTAATAAAGAATATCTAAATACAATGCAAATATTGAACAATAACATGTCACTTACATTTATTGAAGAGTTGTTGATGTGTGGAGGAGGGAGAAGGTGGAGTAGTATGCTAGTGTTTGAAGGGAATCCCTTCCATTAACACTCAGGTGGTAAGTTCTTTCGGGTTACTTCCTTTTCTTTGAATGCCACTAGGACCAGCTTGAGAGTCACTGGACCTCTTTCTAACAACAAATTTGTCCAGGAGCTCTGTGTCTGGCGATTCTTTAACACATCCTGATGACACCCACTGTGTCATTGTACAGGTTGCCGCACGGCCTGCAACAGCATGGTTAGGGTGATATTCATCCATAAATGCTTGCACATCACTCCATTTGGCAGATCTCCCTAATCCTTGAAGAAGGCACATTCTTCCATTTTTGTTCCACCTCCTCCTCCTCTGAACCATTGTCCTGACCACTGGTCTCTTGTTCCAGTTGCTGTTGAAGCTCTTGCAGATCTTCAGTGGTTAGCTCTTCCTTGTGCTCCTCCACCAACTGTTCCACATCCTCACCACTCACCTTTTAACCCCAAAGACTTGCCCAATTCCACAATTTCTTCCACAACAGGCTCAGGCTCAGGCTCATGCTCAGGATTCTGAGGCTCAGCCCCAAAACCTTCAAAATCCTCTCTAGGACACAGTCTGGCCACAATTTTCTCGGCAGAGTTCAAAGTCCTGGTAGTCACTCCCTCCCAAGCCTTACCTATAAGGTGTACACAATGCAGCATATGGAAATGTTTTTTCCAAAATTCTCTTAGGGTTATGTTCTGTTCAGGTCAATCAAAGCACTTTTGAAACATTGCTTTGGTATAGAGTTTTTAAAGTTGGAAATGACCTGCTGGTCCATGGGCTGGAGGAGAGGAGTGGTATTAGGGGGCAAGAACTTCACTTTGATGAATTTAAACTCCTCCACAATTTTCTCCAAGTTTGGAGGATGACAAGGAGCATTTCCATTATGAGGAGGCACTTATGGCAAATTATTGTCCAATAGATATTTCTTCACACTGGGGCCAAACACGCCATTGAACCAATCTAAGAAAATGTCCTTTTGACCATGCCTTTTGTTAGACCTCCACATCACACACAAGTTAGACTTGCTGACACCGCATCTGCCAAACACTGGGATTTTCAAAAGATACACTAGTAAAGGCTTCACTTTGCAATCACCACTGGCATTGGCACAAAGCATCAAAGCTAGCCTGTCTTTCATAGGCTTATGTCCTGGCTGTGCCTTTTCCTCCTGAGTAATGTAGGTCCTGTTGGGCATTTTCTTCCAAAACAGGCCTGTTTCATCACAATTAAACACTTGTTGGGGGAGAAATTGTTCAGCCTCTAGGTACTCCTGGAATTCAGGCACATATTTTCAGTGCACTTTGTCACAACTGGCTCCCTCACCATGCCTCACAACACTATGTGATGCCAGTACGCTTCTTAAATTTTTGAAACCAGCCTCTGCTGGCTTTAAATTCGCTCACTTCATCACTCGTTGCAGGCATTTTCTTAAGGAGATCATCATGTAACTGCCTTGCTTTTTCACATATTTTGCCTCCGAAACAGTATCTCCTGTAACTGTTTCTCGTTGATCCACCCAACAACAACCTTTCCACATTTTCCAGCACTTGTGGTCTGTGTTTGTGATCACACATGAACCTTTTGCAACAACAGCTTCCTTGATTTTACTTGAATTTTCTTATCCACAATGGTAGGATGGTAGAAAAGGGTTTACCATACACCTAGCCAGCTCACTGAACGCCTCCACTTTCATATTTTCTATTATCTCCTTCTTCAGTTCTATCGTACATATATTTCTGTTCCTCTTTGCCACAGGCTTAGCACTAGGATCTTTCCTTGGACCCATGGTAGCTTATTTAGCAGTTGCAAGACTAAAAACAGGGAATAATGACAATATACTGGTATGAATGCGGGTGTGGGTGGGTGGTCGCCCGCTTGTAAACAATAGCACTGACGCTCCCTGGAGTGCGCTCAGCTGGGCGCCAGCGGACACGTCCGGTACGAATGTGTTAGACGAATCAAACAACGTAGTGCATTCAAATTTCTTACGTTATAAATATCGGTTTTATTTTTTATTAACACATCGGCCGATTCCCACCAAGGCAGGGTGGCCAAAAAAAAAAAAACTTTCATCATCATTCACTCCATCACTGTCTTGCCAGAAGGGTGCTTTACACTACAGTTATAAAACTGCAACATTAACACCCCTCCTTCAGAGTGCCGGCACTGTCTTCCCATCTCGAATATAACTAAGATGATAGCATCGTAAGTCGAGGTACCACTGTATTTAAGACTTTAAGGCGTTCCCAGTAATTTAAATGCTTTATTGGCTCTTTACAGGCTGTACGATCTCTCTATTTGTTCCAGCTCTGATATTTTTCTGCCCTGAATGGGGCCATCAACACATCCGTGGCTCAAGACTGAAATACTACCTTAGATATAAGAAATATTACTGGAACAAATAGACATCAAGAAGAAATTGGACAGCATCCTGTTACAAATGCCAGATCAGCTACCCTTCCAGCCTGGCCTAGTCCCAGTCTAGGCTGGGAGAGGTAGCCCTTGATACCAGTCACAGGAACTGTGTTAGTACCACACTGTGTCCCCATTTTAATTAGTTTAGACATGCATTTTCATTTTGGTACTGGTTAATATTAGTGATAGTCAAGATCCAAATTTGAAGAATCTAGGTTAATCAGTAGCAACATCTTTCAGGTTGGCCGAGAGACTATCAACAGCAGTGATGACCCTATCCTGAAGCAAGACATGCCCGCTGCCCTTCATCGTGTTGAGAGTGCTGCTAAGTTTTAGAAGAAGCTTCATCATTACTGAAGGCTGACCCATACTCACAACCTGCCAGGTGAACACATTATCATCAAACTTTATCACATATGACAAATTTAATGTTGGGTGGATTTACTCTATAAATTTAATTTGTTAGTTTGTTTGCCTGGTAAATCATTGACATTTCAGAATGTACAGTGGTATACAGTACTGTATATAACTTATAAAATGTCATGAATGATGCAGTGCAGTACTCATAAAGTTAACTTCTTATATGTTTGTGATATTAGAGATACATAGCAATGTTAATTAAGGCATGGTGATGTTCCCTTTATTAAATATATTTTTGGATAATGTAGTACTACAATTTCCCTTTTGACAGTAAAGTTAAATATAGACCATGTTTGATTCTGAGAGTACAATAATAGTCCTGTTACTTATGTTGTTTGTTGAATGTACCATAAACTATGATTTATTTTAGACTCATGAAATTAAGTTTGTTTTAAGCAGGAGAGAAAAACATATGAAAAGTGGAACTTAGTAAACAAGGAATATTTGTCAGAAACATAATTTTACAATATTAAGACATGAATCCAGTGGCTTGCATCAAATCGGCCTGATTTGATTTCATAATGTATGCAGAAAGAAGCTAATTGAAGGAGCCCGGGCATCTTACAAGGAACTTCTGTTTGTTGTTATCTTTGATGAATCAGAAGTTGCAAAATTATCCGGGAATGCAAGAAATTTTTGGGACTACCTAGCAGTAGCAGAGGTTTTGAAACTATGGAAGACTTGGTTCAGTTTGTTAAAGATCTCTCACCGTGTCTCACAAGAGTAAGTCCATTGATATTTTGCATTTAAGAAAATGTTTACTTCAATATTTATCAATAATATATTTTATAACTAAAAAAAATTATATTTTTCAGCTTATAATTTAATCTTATTTTTAACATAAACTAAACTGAAATCCTTGTTGTCTGGATAGTAATGTATAAAATTGTTGTTTCTAATAATCACTGGATGTAGTCTCCAGTTAACGAGTTACATATACACACGAGTTGCATTCTGCTTTTTGAAAGTGCAAATAGTTGATACTAACCTGTGGATTTTTGTGGGACAATGAAAATGATGGGCATTGTACCACAATTATAAATAGAAAAGGACCTGGGGATAATGATTGAAAACAGAATAGGAAATGTTAATTGAAAGGTCACCTTGTAAAAACCCATGGCCTCTGACATTCAAACAATCAATCAACAACACAACCTAGCACTGTAGAGATAAAGCAGGAGTTCATATTTTCCCACCTAACTGTAAATGGGTGGAATACTACTACTTTTGTCCCCTGGGAGTGGCTAACACAAGCAGTATGATATCATTCAGCAGGAGGGCTTTGAGACTTCATAAGAGGAAATATATTAATGTTCAGGTCTGGAGCGGTGGTCTCATTTCATTTAGGTGCTGGGATAGGAGTTGGTGAAATCAAATGGACAGCTACTGACATTGTGACCACAGCTTTGGAATAAAGATTGTGGGGAAAAATAAATTGAATGAAAGCTAGAAATGGAAAAATCTATCAAACAACTATGGAACTTTTTGGAAATAGTGTAAAACAATAGATTTGAAGAGAACAGAAATAAAGATCAAGACAGTATGTAGTGATTAGGGAGAAACTGACAAGACAGACTCAAGTGAGAGACTAAAAGGGAGAACCAACTATGAATGGAGAGGCTTAAGAGGACTTAGATTGTGAAATGCCGGACCCCAATGTTCCTGGTAGACAAAACATCTCAATAAAATGCATATTGTGTCTTATTGAACTGGGATTAGAACAGACATAGTTAACCAGGTGCTGTAGTCGAGGTAAACACAGAAATAGAAGGAAAGACAAACAAAGTGAAATGAGTTACCACATGCTAAGTTGGCACCATCAGCATCTGTACTTTGATAAAAACAACCTTAAAATATTATCATAAATAAAAAAAAATTATAAAATACTGGTAAATCTTGATTTTTTCCCAGTATATTTGCTTCTTATTAATGTAGTTTGTGACAGCTATTATTAACCAAGTTCAAATATTGCGTCATCATTTTGGCTCACGATTTCAAATTTTAATTGTATCATGAATATAATAATGTAGGAGCATTCATTGCTTTTTTATAAAATGTTTTATAATTGCTGTATACTGTTTGGGGAGGTAAATGGAGACAATAATTACACTATTAAAACCTTATCATAATAAGTTCTGAGGCCATACTAGGCAGGGAGTAATCCAGGAAAATATAAAAAATGCCTATCTAATGGTTAGAAAAGAAAATGTATACTGTACGTATTTTCATTTAAGTCACTGTGTATGCTGCAGTGATTACCTGTGAATACATTCCTGCCTTCTGTGGTGGTATGTCTACTTTGGATGGAATTCAACAGTGTGTTAAGTATGTATGGTTATAAAACTCTTCCCTCCTTTCTTTCCTGTCCTTAGTACCATATTTATTTTAAGTTTGCTTCAGAAGAAATTTGTGTCAGTCCACCCTTGGCCCAAAATAATTAATAATGATGAGGCCCCAACTTGCAGAACTGTATGTTATTTTTCCCCCAAGATTTTTCATTGATGTACAGAAGGCGGGCCCCACTTTACAGTGCTTGCTTTTACAGTGTTTGCCAATGCAGCCATTTTCAATTATACCCATTCTTCATTTATTCAGACTTCATTTATTCAGACTGAGTGTCCGTGGTTGATCCAGGGCACGAGTGCAAACAAAACACTGGGCATGTTTTCTTACATGCTGTCCCTGTTCACCAGCAGCAAGTAGGTACCTGGGGTTAGCACACTGGTGGGTTGCATCCTGGGGGGTTTGGGGTTAGTATACCTTAAGATAGGGCTGGGCTTTGAAATGAGCTGAGGTTGGATAACAGCTTTAGCCTGTAAAATTTTGTAAAAAAAAAAAAAAAACTAAGGGTGAAAATATTTTAACAAGTAATGTGTGCATTGTATATGCATTTTTAGGCCTAGCTTATTCATTTAATATATGAAGGAAACATGTTACCAGGCTTTTATGTGCATTTGAAAGTGAAAAAGGCTATGCTTCACTTTAAAGAGCCCGAACCTAACCTGTGTGAAGCTGGGCCCTTCTGTATATCAAAGGTCTCTTGTTCCATAACATCTTATGCTCTGAATGGTTCAGATTATTGTTGTTCCACCGTAGTGGACATTGAATGAATGTAAGGCAGTAGGATCAAATGAGTTTCACTTTCGACTTTAAAAGAATGTGCAGAACATCAGTTATTTATTTGTAATTTTTTAAGATTTTGTTGCATAAAGGAAGCTATTGAAATAAAAATTTTACATACAGGGTTCAGTACTTGCCTTAATGAAGTTTCATACCTTTTATAAGTAATTTGCCAAAAGGAATTAACCTTTTTATAAATTTTGTGAAAGAAGTAGAAATCCTATGTTTTTTTTTTTTTTTATTAACACATTGGCTGTCTCTACCAAGGCAGGGGGGGCCCCAAAAAAAAGAAAACTCATCATCATTCACTCCATCACTGTCTTGCCAGTGGCATCTTACACTACAGTTATAAAACTGCAACTTTACACCCTCCTTCGGAGTGCAGTCACGACCCCATCTCCAGGACTCAAGTTCGGCCTGCCGGTTTCCCTTGAATCCCTTCATAAATGTTACCTTGCTCCACTCCAATAACACGTCGTCCTAAAAACCATTTGTCTCCATTCGCGCGTATCTAACACGTCCACGCATGCTTGCTGGAAGTCCAAGCCCTTCGCACAAAACCTCCTTTACCCCCCTCCAACCTTTCCTAGGCCGACCCCTACCCTGCCTTCCCTTATCCTATATTATGAAGCATTAAGTATTACTGAAAATTTTAAAAAAAAAAATGGAAAAGGGTTCAAAATTAGCAGCACCAAGGGTGGGCCCCCCTCAAAAATCCCTCAGCTCCCCTAAGCCCCAACATAAAACAGTATACAGTGGACCCCGAAATCAAACATAATTCGTCCAGAATGCTGTTCTAGTGCCGTTACCAAAACGAATTTGTTCCCATAAGGACAAATGTAAATTAGATTATCCGTTTCAGACCCCCAAAATACATTAAAAGATTAAAAAATACTTAATAATAGTTCGAGTTGGGTTTATTTTACCTCCAAATAACAATTATGTAAGTGTTTTTTTGAAATTGCACATGTGCAACATCTGGGTGTGTCTATTGTAAACGTTCGCCATCCAGTGGTTTATCAAAAAATTCTAGGACTTTTGTTTGAAGACAGTAGAACTATATACAAAAGATGAGGTAATCAGTCCCTGGGCCTTGGAGTGGTGTGAACAAACTGAAAATGTGGAGTTTGTGGAGCAGAGGCGGAGGCTGGCGCTTATATACTAACGTCAGGTGGAAAGGGACGGTAGCAGCGGGGGGCATAGTCACTGGAGACGGGGTTCCCCCGTGGAAGTAGGTCATACCCAAAGAGATGGGTTATTGTAGTAAGGCTTTGGGAAGGTTATGCAGGTCCCAGAATCAAGATTCCATGATGTTGCAGTGTCTGACAAGTTGTAAAGAATGGTATACAATACAGACAAGATGAAATTAAGACAATGTGAACATCTGGGTGTCCTAAATTTGTATTATAAAGCCACTGGATGGCCTTTAATAAAGCACCCAGATTTGCACATGTGTCTTAATTTCATCTTTTTATTTGTTCATTCTCATACAAGTGTTTTTGAGGAGCTTTTGAAGTGTATTTTTTGGGGGTCTAAAACGACTAATCTACTTTACATTTGTCCTTATGGGAAAAATTCGTCGAACCCTTCGGCAGCATTCTGGAAAAATTTTCAACGAAAACCAAGGGTCCACTGTATTAATAATAACTCTGCTTCCAAATAAGTTTAGCCTCCCATCCAGATAGGGACTCCAAACCCCTAGTTTAGAAATTCTGGTGCCACCCCAAGTACAAACGAAGCTAGTACAGGTCTGCCATCACTAATCTGGCAATCAGTTATCTGGTTCCATCAGTAATCCGGCACTAATTTTGCCTAGCATAATTTCAAATTTCATCATTATACTGACTCAAATCATTATACGACTCAAATTTCACATTATACTGACTCAGAAATTTGCAGATGGTTGTAAAACCACAGCAGCAAGCCAGTGGAGGGAAAGCAGAGATGAAAAAGAGGAAGATGTAGCAGAAAGAGTCTATTGATGGTTAATTCAGTTGACAGGTGAACAAAAAGGGCTAGAGCAATGCAGTTTTATAAGTGAACAAGAATAATGAATGTTGCAGGATAAACTAATCAAAGAAAGGCCAAAAAGTGTATTCTAACCTAACCACTGTAACCCAAACTCACCAATCCCACTACATTTCCCAATGATGCCAGATTAGTGATGGCAGACCTGTATATAGATAATAAATTACTGAGTAACATGTTTCCCACCTTGCCTTGGTGGGGAATGGGTTTATTAAAATAAAATGAAATAATGGGAAAAATTAAGCATCAGACAAATAAGGATCTATAACTAATTACTGTATAGGCAAAAAAAAAAAAAAAAACACAAAAGCAGTACCCTGTGCAGCAAGAAATTTGTATGCCACACTGGCATGTTTCAAAAGGTTTTCAGATTCACAGATACAGTAAGTAAAAGTAAAGCTGTCCACTATATAATAATAATAATAATAATAAATATCTTTATTTACTACAAGTACAGTGGATGAGTTACGATATTTTTCGTTCGAGAATGTGTTCAATGCCATTACCAAACAAATTTATCCCCATAAGGAATAATGTAAAAAAAGACTACCTTTACACCCCAAAAATATACAAAAGCATTTAAAAATAAACTTACATAAAAGGGCATTTTGGGGACCATCGTAACTCGAGGTCCACTGTACATGTACATGGTATACAGGCCTGCTGACATCAGTGACATACTACTATATAGAAAGTCCCTTGTTATGTGAGCATTTCGGGCAGATTAGGTCAGTGTCCAGGATGCGACTCACACCAGCCACTAACACCCAGGTACTCATTTTATGATGGGAACATAGACAACAGGTGTAAAGAAACACGCCCAATGTTTCTGCCCGGCTGGGAATCGAACCCAGGCCCTCCCCGGGTGTAAGACATAGTACAAAAATGGCTCACTGAACTGAGAAAGGAGTTATGAAAAAAAACTGAAAATATGATAAATTTCCTCACTGGATCATGGAAAATAGATATAACCACATACAAGACCATGAAAGAAAATAGAAAAAAAAAAATGATTTCTTGTACCTAACAAGAACATGAAATATTCTTGTTGCTGGAATGGGATCCAGGAGGGAGGTAGGGCTACAGTCACTGGCAGTGGTGTTTAAACAAAAAATATATCCCACATATGTCCAACTTAACACTGACACTGGGACACCAAATATACCTGTACTATTGTAAACAGAGAGGAATGATTGTAGGGAGGATTGAGGAAAGCAAATGTGAGGTGTGTGTTAGTGTTGTCAGTGGCTGTGTCAGTGTATATCAGTGAGAGGTGAGTGAGAATGAATGTGTGTGTTGTCTGTGTTTTTTTTTGTCTGTCTGTCTGTATCTGTGTGTGGATAGTGGGTTAGATTTTTCCCTGTAAACCATGCATGTCATTGAAGGGACAAAATGCTGGGAAAAGGGGATGAACCCCCTCTTTCTCTGTATTCATTTACTAAAAGTCAAGATCATCATTTTGAATGTGCTTAGTGTATACAAATGTTAAGAAAGAACTTTAATGTTATGAATGACAAGAAGCTGGATGACATAGCACTAAGTGAAATTAAGCTGAATGGTGAGGGAAATGTCAGTAGGGTGGGGTAAATGAAGATTAAGGGTAGCATTTGAATATCTGAGAGAATCATCAATATGAAGGAGTAACAGATATTAAAAAAGAACAATCACATTACTGTGACTGGAACTAAAGATAACCTGCCCATAGGAGAGAGGGCTTACAAAAATGTTTGGGTCCTACTTGGACCATTTACAAAGTGATTTGTAAATGGTCCAAGTCGGCCCAAAAATTTCGTAAGCTCCTCTTTCCTTTGCTGGTTATTTGATATACTATTTAATGATCAGTTATAGAAGAAAAAAAAAGGGTTATATGAGCATAAACTCAAGAATTTGTAGGTTAGAGTAAAGGTGGGATACAAAAGTGGATTATGGTAAGTACATATATTGCATGTGTTGGCAAAAATATATATATATATATATATATATAATGTATATATATATATATATATATATATATATATATATATATATATATATATATATATATACAGTGGTACCTCGACTTATGATATTAATCCGTCAAAAGGGCATATCTTAAGCGAAACAATCGTTAGACGAATCAATTTTCCCCATAAAAATAATGGAAATAAATTTTCTCCAAGACTTCCAAAAGTAGTTAAATAAAATATTTTTAGAACTTTTGGACATTAAATAATAAATAATTTAATAAAGAATATCTAAAACAATGCAAATATTGAACAATAACATGTCACTTACATTTATTGAAGAGTTGTTGATGTGTGGAGGGCGGAAGAGGAGAAGGGGATAGTATGCTAGTGTTTGGAAGGGGAATCCTTCCATTAAACACTGCAGGTGGGGTTTTTTCTGGGGTTACTTCCTTTTTCTTTGAATGCCACTAGGACCAGCAGAGTCACTGGACCTCTTTTTAACAACAAATTTGTCCAGGGAGCCTGTGTCGGCGATTCTTTAACACATCCCTGAAAACACACCACTGTGTCATTGAAGGTTGCCAGCACGGCCTGCAACAGCAGGAGGGTGATATTCATCCATAAATGCTTGCACATCACTCCATTTGGCACAGATCTCCCTAATCCTTGAAGAAGGCACATTCTTCCATTTTTTTCCCTCCCCTCCTCCTCCCCAAAACCCTTGTCCACCACTGGTCTCTTGTTCCAGTTGCTGTTGAAGCTCTTGCAGATCTTCAGTGGTTAGCCCCTTTTCCCTTGTCTCCCCACCAACTGTTCCAATCCTCACCCTCACCTCTAACCCCAAAGACTTCCCCAATTCCAAATTTCTTCCACAACAGGCTCAGGCCAGGCTCATGCTCAGGGTTCTGAGGCTCAGCCCCAAAACCTTCAAAATCCCTCTCTAAACAGCGGCCACAATTTTCCCCAGGCAGAGTTCAAAGTCCGGTAGTCACTCCCTCCCAAGCCTTACCTATAAGGTTAAAATGCACATATGGAAATGTTTTTCCAAAATTTTTAGGGTTATGTTCATGTCTGTTCACATCAAAGACTTTTGAAACATTGTTTTGGTAAGAGTTTTTAAAGTTGGAAATGACCTGCTGGTCCAGGGCTGGAGGAGAGGAGTGGTATTGGGGGCAAGAACTTCACTTTGATGAATTTAAACTCCTCCAAATTTTTCTACCAAGTTTGGAGGATGACAAGGACATTGTCCATTATCAGGAGACACTTAAGTGGCAAATTATTGTCCAATAGATATTTCTTCACACTGGGGCCAAACATGCCATTGAACCAATCAAGAAAATGTCCTTTGTGACCCGCCTTTTGTTAGACCTCCCATCACACAAGTTAGACTTGCGCACCCATCTAAACATCGGGGATTTTCAAAAGATACACTAGTAAAGGTTCACTTTGCAATCACCATCATTGGCCCAAAGATCAAAGCTACCTGTCTTTCTAGGTTATGTCCTGGCTGTGCCTTTTCCTCGAGTAATTGGTCCTGTTGGGCATTTTCTTCCAAAACAGGCCTGTTTCATCACAATTAAACACTTGTTGGGGGAGGAATTGTTCAGCCTCTAGGTACTCCTAATTCAGGCACATTTTTTAGCGCCTTTGTCCAACTGGCCCCTCACCATGCCTCACAACATATGTATGCCAGACGCTTCTTAAATTTTGAAACCAGCCTCTGCTGGTTTAACGCCACTTCATCACTCGTTAGGCATTTTCTTAAGGAGATCATCATGCAACTGCCTTGCTTTTTCACATATTGTCCAAACAGTATCTCCTGCTAACTGTTTCTTGATCCACACCAACAAAAACCCTTTTCCAAATTTTCCAGCACTTGTGGTCTGTGTTTTGATCACACATAAACCCTTTTTGCAACAACACCCTTTTGATTTTAATTGAAATTTTTCTTATCCAAATGGTAGCGATGGTAGAAAAGGGTTTCCATAAAACCTGGCCAGCTCACTGATAGCCTCCACTTTCATATTTTTCATTATCTCCTTCTTCATTTCTTATCATTTTTCTGTTCCTCTTTGCCACAGGCTTAGCACTAGGATCTTTCCTTGGACCCTTACTTTATTTGCAGTTGCAAGCACAAAAAACAGTGGAATAATGACAATATACGGGAAGAATGCGTGGGTGTGGGTGGGTGGTCGCCCCCAAAACAATAGCACTGAGCCCCTGGCGGCTCAGCTAGGGCTAGCGGACACCCGGCAGAACCGTTTAATCAAACAACGTAATCGATTCAAATTTCTTACAATAAATATCGGATCATATAACGTAAGATGAAGCATCTAAGTCGAGGTACCACTGTATAAAATTAATATATATATATATATATATATATATATATATATATATAATGATAAGGAAGAGATGATTGTAGTTTATGAATGAAAAGAAGCTGGATGTCCTGGCTTTAATGAGACAAAGCTGAAGGGGGTAGGGAGTTTCAGTGGGGAGAAAAATGGTTAGATCGGGGGTTTAAAATAGAGTTAGAGCTAAAGAAGGGTGGTAAGTTGAATAATCAGTTATGGCAGGTAAAGAAGGAAATAATGTATAAACAAGGATTATGTGGAGTAAAATATAGGTTGGATTGAAAAGGGGTTATAGTAAGTGTTTATGCACCTGGAGAAAGAGAAGTGTAGAAAAAGAGAGAGAGATTTTGGGAAATGTTGAGTGAGTGTGTGGGGCGTTTTGAACCAAGTGGAGGTAATTGTGGTTGGGGATCTTAATGCTAAAGTGGGTAAAAATGTTGTGGATGGAGAGTAGGTAAATTTGGGGTGAGGGTAAATGTAAATGGGGGCCATTAATTGAGCTATGTGTAGAAAGATTTGGTAATAAGTATCATATTTTATGAAAAAGGATAAATAAATATACAAGGTATGATATAGCACATAAGGAAAGTAGTTTGTTGGATTATGTATTGGTGGATAAAGGTTGATGGGTACGCTTCCAGAATGTACATGTTTATAGAGGGAACGGATATATCAGATCATTATTTGTTTAGCTACAGTTAGAGTAAAATAATGGGACAAGGAAAATGGCAACAGCAAGTAAAGGAGGTAAAAGTGTATAAACTAGGAGGAGGAAGTTAGGGTTTAGATATAAGCAACTATTGGCAGAAAGGTGGGCTAGTGCAAGTAGGAGTAGTGGGGGGGTTTAAGAGAGTTGGGATAGTTTTTTTAAAAAAATATTAGAATGTGGGGCAGAAGTTTGTGGTTATAGGAGGGTGGGGCAGGAAAAGAGGGTGGGGGTGGAATGAAGAAGTAAAGGGTGTGATAAAAGAAAAAAGGTGCTTTGAGGGTTTTTACAAAACAGAAGTGTTAGTAGAAGAGGGAGTATTGGAGGTAAAAGAAAGGTGAAGAGGTGGGAGAGGGAAAAAGAGCGGATGAAAGAATGGGAGGGCTCTGTCAAGAAATTTTGCTGAAAACAAGAAAAAATTTTTTGGGGTGAGATAAACAAGGTAAGAAAGCCAGGAACGAATGGATTTGTCAGTTAAAAAAAGAGTAGGGAGAGAATGGGGAGTGGAGGTATTGGGTAGATGGCGGGAATATTTTGAGGAACAAATTGATGAAAAAAGGGAGGCGATAATTTCATGTACTGGACAGGGAGGTACAAACGTTTAGGAGTGAAGAAGAGCAGGATGTAGTGTGGGGGAGGTGCGTGAGGCATTACGTAGTGAAAGGGGGTAAAGCAGCTGGAATTGGCGGAATCATGACAGAAATGTTAAAACCAGGGGGATATAGTGCTGGGTGGTTGGTATTTTTGTTTAATAAAAGAAAGAGGGGGAATACCTAGGGATTGGGCGAGATGTATGTTCCTTTATATAAAGGGAAAGGGTGTTACAAAGACACGATATCTATTAATAATAGATATCTCCAGTGAACACTAAAAGAAACCCTTCCACCCGCCTGTTACTGGGCTTTTGCAACAAAGTAATCCGGTTCAGTTATCCGACATATTAAAGATTAAAGGGGGTTGCAACGATAGGATACTAACCAAAAATGATTTAAAAATTTATTAACAAAATGGAAAATCTAGGGTGGCAAAGTAAAGCAAATATAAAGAATTAAGATATCAATTAGGATAATTAGGAGGGTACCCTACCTGCTCTCATATATATAAGTCTGTTTTGATGGCACATAATATAAATGACTGAGAAGTACCGACAGGTACAATGTCAGTAATAACAATAATATATAAAAATAATATGTGTACGAGTGTGCTCCCGGTAACTATGACTCGACTCAACCAGTGTACGACAGAACAACTTCTCATAAGCTAGCTGTACTAAACTTACAATCTGAACAGCGGGATTGTACAGAAAAGACCCTTCGCATAACAGCACTATAACAGGCAACAGCAACACAGCATCAGGAACAAGGAGATATAAAATCGACCCTAACTGGGGACCATCAGTAGAT
>WNWK01000406.1:126195-143951 GCA_009830355.1 Cherax destructor | reverse complement strand
CTAAAAATCTCCAAACTTTCTAGATATTCCCCAAACCCCCAACCATTGGCGGATGTTTTAAATGTTTGATTTTTATCAGTGTTAGGGGGGGCAGGCATGCTACAGCTGTGTCTCCTGCGTCAAAAGCGATTGGGTGATTGCTGGCAGGTCACCGAGTAAATAATATTCCTGATCTTCACATTGTTGCCATGTTCTTTCTTACTCAGACACTTGTCCACCCATGCTCCTCCACCAGGGATGCCCGATGCTGCGTATTTAGTGCGGTGTCTGATGAATAAGGCAGCAGCACATTGCCCATGTGTCCATTTTTGCTAAATAAATAAAAGTACTACATGTGATTCTTATATGTAGATGTCTTTATCATATTCTGAAGCTGGATATCACTTTAGCATATTTTATATGGTTATTAAAAAATAATTAAACACTTTTGTGTGATAGGTTCTGGGATGTGGTGCATAAGTTGGGCTTGTGCAGCTTGCACCAACAGCCTAGTTGAACAGGTTAGCAACCGGATGGCTTGTTTGGAACCTGGCCGCGGGGGTGGTGACCCCGGAAATCGCCTCTAGATAACCTCCAGGTAACCCTGACCAATAAGATTTTACAGGGTTAGAGCAGAGGTGTTGGCGTCGTGCCATGTTTGTGTGGTTACAATCCCAACTCGCACACCGCCATAACATTGGGAGCGAGAGATATGAAGAAAATATAAAATCAACACGGTGAAGAGCAGGAGCGTCGTGGGCAAAATAAGATAATATTGTATTAACATCCGTGGGCCCATACTCTTTAACATGCTATCAGAAGACATCAGAAACACTGTCGGAACAGTGTACAAGTCTCAAGTAAACTCGACAAATACCTCCGCCAAGTGTCAGATCAACCAGGCTGTGATAGATATGTGGACCAGCGGGCCACCAGCAGCACAGCCTAGTTGACCAGGCAAAGTCTGGCCCAGGGCCAGGCTGTGGGAGTAGGAAAACTCTAAAAACCGTCAAAAGGTATTTCAAAGGTAAAAAAAAAAAGTTTATACCATGTCATCAGTGACTTGACTCTTCCATAATTTGTTCTCGTCCTGACCTGCATGTATAATGATTGGAAAATGAGCCTTAAAATGGTACACATTCATTTGTTACTAACAGTAAGCAGACCTGAGCCACATTCGAGTAGGCCTATCTTTTGTCCATAATATACCTGAAAGAAACCCTTTAGGTTGGTCTTTGATTCCATCGCAACCCAAATTTCATATTTTCTTTTGGCTTTCCCTCTCCTCCATTGATTCACCTGTAAATGTCCTATTTGAAATGACCATCTCTAGGGTCATTTATATTTGATTATATTTCTGTATTAGGAAGGCAGGAGGCCTTCTCTGGGATCGAGACTCGGGGACATTGACACCAACATCTGTTTTGTGAGCTATCCTGTTTACTGAACTTTTTTCCTAGCATATCTTGGTAATTTTCTCATTCTCCGACCCTAGTACTGTAGGTTCTGTAACCCTTTGTTTCCCACACACGTATCCATACCTTTGTCCTCTTGTACTTTATAATCTTACACAGTTTAACCATGGCTTCTTTGACTGAAGAAGTCAAAATAAGCTACACCCCTTCCATGTAACATTTATCGACGTTACATTATAATTAGTTAATTTTTGGTAATAGATGATAGTCTACCCTGACCTAAATAACGTAAATCAAGAAATTTGCTGAAAACAGTATGTAAAAAGTCAACTCAGGATATAGGACAGGTTAACTCAGGCATGGGGTTTCCTTTCCTAAACCTGCCACTTCACAGCGTTAGTTGGGTGAGCTGCCTGAGTGGCTAGTTTATTGTGCACCCCATGCTCATTCTGTGAACGGTAGCGCAAAAACAAAAACGATAACAGAGGCCACAGTAGGTTTTATTAGACCTCACTAGGTACAGTTACATCACAAAAAGTATAATAGTTTCTTCTTTTAGCTAATGTGCACAACACAATGTAGAAATATCGTCTCTAAAACATTTAAGCATAGTATTGCCACAAAAAACATGTCATTATTGGATTGCAGTCTCTTCAAACACAATTCATTCATCTAGTCGAAGGCAAATGTGAATAGTTTCGAGATTTCAGATATTTTACCATTAACAATGAAGTATCTTGCCATATCCTGTAGGGTTTGCATGGCGGTGTCTCTGAAATGTTGGATGTTTGGACACTCAAGCTGTAGTGCTCCAGTATATGGCCCTGTCTCTATCTACACACTATACAAGCCATACTGCCAGAGATACTTGCAGTCTAACCTTAAGTATAGCCGTAACAACGTCTTGCAATCTACTGACCATGTTACTCGATGTACGTTTCCCGGTTCCCTCTCATCACTGACAGCCTGTCTCTATGCACTCATCTACTCACCTGAGCATTTTGACATAATCATATCTACACCGGTTCTCGCCTCGTAATCCATTCATCTTCGAATGAATGGATTACGTATGACCTTGAATCTTATTCAAGTTTCTTCACATGCTTGATCAGGTGAGGGCTCCATGCTGGCGCCAGGTACTTGGTTAGTTTGTATTTGATAAGGCCCTGCCTAGTATGGGCCTGTAGGCCCGCTACAGTGTTTCTCTTATGTTCTTATAAGCTTAATCCAAGTTGTGTAGTTAATAAACTGTTCTGTTTTTAGAGGCTCCTGAGAATAGTAGTCCAGGTGTAGCAAGTAGACACGAGTAAGATAGTGGTCTAAACAACGATGTTCATGTGTGTAGCAAGTGTAGACAACGATGTTCACGTACGTTTCAAGTAGCGTAGACAGGTGTGTACACGAGTAAGAAAGAGTGTAGACACTTGTGTACACGATTAAAGCAAGTACTGTAAGCAACAGTATTCACGTGTGTAGCAGGTAGTGTAGACAACGATGTCACCTTTGTAGCAAGTGGTGTAGACAACGACGTTCATATATGTAGCAAGTAGTGTCGACAACCATGCTGTCTCCATAATATACACATACTAACCATACCGACATCAGAGCATTTACTGTTGTTCTACCGTTCATAGGAAGGGAAGAGTGAACAGTAAACTAACCGCTTCGGCGACAAAATCTAATATTTAATAACTGCCCTGCATCATGAAGTGTTTATAATTCCACTCACTTTACTCTTGGATGCTAGTGATAATAAAGGAATCAAGTGGGTGGTGGTGGTATCAGTAATCTCTGGGATGCTGGTGAGGTCACGTCTCACCCGCTAATACTCACATTAACACCTCCAGCTTTTATGTTACATGTTTACTGATCTATCACTCACACCATCACCTCCACTGCCGCCACCTCCATTACCTCTTCTTAAATGCCCGACATCATTCAGACACACTCCACTACCACCTCCATTACTCACTTTTGTAATCCCGAACACATTCACACTATCACTGCCTTCTGTTATAATGTCGTTCTTAATATCAATGACTTTATCTGTAACTCAGATCGAATCCTCTTGTTTGGTTGTAAGCAGGTGTCTTAATGCCTTTCAATTTGGCCACCCTCGTCTTTAATAAGGCCTTGGTTCGAGCGTCTACGGAAAGACTAGGTCGGTTCACCACCTCTGACTTACAGATGTAAGTCCAAGGCGAAATGTGGGAATTCCTCTGCCACTGGAGAGTTTCTTCTGTGTTCGCCATAGTAGTTTCTGCAGTGGAATAAAAAATGAGCGTTGAAATTATGTCAGAGTTCCTAGGATTATAACGTTGAACTTCTTAGTTATAGTGAAGATCTGAAGAGATGAACTTCTTACTCGATAGTTGAGCATATATTAGTGTTCTTTCAGTGTTCATGGGAAACCCTGTACACATCTACGAGTAACCATTAACTAATACTGTGATCTCACAGTCGGTTGGTGGGTTAATTGGATTTAAGGTCTATCGACTAAACGAGGGTCATTAAGGTTGTATATAACCTATTCATCGCCAGTCAAGAATACTTTAATCCCTAAAACGGATTAAAGTAAACAGTCAGCAAATATACAGAGAGACCTCTATGTGTGTGTGGATGTGCATTTCGTACCATCACACTAAGCTTCATATTGTGAATAGAAACTGGGTGATGTTTCGGTTCGTCCTGGATCATTATTAAGTCGGCTTAGCAATGTGACTTGATAAATTGTCTAGGACTGACAAATATACGTCTCGGTTTTCATTCGAATTTATAACTCGGTGAGGATATAGTGCTTGAGGTGGGGGAGAAGAGAAGGAAAAGCGGACAGATAAAGGAAAAACCAGACTAGAGGGAGATAATTACACTGCGATTAGTGTGCTCATATGTGAAGTGAATAAAAAATGAGTGGGATTTAGTGGCACTGGAGAATCTAAATATACAGGGAAATTCAAAGGCAACAGAAAGACAGGCATGACGGTAGGGAAGGGTGATCGAATTAATTGTAGCGATGATATACAAACTCCAAACAACTAGAGGCAGAGAATGTGGCCTTAGCTTTACTTGTCTCCAACTGGACCTGTGACAATGGTTTTATTTTTACACTGGACCTGTGACCGTGGTTTTACTGGTTTTCTACTGGACCTGTGGCCATGGATTTGTTTGGCTCCCACTAGACCAGTGGCCATGGATTTACTTGGCTCCCACTGGACCAGTGGCCATGGATTTACTTGGCTCCCACTGGACCTGTGGCCATGGATTTACTTTACTCCCACTGGACCTGTGGACATGGATTTACTTTACTCCCACTGGACCTGTGGACATGGATTTACTTTACTCCCACTGGACCTGTGGACATGGATTTACTTTACTCCCACTGGACCTGTGGACATGGATTACACTTTACTCCCACTGGACCTGTGGACATGGATTTACTTTACTCCCACTGGACCTGTGGACATGGATTTACTTTACTCCCACTGGACCTGTGGACATGGATTTACTTTACTCCCACTGGACCTGTGGACATGGATTTACTTTACTCCCACTGGACCTGTGGACATGGATTTACTTTACTCCCACTGGACCTGTGGACATGGATTTACTTTACTCCCACTGGACCTGTGGACATGGATTTACTTTACTCCCACTGGACCTGTGGACATGGATTTACTTTACTCCCACTGGACCTGTGGCCATGGATTTACTTTACTCCCACTGGACCTGTGGCCATGGATTTACTTTACTCCCACTGGACCTGTGGACATGGATTTACTTTACTCCCACTGGACCTGTGGACATGGATTTACTTTACTCCCACTGGACCTGTGGCCGTGGTTTTACTGGTCTTTTCCAGGGCTTGGTGTCGTGGTTTACTGATATGGTTCAGTTGTTGACAGCCCTTGGAGGTATTATGGGAGGAAATCTGTTTGTCAGAAATTGGAGAATTAATTTTTGTGTATGTCAAGAAAACGTATGCAATTTTAATGCATAAATTGTAAATACGTACTGCAGTTCATTCAAGCCCCTGCATATTTAGAAATGTAAAGTTAAGGGTTAGGGATAAAATCACAAGGTTTTAGGAAAAACATAAATATGTAGTACTCTTATGTACATATTTGCTTATAGGAAGAAGAGGGGATGTGATGTTGCTCCAGTACCATTTTGATTCTGCTATATTAAGAAGTGCTGATCTAAATATTGACTGGAACGTTTTATTAGATATGCCTTGAAGATTAATTTTATTGATCTGAAACTATATACCAGTATATATCTGATTAGTCACATTTTGCTGGGGACAACAAATTTTATTGCACCCATGCATTTTCTATAGTGTATTTTGCACTGTCTTCCGAGCTTCTGGCTTTTGCAGGGAGTGATTTCAGTGTACATGTTTGGGACCATTCCCTCCAGAATTTTAGTCATAAATTATGTACACCTCTTACTTCCCTAGGTGAAAGATATGGGATAAAGTGTGGAATAAACCCTTTGAAAAACAGGAGTCCATGGATATACCTTACCTTTATCTTTGATGAGTTCCAAGAGTCTTTCTACTCCTGGAGTCTGGCCTTGGGCCAGGTTCGTCTGGTGGCTACATGGTCAACCAGGCTGTTGCTACTGGTGGCCTGCTGCCCCTCATATCCATCACAGCTTGGTTGATCTGGCACCTGGTGAAAATACTTGTCCAGTTTCCTCTTGAAGACTTTTATACTTGTCCCAGCAGTGTTTATGATATCTTCTGGTAAGATGTTAAATAGTCTGGGGCCATGGATGTTGACATAGTGTTCCCTTATTGTGCCCACTGCACCCCTGCTTTCCACTGAATTTATTTTGCACTTCTTCTCATATCTCTCACTCCAGTATGTTTTGACAGTATGCAGAGATTTGGGACAAGGCTCTTTAGTACTTTCCAGGTATTTATTATCATGTATCTCTCTCTCCTCTGCTCTATTGAGTACATACAGTGGTACCTCGACTTACGATATTAATCCGTCAGAGAGGGCATATCTTAAGACGAAACAATCGTTAGACAAATCAATTTTCCCCATAAGAAATAATGGAAATAAATTTAATCCGTCCAAGACTTCCAAAAGTAGTTAAATAAAATATTTTTTAGAACTTTTGGACATTAAATAATAAATAATTTAATAAAGAATATCTAAATACACATGCAAATATTGAACAATAACATGTCACTTACATTTATTGAAGAGTTGTTGATGTGTGGAGGAGGGGAGAAGGTGGAGTAGTATGCTAGTGTTTGGAAGGGGAATCCCCTTCCATTAACACTGCAGGTGGTAAGTTCTTTTCTGGGGTTACTTCCCTTTTCTTTGAATGCCACTAGGACCAGCTTGAGAGTCACTGGACCTCTTTCTAACAACAAATTTGTCCGGGGAGCTCTGTGTCTGGCGATTCTTTAACACATCCCTGAAATGACACACCACTGTGTCATTGTACAGGTTGCCAGCACGGCCTGCAACAGCATGGTTAGGGTGATATTCATCCATAAATGCTTGCACATCACTCCATTTGGCACAGATCTCCCTAATCCTTGAAGAAGGCACATTCTTCCATTTTTGTTCCACCTCCTCCTCCTCTGAACCATTGTCCTGACCACTGGTCTCTTGTTCCAGTTGCTGTTGAAGCTCTTGCAGATCTTCAGTGGTTAGCTCTTCCTTGTGCTCCTCCACCAACTGTTCCACATCCTCACCACTCACCTCTAACCCCAAAGACTTGCCCAATTCCACAATTTCTTCCACAACAGGCTCAGGCTCAGGCTCATGCTCAGGATTCTGAGGCTCAGCCCCAAAACCTTCAAAATCCCTCTCTAGGACACAGTCTGGCCACAATTTTCTCCAGGCAGAGTTCAAAGTCCTGGTAGTCACTCCCTCCCAAGCCTTACCTATAAGGTGTACACAATGCAGCATATGGAAATGTTTTTTCCAAAATTCTCTTAGGGTTATGTTCATGTCTGTGGTCACATCAAAGCACTTTTGAAACATTGCTTTGGTATAGAGTTTTTAAAGTTGGAAATGACCTGCTGGTCCATGGGCTGGAGGAGAGGAGTGGTATTAGGGGGCAAGAACTTCACTTTGATGAATTTAAACTCCTCCACAATTTTCTCTACCAAGTTTGGAGGATGACAAGGAGCATTGTCCATTATGAGGAGGCACTTAAGTGGCAAATTATTGTCCAATAGATATTTCTTCACACTGGGGCCAAACACGCCATTGAACCAATCTAAGAAAATGTCCTTTGTGACCCATGCCTTTTGTTAGACCTCCACATCACACACAAGTTAGACTTGCTGACACCGCATCTGCCAAACACTCGGGATTTTCAAAAGATACACTAGTAAAGGCTTCACTTTGCAATCACCACTGGCATTGGCACAAAGCATCAAAGCTAGCCTGTCTTTCATAGGCTTATGTCCTGGCTGTGCCTTTTCCTCCTGAGTAATGTAGGTCCTGTTGGGCATTTTCTTCCAAAACAGGCCTGTTTCATCACAATTAAACACTTGTTGGGGGAGAAATTGTTCAGCCTCTAGGTACTCCTGGAATTCAGGCACATATTTTTCAGTCGCACTTTTGTCACAACTGGCTCCCTCACCATGCCTCACAACACTATGTATGCCAGTACGCTTCTTAAATTTTTGAAACCAGCCTCTGCTGGCTTTAAATTCGCTCACTTCATCACTCGTTGCAGGCATTTTCTTAAGGAGATCATCATGCAACTGCCTTGCTTTTTCACATATTATTGCCTCCGAAACAGTATCTCCTGCTAACTGTTTCTCGTTGATCCACACCAACAACAACCTTTCCACATTTTCCAGCACTTGTGGTCTGTGTTTTGTGATCACACATGAACCTTTTGCAACAACAGCTTCCTTGATTTTACTTGAATTTTTCTTATCCACAATGGTAGCGATGGTAGAAAAGGGTTTACCATACAGCCTGGCCAGCTCACTGATACGCACTCCACTTTCATATTTTTCTATTATCTCCTTCTTCAGTTCTATCGTACATATATTTCTGTTCCTCTTTGCCACAGGCTTAGCACTAGGATCTTTCCTTGGACCCATGGTAGCTTATTTAGCAGTTGCAAGCACTAAAAACAGTGGAATAATGACAATATACTGGTATGAATGCGTGGGTGTGGGTGGGTGGTCGCTCTCGCTTGTAAACAATAGCACTGACGCTCCCTGGAGTGCGCGCTCAGCTGGGCGCCAAGCGGACACGTCCGGTACGAATGTCGTTAGACGAATCAAACAACGTAAGTCGCATTCAAATTTCTTACGTTATAAATATCGGTTTTATTTTTTATTAACACATCGGCCGATTCCCACCAAGGCAGGGTGGCCCGAAAAAGAAAAACTTTCATCATCATTCACTCCATCACTGTCTTGCCAGAAGGGTGCTTTACACTACAGTTATAAAACTGCAACATTAACACCCCTCCTTCAGAGTGCCGGCACTGTACTTCCCATCTCGAATATAACGTAAGATGATAGCATCGTAAGTCGAGGTACCACTGTATTTAAGACTTTAAGGCGTTCCCAGTAATTTAAATGCTTTATTGGCTCTTTACAGGCTGTAAACGATCTCTCTATTTGTTCCAGCTCTGATATTTTTTCTGCCCTGAATGGGGCCATCAACACATCCGTGGCTCAAGACTCGACAATACTACCTTAGATATAAGAAATATTACTGGAACAAATAGACATCAAGAAGAAATTGGACAGCATCCTGTTACAAATGCCAGATCAGCTACCCTTCCAGCCTGGCCTAGTCCCAGTCTAGGCTGGGAGAGGTAGCCCTTGATACCAGTCACAGGAACTGTGTTAGTACCACACTGTGTCCCCATTTTAATTAGTTTAGACATGCATTTTCATTTTGGTACTGGTTAATATTAGTGATAGTCAAGATCCAAATTTGAAGAATCTAGGTTAATCAGTAGCAACATCTTTCAGGTTGGCCGAGAGACTATCAACAGCAGTGATGACCCTATCCTGAAGCAAGACATGCCCGCTGCCCTTCATCGTGTTGAGAGTGCTGCTAAGTTGTTAGAAGAAGCTTCATCATTACTGAAGGCTGACCCATACTCACAACCTGCCAGGTGAACACATTATCATCAAACTTTATCACATATGACAAATTTAATGTTGGGTGTGATTTACTCTATAGAATTTAATTTGTTAGTTTGTTTGCCTGGTAACATCATTGACATTATCAGAATGTACAGTGCAGTATACAGTACTGTATATAATCATTATAAAATGTCATGAATGATGCAGTGCAGTACTCATAAAGTTAACTTCTTATATGTTTGTGATATTAGAGATACATAGCAATGTTAATTAAGGCATGGTGATGTTCCCTTTATTAAATATATTTTTGGATAATGTAGTACTACAAGTTCCTTTTGACAGTAAAGTTAAATATAGACCATGTTTGATTCTGAGAGTACAATAATAGTCCTGTTACTTATGTTGTGCTTGTTGAATGTACCATAAACTATGATTTATTTTAGACTCATGAAATTAAGTTTGTTTTAAGCAGGAGAGTAAAACATATGAATAACAAGTGGAACTTAGTAAACAAGGAATATTTGTCAGAAACATAATTTTACAATATTAAGACATGAATCTCAGTGGCTTGCATCAAATCGGCCTGATTTGATTTCATAATGTATGCAGAAAGAAGCTAATTGAAGGAGCCCGGGGCATCTTACAAGGAACTTCTGCTTTGTTGTTATGCTTTGATGAATCAGAAGTTCGCAAAATTATCCGGGAATGCAAGAAAGTTTTGGACTACCTAGCAGTAGCAGAGGTTATTGAAACTATGGAAGACTTGGTTCAGTTTGTTAAAGATCTCTCACCGTGTCTCACAAGAGTAAGTCCATTGATATTTTGCATTTAAGAAAATGTTTACTTCAATATTTATCAATAATATATTTTATAACTCAAAAATTATATTTTTCAGCTTATAATTTAATCTTATTTTTAACATAAACTAAACTGAAATCCTTGTTGTCTGGATAGTAATGTATAAAATTGTTGTTTCTAATAATCACTGGATGTAGTCTCCAGTTAACAGAGTTACACATATACACACGAGTTGCATTCTGCTTTTTGAATAGTGCAAATAGTTGATACTAACCTGTGGATTTTTGTGGGACAATGAAAAATGATGTGAGGCATTGTACCACAATTATAGCAATAGAAAAGGCATCCTGGGGCCATAAGTGATTGAAAACAGAATAGGAAATGTTAATTGAAAGGTCACCTTAGTAAAAACCCATGGCCTCTGCACATTCAAACAATCACATCAACAACACACCTAGCACTGTAGAGATAAAGCAGGAGTTCATATTTTCACTCACCTAACTGTAAATGGCAAGTGGAATACTACTACTTTTGTCCCCTGGGAGTGGCTAACACAAGCAGTATATGATATCATTCAGCAGGAGGGCTTTGAGACTTCATAAGAGGAAATATATTAATGTTCAGGTCTGGAGCGGTGGTCTCATTTCATTTAGGTGCTGGGATAGGAGTTCGTGTGAAATCAAATGGCACAGCTACTGACATTGTGACCACAGCTTTGGAATAAAGATTGTGGGGAAAAATAAATTGAATGAAAGCTAGAAATGGAAAAATCTATCAAACAACTATGGAACTTTTTGGAAATAGTGTAAAACAATAGATTTGAGAGAGAACAGAAATAAAGATCAAGACAGTATGTAGTGATTAGGGAGAAACTGGACAAAGACAGACTCAAGTGAGAGACTAAAAGGGAGAACCAACTATGAATGGAGAGGCTTAAGAGGGACTTAGATTGTGAAATGCCAGGACCCCAATGTTCCTGGTAGACAAAACATCTCAATAAAATGCATATTGTGTCTTATTGAACTGGGATTAGAACAGACATAGTTAACCAGGTGCTGTAGTCGAGGTAAACACAGAAATAGAAGGAAAGACAAACAAAGTGAAATGAGTTACCACATGCTAAGTTGGCACCATCAGCATCTGTACTTTGATAAAAACAACCTTAAAATATTATCATAAATAAAAATATTATAAAATACTGGTAAATCTTGATTTTTTCCCCAGTATATTTGCTTCTTATTAATGTAGTTTGTGACAGCTATTATTAACCAAGTTCAAATATTGACGTCATCATTTTGGCTCACGATTTCAAATTTTACACTTCAGTATCATGAATATAATAATGTAGGAGCATTCATTGCTTTTTTTTATAAAATGTTTTATAATTGCTGTATACTGTATTGGAGAGGTAAATGGAGACAATGAATTACACTATTAAGAAGCCATTATACATAATAAGTTCTGAGGCCATACTAGGACAGGGAGATAATCCAGGAAAATTATATAAAAATGCCTGTATCTCAATGGTTAGAAAAGAAAAATGTATACTGTACGTATTTTCATTTAAGTCACTGTGTATGCTGCAGTGCATTACCTGTGATTATACATTCCTGTTCCTTCTGTGGTGGTATGTCTACTTTGGATGGAATTCAACAGTGTGTTAAGTATGTATGGTACTAAAACTCTTCCCTCCTTTACTTTCCTGTCCCTTAGTACCATATTTATTTTAAGTTTGCTTCAGAAGAAATTTGTGTCAGTCCACCCTTGGCCCAAAATAATTAATAATGATGAGGCTCAACTGTACAGAACTACGTATGTTGATTTTTCCCCTATAGATTTTTCATTGATGTACAGTACAGGCGGGCCCCACTTTACAGTGCTTCGCTTTACAGTGTTTGCCAATGCAGCCATTTTCAATTATACCCATTCTTCATTTATTCAGACTTCATTTATTCAGACTGAGTGTCCGTGGTTCGATCCAGGGCACGAGTGCAAACACAAACACTGGGCATGTTTTCTTACACATGCTGTCCCTGTTCACCTAGCAGCAAGTAGGTACCTGGGAGTTAGCACACTGGTGTAGGTTGCATCCTGGGGGGTTGGGGGTTAGTATACCTTAAGATAGGGCTGGGCTTTGAAATGAGCTGAGGTTGGATAACAGCTTTTAGCCTGTAAAATTTTGTAAAAAAAAAAAAAGCTAAGGGTGAAAATATTTTAAGCTAAGTAATGTGTGTGCATTGTATATGCATTTTTTAGGCCTAGCTCTATTCATTTAATATATGATAGTGTAAACATGTTACCAGGCTTTTATGTGCATTTGAAAGTGAAAAAAGGCTATGCTTCACTTTACAGCAGTAGCCCGGAACCTAACCTGCTGTAGAAGCTGGGCCCTTCTGTATATCAAAGGTCTCTTGTTCCATAACATCTTATGCTCTGAATGGTTCAGATTATTGTTGTTCCACCGTAGTGGACATTGAATGAATGTAAGGCAGTAGGATCAAATGAGTTTCACTTTCGACTTTAAAAGAATGTGCAGAGCCACATCAGTTATTTATTCTGTAATTTTTTAAGATTTTGTTGCATAAAGGTAAGCTAGTGGACAATCAAAAAATTTTACATACAGGGTTCAGTACTTGCCTTAATGAAGTTTCATACCTTTTATAAGTAATTTGCCAAAAGGAATTAACCATTGTTTATAAATATTTGTGAAAGAAGTAGAAATCCTATGTTTTTTTTTTTTTTATTTATTAACACATTGGCTGTCTCTCACCAAGGCAGGGTGGCCCAAAAAAAGAAAACTCATCATCATTCACTCCATCACTGTCTTGCCAGTGGCATGCTTACACTACAGTTATAAAACTGCAACATTTACACCCCTCCTTCGGAGTGCAGTCACTGTACTTCCCATCTCCAGGACTCAAGTTCGGCCTGCCGGTTTCCCTTGAATCCCTTCATAAATGTTACCTTGCTCACACTCCAATAACACGTCAAGTCCTAAAAAACCATTTGTCTCCATTCGCGCGTATCTAACACGTTCACGCATGCTTGCTGGAAGTCCAAGCCCTTCGCACACAAAACCTCCTTTACCCCCTCCCTCCAACCTTTCCTAGGCCGACCCCTACCCTGCCTTCCCTATATCCTATATTATAGAAGCATTAAGTATTACTGTAAATTCTTAAAAAAAAAAATGGATAAAGGGTTCAAAATTAGCAGCACCAAGGGTAGGCCCCCCTCAAAAAAATCCCTCAGCTCCCCTAAGCCCCAACATAAAAACAGTATACAGTGGACCCCCGGAAATCAAACATAATTCGTTCCAGAATGCTGTTCTAGTGCCGTTACCAAACGAATTTGTTCCCATAAGGACAAATGTAAATTAGATTAGTCCGTTTCAGACCCCCAAAAATACACTTATAAAAGCACTTACAAAAATACACTTATATAATAGTTCGAGTTGGGTTTTCATTTACCTCCAAACTCGAACAATTATGTAAGTGTATTTTTGAAATTAAGACACATGTGCAACATCTGGGTGTGTCTATTGTAAACGTTTCGCCATCCAGTGGCTTTATCAATACAAATTCTAGGACATTGTTTGAAGACAGTAGAACTATATACAAAAGATGAGGTAATCAGTCCCTTGGCCTTGGAGTGGTGTGAACAACACTGAAGTCGTGGAGTTTGTGGAGCAGAGGCAAGGAGGCTGGCGCTTATATACTAACGTCAGGTGGAAAGGGACGTGTAGCAGACGAGGGCATAGTCACTGGTAGACGGGATTCCCCAGTGGAAGTAGGTCATACCCAAAGAGATGGGTTAGTTGTAGTAGTAGTTGTCGTTGCTGTGAAGGTTATGTACAGGTCCTCAGAATCAAGATTCCATGATGTTGCAGTGTCTGACAAGTTGTAAAAGAATGGTATACAATACAGACAAGATGAAATTAAGACACATGTGCAACATCTGGGTGTCCTAGAATTTGTATTGATAAAGCCACTGGATGGCGAAACGTTTACAATAAAGACACCCAGATGTTGCACATGTGTCTTAATTTCATCTTGTTGGTATTGTATACCATTCTCATACAAGTGTATTTTTGTAGGAGCTTTTGTAAGTGTATTTTTGGAGGTCTAAAACGACTAATCTACTTTACATTTGTCCTTATGGGAACAAATTCGTTCGGTAACGACACTCGAACAGCATTCTGGAAAGAATTTTCAACGAAAACCAAGGGTCCACTGTATTAATAATAACTCTGCTTCCAAATAAGTTACCTAGCCTCCCATCCAGATAGGGACTCCTAAACCCCTAGTTTAGAAATTCTGGTGCCACCCCTAAGTACAAACGAGAAGCTAGTACAGGTCTGCCATCACTAATCTGGCAATCAGTTATCTGGTTCCATCAGTAATCCGGCACTAATTTTGCCTAGCATAATTTCAAATTTCATCATTATACTGACTCAAATCATTATACGACTCAAATTTCATCATTATACTGACTCAGAAATTGTGCAGATGGTTGTAAATCCACAGCAGCAAGCCAGTGGAGGAGAAAGCAGAGATGAAAATGAGGAAGATGTAGCAGAAAGAGTCTATTGATAGGTTAATTCAGTTGACAGGTGAACTGCTAAAAGGTCTAGAGCAATGCAGTTTTATAAGTGAACAAGACATAATGAATGTTGCAGGATAAACTAATCAAAGAAAGGCCAAAATGTAAGTGTATTCTAACCTAACCACTCTGTAATCCGGCAAACTCACCAATACGGCACACTACATTTCCCAATGATGCCAGATTAGTGATGGCAGACCTGTATATAGATAATGAAATTACTGAGTAACATGTTTCCCACCTTGCCTTGGTGGGGAATGGCTGTTGTATTAAAAATAAAATGAATATAATGGGATAAAATATTGGAAGCATCAGACAAATAAGGATCTATAACTAATTACTGTATAGGCAAAAAAAAAAAAAAAACACAAAAGCAGTACCCTGTGCAGCAAGAAATTTGTATGCCACACTGGCATGTTTCAAAAAGGTTTTCAGATTCACAGATACAGTAAGTAAAATTCGTAAAGCTGTCCACTATATAATAATAATAATAATAATAATAATATCTTTATTTACTACAAGTACAGTGGTACCTCGAGTTACGATATTTTTTCGTTCGAGAATGCTGTTCAAGTGCCATTACCAAACAAATTTATCCCCATAAGGAATAATGTAAAATAGACTAGTCCTTTTACACCCCCAAAAATATACCTACAAAAGCATTTAAAAAAATAAACTTACATAAAAGGGCGATTTTGGGGACCATCGTAACTCGAGGTACCACTGTACATGTACATGGTATACAGGCCTAGCTGACATCAGTGACATACTACTATATAGAAAGTCCCTTGTTATGCTGAGCATTTCGGGCAGATTAGGTCAGTGTCCTAGGATGCGACTCACACCAGTCGACTAACACCCAGGTACTCATTTTACTGATGGGGAACATAGACAACAGGTGTAAAGAAACACGCCCAATGTTTCTGCCCTGGCTGGGAATCGAACCCAGGCCCTCGCCGTGTAAGACATAGTACAAAAATGGCTCACTGAACTGAGAAAGGAGTTATGAAGAAAAACTGAAAATATGATAAATTTCCTCACTGGATCATGGAAAAATAGATATAACCACATACAAGACCATGAAAGAAAATAGAAAGAAAAAATGATTTCTTAGTACACTCAACAAGAACATGAAATATTCTTGTTGCTGGAATGGGATCCAGGAGGGAGGTATGTGCTACAGTCACTGGCAGTGGTGTTTAAACAAAAAAAATATAGCTACTACATATGTCCAACTTAACACTGACACTGGGACACCAAATATACCTGTACTATTGTAAACAGAGAGTGAATGATTGTGAGAGTGAGTGATTGTGAGTGAAAGCAAATGTGAGAGTGTGTGTTAGTGTATGTCAGTGAGGCTGTGTCAGTGTATATCAGTGAGAGAGTGAGTGAGAATGAATGTGTGTGTGTGTCTGTGTCTTTTTGTCTGTCTGTCTGTATCTGTGTGTGTGTATGTGAGATAGTGGGTTAGATTTCTTTCCCTGTAAACCATGCATGTCATTGAAGGTGACTAAAATGCTGGGAGTAAGGGACTGGTAACCCCCCCCCTCTTTCTCTGTATTCATTTACTAAAAGTCAAGATCATCATTTTGAATGTGCTTGAGTGTAGTACAAATGTTAAGAAAGAACTGTTAATGTTATGAATGACAAGAAGCTGGATGACATAGCACTAAGTGAAATTAAGCTGAATGGTGAGGGAGAATGTCAGTAGGGTGGGGTAAATGAAGATTAAGGGTAGCATTTGAGAGTATCTGAGAGAATCATCAATATGAAGGAGTAACAGTACTATTAAATAAAGAACAATCACATTACTGTGACTGGAACACTACACAGATAACCTGCCCATAGGAGAGAGGAGCTTACAACAATGTTTCGGTCCTACTTGGACCATTTACAAAGTGACTTTGTAAATGGTCCAAGTCGGACCAAATAGTTGTCGTAAGCTCCTCTTTCCTTGTGCTGGTTATTTGTGTATAGTACTATTTAATGATCAGTTATAGAAAGAAAAAAGGGATTATATGAGCATAAACTCAAGAATTATGTAGGTTAGAGTAAAGGTGGGATACAAGAAGTGGATTATGGTAAGTACATATATATGCATGTGTTGGCAAAGATATATATATATATATATATATATACATGTATATATATATATATATATATATATATATATATATATATATATATATATATATATATATATACAGTGGTACCTCGACTTATGATATTAATCCGTCAGAGAGGGCATATCTTAAGACGAAACAATCGTTAGACGAATCAATTTTCCCCATAAGAAATAATGGAAATAAATTTAATCCGTCCAAGACTTCCAAAAGTAGTTAAATAAAATATTTTTTAGAACTTTTGGACATTAAATAATAAATAATTTAATAAAGAATATCTAAATACACATGCAAATATTGAACAATAACATGTCACTTACATTTATTGAAGAGTTGTTGATGTGTGGAGGACGGGAAGAGGGAGAAGGTGGAGTAGTATGCTAGTGTTTGGAAGGGGAATCCCTTCCATTAACACTGCAGGTGGTAAGTTCTTTTCTGGGGTTACTCCCTTTTCTTTGAATGCCACTAGGACCAGCTTGAGAGTCACTGGACCTCTTTCTAACAACAAATTTGTCCAGGGAGCTCTGTGTCTGGCGATTCTTTAACACATCCCTGAAATGACACACCACTGTGTCATTGTACAGGTTGCCAGCACGGCCTGCAACAGCATGGTTAGGGTGATATTCATCCATAAATGCTTGCACATCACTTCATTTGGCACAGATCTCCCTAATCCTTGAAGAAGGCACATTCTTCCATTTTTGTTCCACCTCCTCCTCCTCCTCTGAACCATTGTCCTGACCACTGGTC
>WNWK01000406.1:0-126095 GCA_009830355.1 Cherax destructor | reverse complement strand
GTGTGTAAAGGTAGAAAGTTAAAAGTGAACATAGATAAGAGTAAGGTGATGAGGGTATCAAACGATTTAAATAAAGAAAAATTGGATATCACATTGGAGAGAGGATTATGGAAGAAGTAAATGTTTTCAGATATTTGGGAGTTGATGTGTCAGCAGATGGGTTTATGAAGGATGAGGTTAACCATAGAATTGATGAAGGAAAAAAGGTGAGTGGTGCATTGAGGTATCTGGAGAGACAAAAAACGTTATCCATGGAGGCAAAGAAGGGAATGTACGAAAGTATAGTGGTACCAACACTCTTATATGGGTGTGAAGCATGGGTTGCAAATGCTGCAGCGAGGAGGAGGCTGGAGGCAGTGGAGATGTCCTGTCTAGGGCAATGTGTGGTGTAAATATTATGCAGAAAATTCGGAATGTGGAAATTAGGAGAAGGTGTGGAGTTACTAAAAGTATTTGTCAGAGGGCTGAAGAGGGGTTGTTGAGGTGGTTTGGTCATTTAGAGAGAATGGATCAAAGTAGAATGACTTGGAGAGCGTATAAATCTGTAGGGGAAGGAAGGCGGGGTAGGGGTCGTCCTAGAAAAGGTTGGAGGGAAGGGGTAAAGGAGGTTTTGTGGGCGAGGGGCTTGGACTTCCAGCAAGCATGTGTGAGCGTGTTAGATAGGAGTGAATGGAGACGAATGGTTTTTGGGACATGACGATCTGTTGGAGTGTGAGCAGGGTAACATTGTGTGAAGGGATTCAGGGAAACCAGTTAATTGATTTAGTTGGACTTGAGTCCTGGAAATGGGAAGTACAATGCCTGCACTTTAAAGGAGGGGTCTGAGATAGTGACAGCTGGGAGGGACTTTTCTCAGCTGTAGTATCTGAGCTCCTCTGCAAAGACAGTGATTATGTATGAGTGTGGTGAAAGTGTTGAATGATGATGAAAGTTTTTTCTTTTTTGGGATTTTCTTTCTTTTTGGGTCACCCTGCCTCGGTGGGAGACGGCCGACTTGTTGAAAAAAAAAAAAATATATATATACGTATATATATATATATATATATATATATATATATATATATATATTGATATATTAATTTTGGTAGATATTAAGTGAATGTTAAGGGAGCTTTGAAGCAAGTGAGAATTATTGTTGCAGTGAGTGAAACAGTTGTAGATGGGACATGCATAGTTCCTTTGTATAAGAGAAAAGGAGACAAGAGAGAATGTAAGAATTATAGGGGTTAATTTATTCTTGTTGAGGATACCAGGTAAAGTTTATGGTAGACTTATTATTGAAAAGGTTAAGGGTAAGTCAGAAAATAGGATTTCAGATGAGTAGGGAGGATTTAGGAAGAATATGGGATGTGTGGATCGAGTGTGTACAATGAAGCATGAAGTGAGTGGTACTTAGATAATGGTAAAGAGTTGTTTTTTGCATTTATGGACTCAGAAAAGGCATATAACAAGGTGGATAGGAGAGCCATGTAGTAGATGTTGCAGATGGATGGAATAGAAGGTAGGTTACCAAGAGCAGTTAAGAATTTTTATGTATAGCATAAGGCTCAGGTTAGGGTATGTAGGAGGAATGGCAATTATATCCTAGTGAAAGTAGGACTTAGACAGGAATGCATGATAGTTCAATATATTTATAGATGGGTTTTGTAAAAGAAGGGAATGCTATGGTATTGGGAAGGGGTGTGAGTTTAAATGTTGGTTCTGATGTAAACAGGAAATTATCGCAGTTGCTCTTTGCTGATGACATAATTCTTTTGAAGGATTCTGAAGATAAGTTGCAAAGGCTGGTGGACAGATTTGCAAGAGTATGTAAAATAAAGAACTTTAAAGTAAGTATAGAAAACAGCTAGCTGATGAGGGTGATAAAAAGTTTAGGCAATGATAGATTGAATATCAGATTAGAAGGAAGGAGTATGGAGGAAGTGGATGTATTTATATATTTGGGATTAGACATGTCAGCAGATGGGTCTGTGAAAAACGAGGTGAACCATAGACTAGATGAAGGGAGGAAAAGGTGGGTGATGTGCTGTGGCATCTGTTTAAAGAAAGAAGTTTATCTGTGGAGGCAAAAAAGGGAATGTACCAGAGTATAGTGATATCCAACAGTTGTATATTGGTGCGAGGTATGAGTTATGAATGCTGAAGCAAAATGAAAGGCTAGATGCAGTGTAGATGTCATGTTCTTGAATATTATGAAACAAATTCAGAGCGTAGAAATTAAAAGGCCATGTGAATTATAATTCAGAGGGCTGAGAAAGGGTTGTTGAGGTGGTTTGTGCATGTAAGAGGATGGAGAAGGAATAGGTTGAAGATGGAAGGTAGGATGGGGTAGAGGTTGTTCAGGAACTATTGGAGTGAGAGGGTAAAAGAGGCTTTGAGCTTTAAGAGTTTGAGCATCCAGCAGGCATGTGTGGGCTTATTAGATAAGAGTGGATGGAAACAAGTTTTTTTTTTTTAATAGATGTGCTATTGGAATATGAGCCAATAACTTTTAGGAAGGGATTCAGAGGCAACCAGTTAACCAGACTTGAGTCCTTGAGGTGGGAAGAGCATTGCCTGCACTAAAGGAAGGTAGGGATGTTCCATTTGTAGGGCAATTAAATTTTAATGTTAGCACACTTGAAAGAGTGATTACATGAATGTGGTGAATTAGTTTTCTTCTTTGGGTCACCCTGCCTTGGTGGGAGATTGCTGTTAAGATAAAAATAATTATTATTCTATTAATTCATCTTTGGTTTACACTCTGGTGCCTTCAGGTTTCTCGTGATGTAGATGGTCGCCAACAAGAGTTAACACACCAAGTTCATCGTGAAATCTTGATGCGGTGTTTGGAGGGTGTAAAGACACTGTCTCCCATCCTTATCTGCTCTATGAAAATCTTTATCCAGATCTTCCACCAGGGTGGGAAGGGTATTGAGGAAGCTGCTGAAAACAGAAATTATTTGGCTGGTAAGTCTTATGGATTGTAATTCCTTTGCTAAATGTAATCAGTTGGTAGGAGAGACATTTTAGTCTGCTTTAAGGAGGCATAGGAGAAATGGAGCATGGGATATGATATCCCTAATAAATATGGCTTTCTGCTTCGTGACTTCATATTGCAACTCCTTTCAAGTAATGTTATTAAGGAATGTTATAGAAAAGTGCAGTTAAAAGAAAACACTATTATATCCTTTGCAGTGAAACAAGGAAAAAAGTTGTTTTCATTATTATTTATTTTTTCCAGGGAGAATGACAGATGAGATCAATGAAATTATTCGTGTTTTGCAACTTACAACTTATGATGAAGAGGAGTGGGATGCAGACAATCTGACTGTTATGAAGAAGGCTTTTAATGCTATTGATGGCAAGGCTCAGGCTGCACATGACTGGCTTCAGGTATAAGATTGAGATAACTCTTAAATATTTTATGCATGAGTAGAATAGAGGCAAAAAATGAGCTATAAATGAGACTACATTGTACATTTGTGCAACATTTGTGTAGTTGACTAGCCTGAACTAATATTATTCGTTAAGACTGTGTAAGAAAGATTATACATTTAGGTATGTCCTATGACAATTACTTAATATAACTACAGTAAGGTATTTAAATTTTCCTGGTTGTTACATATTTCAACAGTGTCTATTTTATAAACAGTCCACATGCATACTCCTTCTGCCTTCTTACACAATTTGTTTTCTCTAATACTGGCAGAACTTTGATTTAAAATTGTACAACTATACATTCATACTTTAGATTTGTCCATGTTATGCTTCCTTTCATATGTTTGCTCACTGTTTCCATGGAGCTTTAGTAAATCCTCAAATCCTCAGATTTACTCCAGTACTTCTGAAGTCCTTTAAATCAAAGTCTTACTACTACAAATTGTTGCTTTTCATACACAGTAGGTGCCAGAAATATGCATGCCCATAAGTATGTCTTTAGCAGAATATTTATCTAACAGATTCAGGAAGTGCCTGGACAACTTTTGTATGGAAGATGATGACCCTTGTCATACTGGCATTTTCATACTTTATTGCCTGGTCTGGAAACTCATTGGACTTAAATCTATTAGATAATGCTAGGAGACTTGTTAAATTATTTTGAACTGGTTACAAGTTTTTTTTTTTTTTAGCTTTTTAAATAATTTTTTTTGAAAACAGGATCCGACTGCTCTGCGTGGCGGCATCGGAGAAAAATCCCTTCGTCAAATATTGTCCCAGGCTGGAAAGGTTGCAGAACGATCATTACCACCAGATCGTGATGCCATCAGAAAATTGTCAGGGGATATTTCCTCAATGACTGATGCTCTGTGTGAGTTGCGACAGGATGGGAAAGGAGCTACACCACAGGTACTTAATTAATGATACACTGCTACTAACTTGCAATACTGTAAATTACCACCCATAAATAGTTTTTTTTTACCCCCAGAATAATACTAAGCTTTGTACCCTTTTATATTACGAGTACAATTGATAATTTTCTGTACTTCTTTGGAAAAATCTTGAAACCCTTAACCCTTTCAGGGTCCAAGGCCATTTTTGGAAGGGGTGCACCAGTGTCCAAGAATTTTCCAAAAAAAAAAATTCTTATTTTTTTCTTATGAAATGGTAGAAAATCTTTTTCTGAAGGTAATAAAACAAAAAGTACGAAATTTTATTGAAAATTGACGAAATTATGGTCTCGCGATTTTTGATGTGTCAGCGATATTTACACATAGGCGATTTTGCCGACTTTGACTCCCATTTTAGGCCAATTACATTATTCCAGTCAACCAAATTCTTAGCTATTTCACTAGTATTACTTCTATTCTATCGATTGAGCACAAGAAATCGCCCAGTCAACTGTTTCAACTACAAAATAAAGTGATTGGAAATTGGTAATTTAGCCAATTTAACTCAAAGTTCAAAATATTCCAATTTCAAAATAGTGTACAGAATAAACACTGCAGGCATTCCTGGCACTAAACTAACATTTCCTCTGTTCATTAGTTACGTTTTCAGTCTTTACAAATTAATTCCATTTTGATTTTTTATTCACATAATGAATTTTTATTCAAACCAAAAAATGGAAGATTTACTGTTATGCAATAATGTAATAATTGTACAAATAATATCACCACATTTGTGAACGTATATTAGACCCACCATCTGTTGCGTATTAGACGTGTGAGGTCATTTGTTTACTTTTGATTATCGGCAAAAATTGAACATTTTCGCTATTTTGAGCTCAGTTTCAAGCCATTTCCAGTACTAAAACCAATCAAAATTATCTCTAAATCTGTAGTATATCTTCCATTCTATCAAATGAGACCAAGAAATCACAAATACAACTATAAAAAGTATACGAAAAAACACTGCAAAGTCGCTGTTTTAATCGAAAATTGTTTTTTTTTTTCCTCTCATTATGCACTGTGTGCTGCAGGATTTGTTTTATGTGGTGCACACTTACCACATAGATGTATTCTCTCATATCTAGGCCCAAATTTACCGCTCAAAGCTTATCTGAGTGAGCTGAGCTCATGACGTAGAACTACGGTTTGGACCCTGAAAGGGTTAATCTTACCTATAGAGTATATAAAAAATTAAAATAACTACCTAATCATATTTTACAAAATTGTTTTTGTTACTGTATTGTGCCTTTTTATTCTTTTTAAATCAAATATACATAGAATAAATAAAAAAAGCCATATTTAATTATGATTTTTAATTCTTAACCATTTGTAAATAAAATGGTAAAAAACTGTCCTACCTGCTTAAATTTTATTATCAAATTTTTTTTCCAGACTAATACATCACACATTGTCCATAATGTTAGAGAGTATCCACTTAATGGACTATAGAAATAAAGCTTTGGTTAATGTAATTTACAGAAATCAACCTTCATTCATATGATGAATAGACAACGAGACAATGATTGGTAATTACTATATTAATATTACACAAAATGAATAAACCTGATTTTTATTATTTTTATATATAAATATGTAATACCTAGATTATATAAAATTTATTGAGCTGTTTCTTTGTTCTATCTATGTAATTTAGTAACTTTTATTATCAATATAATACAAAATTATAGTCATTATTTTTTAGTTTACGCTTGACATACACATACTGTATATATATATGCTGCTACCTGCAGGGCCAAAGTCTGGCACGAAGCATTGGTGAGAAACTGAATGAGTTAAGTGGAGCCGTATCCCGAGCAGTAAACAATGTCGAGAGAAGTGGTGTACAGCAGCCTGCTCACACAGTCGCTGGACGATTGGAACAGGCACAGCGCTGGCTCAACAACCCTTCACTCGATGATAAGGGACTTGGACAACAGGCTATTGCACTTATTGTGGAAGAAGGCAAAAGGGTAAAGTTTCAGTTAACTATTTTTCCAGAGCATTGAACTGTATAGTTTTCAAATAGTTGAAATGCTAACTTTTTAAACACAATTTGCATAGTATGTATATCCTGTTTTGCCTCATTACTAATACAGTAAATTATTGTGGTCAGTCAGTTTTTTTTATAAATGCTTAATATTTTCACAACCCTGCTATTATAATCATAATAGAAATATATGAGGAGTTTCAATAAGTCGATGCCATTCCAAAAAAATTGCTTTCCTTTTTTTTCAGTGATATTCATGTTTTATTTAATTTTTGCCATATTTTTTTAGATAAGTTTGTCCCCCAATCATTTGTGTTGTTAACTAAACTCTATTATAATACACCCGTGGTACGGTTTGTTTGCAATCGTGTCATTATGATTTCGTGAGTCATGCAAGTGGCGCTTTGGAATATATTCATCAAATGGTTTCCTGGGTATAAAGACATGGAATGCAGAACAAATGTGCATAAAAATACACATTGCAAAGCAAATGCTTCTTTATTCTCGCTTGTTGCCTTGTTACCCAAGTCACCGAAGGTTAAATTATCAAGATTTTAGTTAAAAAAAAATTTGTTAATACAGTGGTACCCCGAGTTTCGAACGTTCTTCGTTCCAGAATGCTGTTCAAGTGCTGTTACCGAATGAATTTGTTCCCATAAGGAATAATGTAAATTAGATTAGTCCGTTTCAGACCCCCAAAAATACACTTACAAAAGCACTTACAATAATAAACTTACATAATAGGTCGAGTTGGGAGCAGTTCGAAACTCTGGGTACCACTGTATTATTGATTAAAATTCTGATATACAGCTGAGACCCTGTTACCCAATCTAACATACTAACCTAAATGATGTAAATCAGTGTTCCTACATCTTTTTGCATTCAGAAAACTTTGAAAATCTTTCTCTATCTAAAAATAATTTCTGTAAAAATCTCTTTCTTCATTGTCATGCAGTTTTATCAGTAAATTTACCAGTAAATTTCTCTGTATAAATCTTAAAATCATTAGGTTTACTATGAAACTCCTAACAGCTGTAAATCACTTGTATCCACTCAATCTGATCATCTAACTTGCTCACACATGCCTGTTGGATGCTCAATCTCATACTACTTAAAACCTCTATTCTCTCTCTCCAGCCCTTTCTGAGACCCATACCCCTCCTTCCTTCCACTCTGAAATTTGTTCCTAAATCTTTAAAGCTTTATTTTACTTGCTCTTTTCTTTAACTGCATTTTTATTAGGCTCTTAAGAATACAGTGGACCCCCGGTTATCGGCCATAATTCGTTCAAGAATGCTGTTCGAGTGCCGTTACCGAACGAATTTGTTCCTATGAGGACAAATGTAAATTAGATTAGTCCGTTTCAGACCCCCTAAAATACACTTACAAAAGCACTTACAAAAATACACTTACATAATTGTTTGAGTTGGGAGCAGTACGAAATCCAGGGTCCACTGTATTCTACTCTTTTACTTTCTAAAACCTTGTTTCTTTTATGTAATTCATATACATGCTCCTTTTTATCCTAATTTTCTGTCTGTCTTTATTGCAGCATCTTCCTGTCTCATATCTTAGTGGTCATCATTCTGCCCTGGAGATTTGTAATAATTTAATAATATTTTTGCCAGGTTGCATCAGGACTGACAGGGCCAGCACAGATAGGAATTTTGGCACTCTGTGAGGAAGTTGACAGTCTTTCTCAGCAACTTTCAGAGATGTGCAGACGAGGCCAGGGTGACACCCCACAGGCTCAGGCAGTTGCCAGGTATGCACATACTATCATGAAATTTGAAAAGTTTGCTTATGGTTGTTACAAATAATAAGATAAATTATGCTAATCTCCATGGAGTAGTGGAACAGAATTCTTCCTCTGTAAGCCAAGCATGTCGTAAGAGGTGAATAAAATGCCGGGAGCAAGGAACTAGTAACCCCTTCTGTATATATTACTAAATTTAAAAGTTGAAACTTTCGTTTTTCCTTTTAGGCCACCCTGCCTTGGTGGGATACGGCCTGTTTGTTGAAAGAAGAAGAAGAAGAAATTATGCTAATACAGTATCTCAGTGTACTGAATCATAAGATATGATATCCAGTCCTATGGACAAGCAGAAATATTGGCTGTACCACGGACAAGCAGAGATGTTGTGCTGCTGTTGCTTTAAACTAAGCTTGCTCTTTTTTTTTAAGTTAGGACATGTTGTAATTATTATTAACCCTTTCAGGGTCCAAGGCCATTTTTGGAATGTGTGTGCCAGTGTCCAAGAATTTTCCAAAAAAAAAATTCTTATTTTTTCTTATGAAATGGTAGAGAATCTTTTTCTGAAGGTAATAAAACAAAAAGTACAAAATTTGATTGAAAATTGACGAAATTATGCTCTTGCGAATTTTGATGTGTCAGCGATATTTACGCATCGTCGATTTTGCCGACTTTGACTCCCATTTTAGGCCAATTACATTATTCCAGTCGACCAAATTCTTAGCTATTTCACTAGTATTACTTCTATTCTATCGATTGAGCACAAGAAATCGCCTAGTCAACTGTTTCAACTACAAAATAAAGTGATTGGAAATTGGTAATTTAGCCAATTTAACTCAAAGTTCAAAACATTCCAATTTCAAAATAGGGTGCAAAATAAATACTGCAGGCATTCCTGGCACTAAACTAACATTTCCTCTGTTCATTAGTTACTTTTTCAGTCTTTACAAATTAATTCCATTTTTATTTTTTATTCACATAATGAATTTTTATTCAAACCAAAAAATGGAAGATTTAATGTTATGCAATATTGTAATAATTATACAAATAATATCACCACATTTGTGAACGTATATTAGACCTACCAGCTGGCGCATATTAGACATGTGAGGTCATTTGTTTACTCTTGATTATCGGCAAAAATTGAACATTTCCGCTACTTTGAGCTCAGTTTCAAGCCATTTCCAGTACTAAAACCAATCAAAATCATCTCTATATCTGTAATATATCTTCCATTCTATCAAATGAGACCAAGAAATCGCAAATACAACTATAAAAAATATACGAAACAACACTGCAAAGTCGCTGTTTTAATAAAAAATTACGGGTTTCAGTTTTTTTTCTCTCATTATGCACTGTGTGCTGCAGGATTTGTTTTATGTGGTGCACACTTACCACATAGATGTATTCTCTCATATCTAGGCCCAAATTTACCGCTCAAAGCTTATCTGAGTGAGCTGAGCTCATGACGTAGAACTACGGTTTGGACCCAGAACTCAAAGCCGTAGAACTACGGCACGGACCCTGAAAGGGTTAATCATATGCTAATAATCTTTTAATTCCAGTTCATTAGATTTGTACCCTTACAATTGAGGAGTATTTAAGTGAAGTAAGAGGTTTTATCTTGCATGCATTTTTTTTTATCTAAATGTTCCTGGATAATAACCTTACTGAAAAGATAAACTAGAAGTTGACAGTTGTACTAGTTTTTTGTCTGAAGCATATGGATGGTATCTCTATTCAAGCCAAAACAATAAATATAAACAAGTTTATTCAAACTAATAGCATATAATTCCTGTCTTTATTTGTTTAGTAATGTTAATAATTACTTTATGTACTCTACTTCTTTTCAGGGCACTCTCAACAAAACTGCAAGATCTAAAGGATAAAATCCAGACTGCCGTTGTTGATCGTGTTGTAGAAGACTTTGTTGACATTACCACCCCCCTTAAACAGTTTACTGATGCTGTTCTTGCACCAGAAGGTGAATAACGTTCTGTTTATTCATCAAATATGTAAAAATTTGTGTATGCATGATACACTCATGAATGTTTACACAGGTAGTTTTTAAGGTCAGGAGCAAGGAAAAGGAAACAGACAAATAGATGAAGATAATTCAGCATTTCTCCTCCCTGTCTATGCTCTCACCCATCCACTCATTTCTTCACCAGCAGTGATTTTTCCTCTCAACTAACCCTCCTCAAAGTTGGCTTCTATCCATAATTCCCTGTTTTTCTTATTCCTCCCAATCACTGACCTCCAGTCCAGTCTTCAACGCTATTCTCTACTCCTGTCTGATAAAGGGTTAACCCCCACTGCCAGTAATCAGGAGCCAAGCTCCCTCCCTAAAATCACAACACTTGGTGCAGAGGAAACCTATTATAGACAAGGCTTAACTCAAACAGTGGGCTTTATCAAATCAGGATTTGACAAAGCTCGTTTTGTGGGTGAAACAATTTGTAAGAAAGTTGTGCTCTGCCCTTAGTGTCTTTCTACTGTACATCTTGGCAGTACCTGTCTTATGACAGTAAAATATAACCGTCAAAGTGGGATGTTTGAATGTGCATGGATGTTGTGCGAATGATAAGAAAGAGATGATTGTAGATGTTATGAATGAAAAGAAGCTGGATGTCCTGGCTTTAAGTGAGACAAAGCTGAAGTGGGTAGGAGAGTTTCAGTGGGGAGAAATAAATGGGATTAGGTCAGGGGTTTCAAATAGTCAGAGCTAAAGAAGGAGTGGCAATAATGTTGAATAATCAGTTATGGCAGGTAAAGAGGGACTATAAATGTATAAATTCAAGGATTATGTGGAGTAAAATAAAGGTTGGATGTGAAAAGTGGGTTGTAGTAAGTGTTTATGCACCTGGAGAAGAGAGAAGTGTAGAGGAGAGAGAGAGATTTTGGGAAATGTTGAGTGAGTGTGTGGGGAGTTTTGAACCAAGTGAGAGAGTAATTGTGGTTGGGGATCTTAATGCTAAAGTGGGTAAAAATGTTGTGGAGGGAGTAGTAGGTAAATTTGGGGTGCCAGGGGTAAATGTAAATGGGGAACCATTGATTGAGCTATGTGTAGAAAGAGTTTTGGTAATAAGTAATACATATTTTATGAAAAAGAGGATAAATAAGTATACGTACAAGGTATGATATAGCACGTAATGAAAGTAGTTTGTTAGATTATGTATTGGTGGATAAAAGGTTGATGGGTACGCTTCAGGATGTACATGTTTATAGAGGGGCAACGGATATATTGGATCATTATTTAGTTGTAGCTACAGTTAGAGTAAAAGGTAGATGGGACAAAAAGAAAATGGCAACAGCAAGTAAGAGAGAGGTAAAAGTGTATAAACTAAGGGAGGAGGACGTTAGGGTGAGATATAAGCAACTATCGGCAGAAAGGTAGTCTAGTGCAAGTATGAGTAGTGGGGGGGGTTGAAGAGAGTTGGGATAGTTTTAAAAATGCAGTATTAGAATGTGGGGCAGACGTTTGTGGCTATAGGAGGGTGGGTGCAGGAGGAAAGAGGAGTGAGTGGTGGAATGAAGAAGTAAAGGGTGTGATAAAAGAGAAAAAGGTAGCTTATGAGAGGTTTTTACAAAACAGAAGTGTTAATAGAAGAGCAGAGTATTTTTTTTTTTTTTTTTTTTTTTTTTTTTTTCCAACAAGTCGGCCGTCTCCCACCGAGGCAGGGTGACCCAAAAAGAAAGAAAATCCCCAAAAAGAAAATACTTTCATCATCATTCAACACTTTCACCACACTCATACATAATCACTGTCTTTGCAGAGGAGCTCAAATACGACAGCTGAGAAAAGTCCCTCCCAGCTGTCACTATCTCAGACCCCTCCTTTAAAGTGCAGGCATTGTACTTCCCATTTCCAGGACTCAAGTCCAACTAAATCAATAACCGGTTTCCCTGAATCCCTTCACAAAATGTTACCCTGCTCACACTCCAACAGCTCGTCAGGTCCCAAAACCATTCGTCTCCATTCACTCCTATCTAACACGCTCACACATGCTTGCTGGAAGTCCAAGCCCCTCGCCCACAAAACCTCCTTTACCCTTCCCCAACCTTTTCTAGGACGACCCCTACCCCGCCTTCCTTTCCCTACAGATTTATACGCTCTCCAAGTCATTCTACTTTGATCCATTCTCTCTAAATGACCAAACCACCTCAACAACCCCTCTTCAGCCCTCTGACAAATACTTTTAGTAACTCCACACCTTCTCCTAATTTCCACATTTCGAATTTTCTGCATAATATTTACACCACACATTGCCCTTAGACAGGACATCTCCACTGCCTCCAGCCGCCTCCTCGCTGCAGCATTTGCAACCCATGCTTCACACCCTTATAAGAGTGTTGGTACCACTATACACTTTTGTACATTCCCTTCTTTGCCTCCATGGATAACGTTTTTTGTCTCCACAGATACTTCAACACACCATTCACCTTTTTTCCTTCATCAATTCTATGGTTAACCTCATCCTTCATAAACCCATCTGCTGACAAGTCAACTCCCAAATATCTGAAAACATTTACTTCTTCCATAATCCTTCTCTCCAATGTGATATCCAATTTTTCTTTATTTAAATCGTTTGATACCCTCATCACCTTACTCTTATCTATGTTCACTTTCAACTTTCTACCTTTACACACTCTCCCAAACTCGTCCACTAACCTTTGCAAATTTTCTTTAGAATCTCCCATAAGCACAGTATCATCAGCAAAAAGTAACTGTGTCAACTCCCATTTTGCATTTAATTCTCCATAATTTAATCCCACCCCTCTCCCCAACACCCTAGCATTTACTTCTTTTACAACCCCATCTATAAATATATTAAACAACCATGGTGACATTACACATCCCTGTCTAAGACCAACTTTTACCGGGAAGTAATCTCCCTCTCTCCTACACACCCTAACCTGAGCCTCGCTATCCTCATAAAACTGTATTCTTAATCGCATTTAAATGATAGACTACAGTAACTGACTTAAAGCTATTTATGTAGCTGTGTTCTTGTATTATTTTAAACAAGAGATCTGGTTTTGTTTTTTTAAATTGTTTATTTTCTATATCTTCCCTAGGTACACCAGGCCGTGAACAAGCCTTTGATAATCGTGCTGCCAGTCTTGCGCATTTCAGCAACAGAGCTGCAAAAACAGCTCTTATGGTTGCTGCTGGTAGTTCAGGTGGCAATAAAAAACTAACAGAAGCTCTACTTGCATCTGCTGGTCAGGTAAGCTTTACTTACTTCATAATAGTTTGTTGTATAGTATGTTGTCTCTCGTCATATTTGTATCACTTCAGTTTTGAGTAAAACTTTAAACAGTATTGTAATATGAAGTGTTTTTCCACATTTGGAAAATACAATTTTTAATTTATAAGTAATACATATTTTATGAAAAAGAAGATAAATAAGTATACAAGGTATGATATAGCACGTAATGAAAGTAGTTTGTTAGATTATGTATTGGTGGATAAAAGGTTGATGGATAGGCTTCAGGATGTACATGTTTATAGAGGGGCAATGGATATATTGGATCATTATTTAGTTGTAGCTACAGTTAGAGTAAGAGGTAAATGGGACATAAGGAAAATGGCAACAGTAAGTAAGAGAGAGGTGAAAGTGTATAAACTATGGGAGGAGAAAGTTAGGGTTAGATATAAGCAATTTTTGGCAGAAAGGTGGGTAATGCAAGTATGAATAGTGGGGAAGGTTGGGATTGTTTTAAAAATGCAGTATTAGAATGTGAGGCAGAAGTTTGTGGCTATAGGAGGGTGGGTGCAGGAGGAAAGAGGAGTGATTGGTGGGATGATGAAGTAAAGGATGTGATAAAAGAGAAAAAGGTAGCTTATGAGAGGTTTTTAGGTTTTTACAAAACGGAAGTGTTGTAAGAAGAGCAGAGTATATGGAAAGTAAAAGAAAGGTGAAGAGAGTGGTGAGAGAGTGCAAAAGGAGAGCAGATGAAAGAGTGGGAGAGGCACTGTCAAGAAATTTTGCAGAAAATAATAAAAAGTTTTGGAGTAAGATAAACAAGTTAAAAAAGCCTAGGGAAAGAATGGATTTGTCAGTTAAAAACAGTGTAGGGGAATTAGTAGATGGGGAGCTGGAGGTATTGGGTAAATGGCGGGAATATTTTGAGGAACTTTTAAATGTTGATGAAGAAAGGGAGGCTGTAATTTCATGCACTGGTCAGGGAGGTATAACATCTTTTAGGAGTGAGGAAGAGCAGGATGTGAGTGTGGGGGGGGTGCGTGAGGCATTACATAGAATGAAAGGGGTAAAGCAGCAGGAACTGACGGGATCATGACAGAAATGTTAAAAGCAGGGGGAGATAGTGTGTTAGAGTGGTTGGTATTTTTGTTTAATGAATGTATGAAAGAGGGGAAGGTACCTAAGGATTGGCAGAAAGCGTGTATAGTTCCTTTATATTAAGGGAAGGGTGACAAAAGAGATTGTAAAAATTATAGGGGAATAAGTTTACTGAGTATACAAGGTAAAGTGTATGGTAGGGTTATTATTGAAAGAATTAAGAGTGGGTAGGGGATGTGTAGATCAAGTGTTTACATTGAAGCATATATGTGAACAGTATTTAGATAAAGGTAGGGAAGTTTTCATTGCATTTATGGATTTAGAAAAAGCATTTGATAGAGTAAATAGGGGAGCAATGTGGCAGATGTTGCAAGTGTATGGAATAGGTAGTAAGTTACTGAATGCTGTAGAGAGTTTTTATGAGGATAGTGAGGCTCAGGTTAGGGTGTGTAGGAGAGAGGGAGGTTACTTCCCGGTAAAAGTAGGTCTTAGACAGGGATGTGTAATGTCACCATGGTTGTTTAATATATTTATAGATGGGGTTGTAAAAGAAGTAAAGTGTTGGGGAGAGGAGTCTGATTAAATTATGGGGAATCAAATACAAAAGGGGAGTTGACACAGTTACTTTTTGCTGATGATACTGTGCTTATAGGAGATTCTAAAGAAAAGTTGCCAAGGTTAGTGGACGAGTTTGAGAGGGTGTGTAAAGGTAGAAAGTTTAAAGTTAACAAAGATAAGAGTAAGGTGATGAGGGTATCAAACGATTTAGATAAAGAAAAATTGGATATCACATTGGAGAGAGGGAGTATGGATGAAGTGAACGTTTTCAGATATTTGGGAGTTGACTTGTCAGCTGATGGGTTTATGAAGGATGAGGTTAACATAGAATTGATGAAGGAAAAAAGGTGAGTGGTGCGTTGAGGTATCTGTGGAGACAAAAAACGTTATCTATGGAGGCAAAGAAGGGAATGTATGAAAGTATAGTGGTACCAACACTTATATGGGTGTGATGCTTGGGTTGTAAATGCTGCAGCTAGGAGGAGGCTGGAGGCAGTGGAGATGTCCTGTCTAAGGGCAATGTGTGGTGTAAATATTATGCAGAGAATTCGGAGTGTGGAAATTAGGAGGAGGTGTGGAGTTACTAAAAGTATTTGTCAAAGGGCTGAAGAGGGGTTGTTGAGGTGGTTTGGTCATTTAGAGAGAATGGATCAAAGTAGAATGACTTGGAGAGCATATTAATCTGTAGGGGAAGGAAGGAGGGGTAGGGGTCGTCCTCGAAAAGGTTGGAGGGAGGGGGTAAAGGAGGTTTTGTGGGCGAGGGGCTTGGACTTCCAGCAAGCATGTGTGAGCGTGTTAGATAGGAGTGAATGGAGACGAATGGTTTTTGGGACCTGACGAGCTGTTGGAGTGTGAACAGGGTAATATTTAGCGAAAGGATTCAGGGAAACCGGTTATTGATTTAGCCGGACTTGAGTCCTGGAAATTGGAAGTACAATGCCTGCACTTTAAAGGAGGGGTCTGGGATAGTGACAGTTTGGAGGGACTATTCTAAACTGTATTATATGAGTGCCTCTGCAAAGACAGTGATTATGTATGAGTGAGATGAAAGTGTTGAATGATGATGAAAGTATTTTCTTTTTGTGGATTTTCTTTCTTTTTGGGTCACCCTGCCTCGGTGGGAGAAGGCCGACTTGTTGAAAAAATACCTCTACTTACGAGCAAAATTTGTTCCAGTTGGCTATTTAAGTGCCGATACCGAATTAATTTTTTCCCATAAGAAATCATGAAAATTAGGTTAATCCATTTCAGACCCCTAAAAATACACTTACAAAAGCACCTACAAAAATACACTTACATAATTGTTCGAGTTGGGAGCTGCTCGTAAGTAGAGGTACCACTGTACATGCATGTGTAGTGTGATTTAAGTGTAAATAGAAGTAGCAAGACGTACCTGATATCTTGTGTGTGATTATGAGACACAAAAAAAAAAGACACCAGCAATCGTACCATCATGTAAAACAGATACAACTTTCCATTTTAGACTCACTTGGCGGGACGGTAGTACAGTGGTCCCCCGCCTAACGAGCACCCCGGAAATCGTACAATTATGTAAGTATAATATTGTAAGTGCTTGTGGAAGTGTATTTTTGGGGTCTGAAATAGACTAACCTACGTGACATTATTTCTTAAGGAAGTAAATTCGTTTGGTAATGGCACTTGAGCAGGCTTCTGGAATGAATTTTGCTCATTAGGCAGGGGACCACTGTACCTCCCTGGGTGGTTGCTGTCTACCAACCTACTACCTTGGACTATCATATTTGCCTTGAATAATTTTCTGCATCTTCATGAACTGCAGATATCCATTCGTCAAATAGGTTAATTTGACAATTACTGTGGGTATATTGAATATAGGTGTCGATCTTAAGTTGTTTATAATAAGACCTGACCTTTTCTATCAATCATGTACCAGTGAGATGTACATTTTTATGGTGTCATGTGAGACTTCATTCATATAGAAGTTTGTCAAGTTATTAGCTAGAAGCCTCTTGTAAAGTTTTATTAGAAATGAAGAATAAAATATGCACAATACTATGACTAGAACAATACACAAATGACCTGCACATGGGAGAGAGAAAAAGCTTATGACGATGTTTTGGTCCGTCTTGGATCATTCACAAGTCACGTGGACAGAAGGGAGCGAGTGAGCCAGTATATATAGGCGAGGAGGACGAGGAGAGAAGAAAGAGAGGAGGAAAAAGAAGTAATGGTAGTGGAAGTAGTAGTGGTAGTAGAAAGTAGAGGGAGTAGTTTATTCCACAAGAGAAAGAAAGGGGAGCAGAGGGAGGGCAATAGTAGTGGTGGTAATAGTAGTAGAAAAGGTAGAAGCAGTAATAGTAGTAAAAGAGTGGTGGATGTAGTAGTAGAAGTAGGGTAAGTCTAAGGACAAGAAAAGGAGAGCTGCAGGAGAGCTAAAGGGCCCATGAAGGGTAGAACCAAAAACAGTGGGGGGAAAACTGAAGCTTTTCTCTCTCCTGTGTGCAGGTTATTTGTGTTTTATTAGTCAGGGGATGATACCAGATTATTTGCCAGTACTGGTACTCAATTTTAGGCTGATATCCACTGATACTGGTAAGGATATCACCAAAATTGATTGATACTCACCAATACTGATACTCAGTTTTAATCTGATACAGTATCATCAAAATTAGTCAATTCCGATACTTTGGCATACCACTAATTTTCATACTATTTCAATTGTGTCATAGCACAAATAGACATTGCCTAAAACTTAAAAAAACAATCATATCATATCCAGTGGCCCTTGCAACATCTCTCTACCATAAGTATGTTAATACTTATATCGCTCTCTAGGTTCCTGCAAAAATAATAATGAAATTCTTTTTAGATTTTTCTTTTTTACTAGAAGGGCTGGGCCTTATTGCAGATGTTGCATTTGTACTAATACTTCTTGGTATCTTGCTTCTTGAGGGCACAACTAAGCTAAAAACAAATGGTAGGAAGGTCCTAAGAAGTGATCATTTATTTGGTAAAACTGGTAATGTTGGCTGTATTCCCAGTGATTCATCAGTTTCTACACAAAAAGTGGCATTTTATTCTTCAAAATGTTGAATTCTAGTTACAATATTTTCCTGAAATTGCCTATTGGATGTAATCCTTAAGATTGTTATATTTTAAATTTTAGTGTTTATCTAATTCTAACCTTTTAGATACCAACCCCTCTTGAGTATGTGTGTATTTTCTTTTAAAACACACCGGCCATCTCCACCAAGGTAGGGTGATTTAAAAAAAAGATGAAAAACTTTCACTATCACTCATTCAACTGTTGTCTTGCCAAAAGCATGCTGACATCTCAGTTCAGATGTGCCCACCAGGCTGCAACATCCCCACCCCTCTTTAAGAGTGCAGGCACTGTACTTCCCACCTCCAGGACTTAAGTTTAACTAACTAGTTTTCCTTGAATCCCTTCATAAATGTCACCTTGCTCTCACTTCACCAGCACATCAAGTAATGGAAATCACTTATCTTCACTCATGCTTGTTTGATGTGCTCACACAGGCCTGTTGAATGTCCATGCTCCCAAATATTTTTATTTCCTTTTATTTTTCTCAGCCTACATCCATCTTCCTTTAGCTTCTGCTCTTTTAATGTCATGCTTGATATGCCTTTTCACATATATTACCATGTTTTTGAAAAGAACTATTTTTATAAATATTTTATTGCAGTTCTCCTTAATTCTTAGGGACCTGGATGTGGTAGAAAAGCTGGTCAAGGAAAATGGCAGTTTTATTTATATTTTTTATGAACAGTTCTTGCTTAGGTGATTGGCAAAAATGTTTATAGAAAATGTATATGGTGTTTTAGTATTGTATAGATAAATGTTTTGAATTCCATGACTTGGGATTTCAAATAATAGCTTTTTTCTTATAGGTTGAAAGTCTAACACCCCAGTTAGTAGCTGCTGGTCGCATTCGCATGACGTACCCAACGAACAAGGCAGCAGATGAACACTTTGAAAATTTACGTAGACAGTATGCGGAAAGTATTCAGAAAGTGAGAGACTTGGCTGATGAGGCTACAGAATCAGCATCATTTATCAAAGCATCAGGTAAACATATTCTTTATGTTAATAACATAAATGCTGAAAAGTTAGGAAATCATATTTAATAAAAAATGTAAGACAATAGGATGCACTGTGGAATGAAAAAGGGAAAACAAAAAGGGGAATGCATAAGTGTATAGTACTACCAAGATTTTTGTAGGAGTGTAAGGAATGGTAGATGAATATTGCAGAGAGGCTAAGGCTGGAGGCAGTGGAGATGTCGTGCTTGAAGATGAAAGTGTGATGTGAATATTATGCAGAGAATAAGGAGGGAGAATAAGGAGAAGAGAGTTATTAAATGGAGAGTTAGAGGTATCGGGAAGATGAGGGAATATTTTGAGGAATTGTTAAATGTTGATGAAGATAGGGAAGCTCTGATTTCGTGTATAGGGCAAGGAGGAATAATACACAACTGAGGAAGAGCCAGTTGTGAGTAGGGGGGTAAGTTCGTGAGGCATTGGGTAGAATGAAAGGGGGTAAGGCAGCTGGCATTGTACAAAGTCTAACAAATTTCTGGTACCATTTCATTCCTTTTGGGCGATTTTCACAGTGATTAGAAACTTGGCTTTCATCAAGTTCCAGTGCTCTAGTGACACAACTAGATAGATATCTTTGTGTATCATGAAGTAATGACTAAAATATGTTGATTAAAGGCATAGAGTAACATTTGTTCTAAACCTTTTTTCTGAAATTAATGCTCTTCCAAAACCTTTGTAACAAAGAATGAGAGGTGAACATAAGTAATTTGTTTAGTGGAATGGTTGGTATGTATTTAAAAAAAAAAAAAAGCAATAAGGATTGATATATTTTAAGTAGTTTGTTTATTTTAGCATCATCCAGCTGTGTGAGAAGGGCTGTATGATAATTTTTTTATTTTGCATATGTTAATAGATTTTTTATTATGCAGAGGACTTAATCAAGAAACATACTGCGGCTTGTGAAGCATCTATCAAAAATCACGAACCCCAGGCCATGGTAGACAACACAAGTGCTATAGCTCGTCTGGCAAATCGGGTTCTTATGGTAGCCAAACAGGAAGCTGATAACTCTGAAGATCCCAGCTTTGTAGCTAAAGTCAATGCTGCATCTGATCAAGTTCAAGCAGGTGAGCATAATAATCTTATATCTTGTACAGCCTCTCCTCGCTTAACGGCGGGGTTTCATTCCTAAGACCGCGTCGATAAATGAATTTGTCGCTAAACAAGGAGCATGCTATAATGGTAGTGGATTTGTGTCGACCATCTTTGACATTGCTTTAATGTCACCCTTGCATCATTTATAACATTTTTTAGTATATTTTTAAATGTTTATACAGTAGTGTGCTGCATATTATAATAAACAGAATAGAGGAGATCAGCTCTAATATACATTATTTAGGTATGCATACTGGTCAGAGAGCCCATCGTAAGTTCGAGTCGTGGGTAAATGAGTATGTCACTAAGTGAGGAGAGGCTGTATTATATAATAATTACTAAATTATTATGAAAACTGTTGCTAAAGTGTTTGTGGTGCATTTTTCTAAGATGGCTGTATTTTTCATTTTTTGTGTTTACTGAAGTCAGCAACAAGTGTTCTAACACATTTAAGGGATGGAGGCTAGCATACCACATTCAAACGCCGTGCAATATTGTCCTCGCTGCCTCTGAATTTTGCTGTCTCTTGGTCTTACTAGTAGCTGGTGCTACATTATGACTCATATTTACAATTGTCATTTGTATATAATTACAAAGAAAAGTACATACTAATGGAAATTACTAGTAGTGGATCACTTCTCAGTTGAGAACCACCATCCAACCATCCACTGGGAGAGATAGAGATGGAAGAAGAGGGGCGGAGTGCGATAGATGAGGATCAGTCTATTGATAAGTGCAGTACAGTGGAACCCCGGTTTTCGTCCTTAATCCGTTCCAGAAGGTCGGTTGAAATCCGAAATGGACGAAAACCGAAGTAATATTTCCCATAAGAAATAATGTAAATCCAATTAATCCGTTTCCAGACACCCAAAAATATTAACAAAAAAATAAATTTTATAGAGAATAACTATAGTGTTGCAGCTCTTCAGTGGTTAGCTCTTCCCTGTGGTCATCCACCAACTCTTCCACATCCTGGCCACTCACATCCAGCCCCATGGACTTCTCCAAACCCACAATAGGTTCCACAACAGGCGTAGGGTTGTCAAGTTTACACTAACTTATATTAAGTTAGTAATAGAACTAGGCATTAAAAAACACAATAAAAAGTAAAATACATACACAGTACATTCATTACTTATACACACACAACCCGCACATATAAAAGAGAGGAGCTTACGACGACGTTTCGGCCCGACTTGGACCATTTACAAAGTCACACTAACACACAGAGACAGAGGAAGGGTACCCCCCTTGCGGGCCGCTAGCCTCATAGCAGTGCTCCTTCCCATATGACTGTCTACTCTACTACCTTTACTACTACCTTTACTACTACCACTACTACCACTACTCCTACATTTCCCACCTCTTGTACCCTCCCTGTCTGCCTGCCTATAAATACCCTTCCTCTGTCTCTGTGTGTTAGTGTGACTTTGTAAATGGTCCAAGTCGGCAAACGTCGTCAGTAAGCTCCTCTCTTTTATATGTGCGGGTTGTGTGTGTATTGTTCCAGTCACGGTATTGTGCCTTTTTTGTTATTCATTACTTACCTTAAAATATTTGTAGTCTTAATGTAGGGGGAGAGGTGAGTAGTACTTATTTGTAGGAAGTCAGAAGTCAGATGTAGGTAGCCGGTAGATGTAGGTATGTAGTCCGCCTGGGCTATATACCTACACCTACCTACATAGCTACACGATATTTAATGCGGCCCAGAGCCATATTATTACCATCGACATACCATGTTCACTGAGTTTAATCGTTTCTAACAACTACCTTTAGATGCCATCATAAACAAAGGCTATATACCTACACCTACCTACATAGCTACACGATATTTAATGCGGCCCAGAGCCATATTATTACCATGACATACCATGTTCACTGAGTTTAATCGTTTCTAACAACTACCTTTAGATGCCATCATAAACAAAGGGAGAAGTAATGAATAATGCATGTCGAGAATTGTAAACAAAAGCGTTATGTATTAAGGGGAGTGACTGGACCAACGCAGATTCATGCGCGTTTTCTCTGGGGCTGGACCAGAGAAAACGTAATGTTTTCCCTCCACCGACTACCACCCCTCCATAGCATATAAACATTGCATGTTTATATGCTATGTAACATGTTTCTTATATAATTTTGAAGAAAATATCACAGATGGATTAATGAAAATGTTTATATTAATGTAAAATAAGACATTTAATGTGCCCAAGAGTGATTATTATTAGTATTACATAATGTTTTCCCTCCGCCCGGCAACCACCCCTCCATAGCATATAATCATAGCATATTTATATGCTATGTAACGTGTTTCTTATATAATTTTGAAGAAAATATCATAGATGGATTAATGAAAATGTCTATATTAATGTAAAATAAGACATTTAATGTGCCCACGAGTGATTATTATTAGTATTATGTAATGCTTTCCCTCCTCCCGGCAACCACCCCTCCAGGTGGACGCGTCTGGTACGGACGATTTCTGAGAGGTTGTATGAAAGTCGGTGTAAAAATTCGCCGAAAAAAGTGGTCGAAATCCAAATTGTATGATATCCAGACCAGACGAAAACCAGGGTTCCACTGTATACTTACAAATTTCATCATAATATATATACAGTGGACCCCCGAGTTTTGGTCATAATTCATTCCAGAAGGCTGTTCAAGTGCCATTACCGAATGAATTTGTTCCCATAAGGAATAATGTGAAGTAGGTTAGTCTGTTTCAGACCCCCAAAAATACACTTACAAAAGCACTTGCAATAATACAGTTACATAACTGTTCGAGTTTTGAGGTGATCGAAACTCGGGGGTCCACTGTACTTGCAAATTTCATCATAAAAATTACTAGGAATTAGATACAAATATTTTTATCGTGGTCCCTATCTCAGGTTAAAACCCTGGTATCTACAGGAAAATGATTTTTCATTTAATAAAACTTTGTTCTAATTCCTATCAAGGTTGTTAGCTCCAAATATTTATACTACAAGAATCACCCTACCATGACTTCAACTACTGTACAGACCCAGGTGGGTAGATTTTTTAGCAGCATCAGTTTAAATGAAGAACTTGCCAGTCCAGGAACTGGAAGATAAGAATCAGGAATGGGGCCTCTTGAATTTGTGGGTGCAAGCTCCACTTGAAGTCACTAGGGTATTTGATATCCCCAAGGGAGGTGCCTTGATGTCCTTAGATTGAACTTGAATGCCTTCCATTTCTCAGGCACTATATGACCTCTCATGGATATAGCGCTTTCTCCTGATTGAAATAAATAAAATATTCCCAAGTACCTACCATAGAAGACTGCAGTTGGAAAGCATTGCAGCACTCGACATTAAATGAGCTGTCAACCCGTCGGTCTCTTCTTCAGTAGGTCTGCAGGCTACAGTATCAGCCACCAGTAAAAGAGATGAGTGACCAGGACAAGGCCTCAGAAGCCCTTTGCTCAGAGATTACATTAGGCTCCTCTAGCCCCAGTCCTCAGTCCAGAGGTAACAGGTGATGAGGGGCTTCTCAGAGGTAAGGGTGCAGGGACTTGCACTCACTTGATGGGCACTAGACCCACTAACAGAAACAGGAAACAGCTACTTCAAGCTCATTGCTCTAGAAAGGACATCCATGATGCCTCTCTGCCACTAAAGAGGATCCTTCCTTTCCTATACTAAACACTTAGAGGGATCTGTGAGTATGAACAAATTTACCTAACCTGACTGAGAGAAGCCAGGACATGCTGAATTGCCATCAGAAGGCCTGTGGGTCAGACTTAGCAAATTGCCATCCTTGGCTGGAATTCTAGATTGCAGCAAGGACTGCCACAAATCAAGAAAACATCCCAGAGCCTCCAGGGGCCTGAGAAAGTATCCATGGAGGACAAGTGAAATCAGTGTTTATGCTACAGCATTAGGTCAACAATTGGAACTTTGAGCATAGACTGCATCCTGCATGGTGCTGCCTGCAACAAGCAAACATTGATATGCTATCTCAGGCAGAGTGCAGATTTTGAGTAACTTTTTTTTTATAATTATTATCATTTGTCAAATTATTCTTCTCCATATGTTGTTGAATTGTGGGTTAGGAGTTTTTAACTTATGCTACTAGGATTTCAACATCATTCGAGTTTTGGATTTAAATTTTTGTAGCTTGTATTTTTTTAATACAGTATTGCTATGCTGCTATCTTTTTTTTCCTCAAACTTTCCCTTCCACTCACTGAATAGTTTTTTCAAACACTAGAATTTGTTTCTTTCTCATTTTTTACCACTAATATGTGCTAATTCATTCTAGTTCTGTCCTCTTAGATAGGTCATGCATAATTGATATACCTTTGCAGTCTTTGTTTCTTATATCTTTGATTCACTTAAGCAATCATCATTAATTAAGTGCTGATTTTAGCACTTAATTAAGGATGATTGTAGTATCTTACTGCATGTTTTTTGTTAGTCACCTGTGTGTTTTATTCATTGACTCTGCTTTTATTTCTAGTACACTTCCCACAAAACTGCTTTAGTTTTATATATCTTTAATAGTTTTTGATTACTTGTAACTGTCTTGGGAAAAAAAAGAGAAATACAATAATGTGCAGTCTTTTATTGTCAGTAGAGGATTGCATTGTACTGCCTTTGCCTCTTTTCACCATTTCAATATTTTATACGATTTCCCTCTATTGTAACTGTCTTTTTTAACCTGTTCCTGATTGTTAGGTTTTCTTGTTTTCTTAATGTACTTTATTTTTTATTTTGCTTTTGCTCGGTCACAATTGCATGGCTCTTATTTATTCTTTGTCGATATGCATTTTATAATAGTTTTTATTCCTACTTTTAAGCTGTGACACCAATGGTGCAAAACGCGAAGGATGTTGCAATGAATCCAGATGATCAGCGTGCCATTAGTCGATGGCGTCAATCAAATCAGGCTGTGAGTATTATTATTATTTAACACACTGATCATTTCTAATCAAAGGAGAAAGCATTTACTACTATCATTTCTTTACCAGATCTCGTTCCAATAATGGTCCACTGAATTGCAACATTTCTTCTTTCTTTCTTTCAACGCACCGGCCGTATCCCACCGAGGCAGGGTGGCCCAAAAGGAAAAACGTAAGTTTCTCCTTTTAAATTTAGTAATGTATACAGGAGAAGGGGTTACTAGCCCCTTGCTCCCGGCATTTTAGTCACCTCTTACGACACGCATGGCTTATAGAGGAAGAATTCTGTTCCACTTCTCCATGGAGATAAGCGGAAATAAAGAAGAACAAGAACTAGTAAGAAAATAGAAGAAAACCCAGAGGGGCATGTGTGTTATATATATATATATATATATAATATATATATATATATATATATATATATATATATATATATGCTTGTACATGCATGTGTAGTGTGACCTAAGTGTAAGTAGAAGTAGCAAGATATACCTTTTATCCCGTGTGTTTATGTGACAGAAAAAAAAGACACCAGCAATCCTACCATCATGTAAAACAATTACAGGCTTCCGTTTTACACTCGCTTGGCAGGACGGTACTACCTCCCTGGGTGGTTGCTGTGTGCCAGTCTACTACCTAGTTGCAACATCTCAACCCTATTAAAAAAAGTGTAAGCATTGTAATTCTCATCTCCAAAACTTCAGTACTTCTGACTGGTTTCCTAATACTTCCTTCACACTCTCCTTCATTTTTTTTTTTTTTTTCAAAACACTGGATGTCTCCCACTGAGATAGGGTTACCTGAAAAAGAAACACTTTCACCATCATTCACTCAATCACTGTCTTGTCAATACTACAGTTCACATGCCCATCCAAACTGCAAATATTCCCACCCCTCCTTTAGAGTGCAGGCACTGTACCTCCCTCCTACAGGACTCTATTCAGGCTAACCGGTTTCTCTGCATCCCTTCACAAAATGTTACCTTGCTAACACTCCAACAGCTCATCAGCTCCCAAAAACCATTTGCCTCTTCTCCCATCTAACATGCTCATATGCACTTGCTGGATGTTCAAGCCCCTCACACAAATAATAATAATATTATAATACATTATCTTTACAGCCTCTCCTCACTTAGCGACGTACTCGTTTACCGATGCCTCGGACTTATGACGGGCTCTCTGACCAGTATTTATACCTAAATAATGTATATTAGAGCTGATTTCTTCAATTCTGTTTATTTCAGTATACAGTACACTGCTGTACAAACATTTAAAAATATACCAGAAATGTTATACAGCGGACATTAAAACAATATCAAAGATGGTTGATGCAAATCCACTACCATTATAGTATGCTCCTCGTTTAGTGACGAATTCGTTTACTGACGGGGTCTTAGGCCCCTATCTCTGTCGTTAAGTGAGGAGAGGCTGTATTTCTCATTCAAGATTTCAGGTACATCTTGCTACTTCTACTTACACTTAGGTCACACTACATATGCATGTTCAAGCATATATATACACACCCCTCTGGGTTTTCTTCTATTTTCTTACTAGTTCTTGTTCTTGTTTATTTCATCTTATCTCCATGGGGAAGTGGAACAGAATTCTTCCTTTGTAAACCATGCGTGTCATAAGAGGCGATAAAAATGCCGGGAGCAAGGGGCTAGTAACCCCTTCTCCTGTATACATTACCAAAGTTAAAAAGATAAACTTTTGTTTTTCTTTTTGGGCCACCCTACTTCAGTATGATACAGCCGGTTTGTTGAAAAAAAAAAAATCTTTTATTTCTACATGTACATGTACAAGGTATCCAGGCCTAGCTGACATCAATGACATACTACTATATAGAAAGCCGCTTGTTATTCAGAGCATTTCAGGCAAATTAGGTCAGTTTTGTCCCAGGAAGTGACCCACACCAGTCAACTAACACCCAGGTACCCATTTTATACTGATGGATGAACGTGGACAGCAGGTGTCTTATGGAAACACGTCCTAATGTTTTCCAGCCATACCGGGGATTTGAACGCCGAACCTCAGTGTGTGAGCTGAGTGTGCTAGTGATTGACCTACGGGACACCTAAAACCTCTTTTTACCCCCTCCCTCCAACATTTTCTAGGGCAACCCTACTCCTCCTTCCCTCCAATACATATTTATACACCATCCAACCATCTAAGCCATCCTATTTTGCTCCATCCACTTTACATGTCCAAACCACCTTAATAACCCCTCCTCAGCCCTCTGGATAATATTTTTAGTAATCCTGCACCTCCTCCTAATTTCCAATTTCCTAATTTCTTCACCACCTCAAGCCTCCTCCTTCCTGCAAAATTCACAACTAATGCTTCACACTCATATTAGAATGTTGGTACCATTATACAGGTTGGCCATCACTAATCCGGCATCATCGGAAACTTTAGGGTGCCGGATTAGGGATTTTGCCAGATTACAGAGTGGTTAGGTTAGAATACACTTAACCCAACAGTGATATTTATGCATCGGCAATTTCCACCACTTTACGCCCTATTTTTGGCCCATTCCCTTGTTCCAGTCTACCAAACTCATAGCTATTTCGCTAGTACATATTCCTTCTATTCTGTCGATTAAGTACAAGAAACAGCCCATTTACCTATTTCAACTACCCAATAAAGTAGTCAGAAATCAGTAATTTGGCCAGTTTCACACAAATTTCAAGAGATGCCAATTTCAAAATAGGGTCCAGAATAAACAATCCAGACATTCCTAGCACTAAAATAACATTTTCTCTGTTCATTAGTCTTGTCTCCAGGCCCCTCTTATATTATGCTTGCTTTCCATTTTGAATTTTTATTCACACAAAAAATAGAAGATTTACTGCTATGCAGTCTACTAGTAGCATTATTGTAATAATACAATAGTTGTATAAATAATGTCAACCCATTCATGACTACGTATTAGACCAGCCAGTTGGACACGTGTTGGACGGTGATGTCTTTTGCGGTGTATTTTTGTATGGGTGTATTCTTGTTTTTTTTAGTCTCATTTGAGAGATTGGAAGATATCTTACAGAAATAGATATAATTTTGATTGGTTTCACACTGGAAAGTACCTTAAAATTGAGCTCAAAGTAGTGGAAATGTTCAATTTTTTCGCCAATAGCACAGTCGCCTATTTTTCTCATTATGCACTGAGTGCTGCAGGATTTTTTTTTTATAGTTCACACTTACCACACATATTTACTGGTCACAGCTTATCTGAGTGAGCTGAGCTCATGGCGACCAACAGTGGCTTCAGAGCCACCTTATCTTTTATGGACAATGTACAGTGTATGTGCTTTACACAACGAGAAGCATTTCTTTTATTCGTTGAAACCATGGCTAGGGCTAAAAGTGAGCAGGTTTTTAACAATAAATAGAGAAAAAGAAATTGGAATGACTTATGCAGCAAGTAGCACCACCAAACAGTAGCAGCAGGTTGGTGTGGCAACCCTGGAAATTTGAAATTATGCTAGCTGAAATTAGTGCCGGATTACTGATTGCCAGATTAGTGATGGCCGACTTGTTCATGTAACAAGATGTACCTGTTATTTTGTGAGTTTATAAGACAGAAAGAAAAAGACACCAGCAATCCTACTGTTTATGTAAAGCTTTTACAAGTTTCCTTTCACACTCATTTGGCAAGACGGTAGCACCTTCCTGGGTGGTTGCTGTCTGTCTAGATTAATACCTACCCTGGTAATTAACTTATCATGCTCTGTCATTTCTACATAATTGAAACATCTCAGAAACTTGTTTTTTTTTCCTCATCAGTCATTTTTAATTTCTTCACTCCTTATTCTAAATATATTCAGGTAATACAGTAGGGCCCCCGCTTTACAGCCTTTTGCCTCACTGCATTCTGCTAATACGGCAATTTAAAATTATGACCAAAATTTGTTATATGGCGAGCTGTCTTTCAAATACGGCGTGCCCCACCTGGTTTGTTTACATTCTCCGTGAGCACATCTCTATTATGTCTGGAAATTTTCCAGAATTTCAAGTGTTTTAAAGTTATTGTGTATTGATAATTATACTTGTGTGTACCTGTACCTAAATATACTTACACACTGTGCTGGCATGCAGGTACACATTAAAATCACTAAGAGTCTCTCTACTCTTGACATCATTTAATCCCTTGGGCGCATTAAATGTCGTATATTACGTTAATATAGACATTTCCATTAGTCCATCTATGATATTTTTTTCAAAATTATAGTATAATAAACACGCTACATAACATATAAACATGATACATACACCCACAGTATAAAAATTGACATAAGTATGAGATTTGTTTACCAAGCGTTTGGTGGGAGGGTTGGAAGAATTACGTTTTCTCTAGTCAAACATGAGTAACTTAACTAGAAATTTATTCCTTTCGTATGCCTTCACTCTCTATAGCTATTCACGACCCTTGTGAATTTAGCGCTTCTTTTTTATTATGATTATAATAATAATAACGTGTAATAATAATAATGACTTGTAATACAGTGGACCCCCGAGTTTCGGTCACCTCGGAAATCGAACAATTATGTAAGTGTAATATTGTAAGTGCTTTTGTAAGCACTTACAATATTACTTGAGATTATTCCTTAAGGGAGTAAATTCGTTCGGTAATGGGACTTGAGCAGCCTTCTGGAATGAATTATGACCGAAACTCAGGGGTCCACTGTATTAATAATAATAATTTGTCAGAGCATCATTCCTTCTAAAAATTACATGAGAATGGAAGTGTTGGTTTTTATTTATTCTACTGTACCATTGTGGAGACAACTTGTACACAATGTAAGGTGTTTGTATGAACATGTATCACCATAACCAGACGGTTTGTTTACATAAGTACTCTGCGGCTCTTGTCATCTTACTCGTTCTCTCTCTCTTGTTTATTAATTTTTATCTCGCTTACTCACCTCTCGCCCTACATTAAGACTAAAAATATTTTAAGGTAAGTAATGAGTGTACTATATATGCATTTTATCACTCTAGGGCGCTTTAAATGTCGTAGTAGGTGGGGGTGGCCAGGCGGGATGCCATACCTCCCACACTACTTTCTACAAATAAATACTTTTCACCTTTCACCCTACATTAAGACCAGTAAGTCTACAAATATTTTAAGGTAAGTAATGAGTGTACTGTAGTACAGTGGAACCCCAGTTAACGAAAAAAATTCATTGCAGAAGCCTCCTGCTCAAGTGCCATTACCGAACGAATTTACTTCCTTAAGAAAAAATGTCATTTACATTAGTCTATTTCAGACACCCAAAAATACACTTCCACAAGCACTTACAATATTATACTTACATAATTGCACGATTTCCGGGGTGTTCATTAACCGGGGTTCCACTGTATATGCATTTTATCACTCTAGAGCGCTTTAAGCGTCATCATATATTATGTGTGGGTGGGGTGGCCAGGAGGGCTACCACACTTGACTTCTTACAGTAAATACTACTCACCTTTTGCCCTACATTAAGACTACAAATATTTTGAGGTAAATAATGAGTGTACTGTGTATGTACATATTTTACTTTTTATTGTTTGTAATGCCTAGTTCTATTGCTAACTTAATATGTGTTAGTGTAAACTTGTTATCTGGCATTTATATGCATTTATAAGTGGAAAAAATGGTGTTCTGCTTTCCGACGATGTCTCCTTTCCGGCAGTAGCCTGGAACCTAATCTGACGTGTAAGTGGAGCCCTATTGTATGCTGTTCTTAGAGATAATTTGTGTACTGCCTCCATATCCTTCAGGGCATTTAATTCCTTTACTTCATAAGATAACCATAGATAGGCAGAATGAGCTCTAAAATGTCATGGGAATAGCTTGACCCCTGTAAGTTTAAATAGGTACAGGAATTGCAGCCACAAAGAGGGAAAGCCAAACATACAGATAGTTCAACAATTATACAGGTACACTACATTACCTTTCGATGGTTACATGAAGATTTTGTTGCTCAGGTGTATATACTGTTGCTGTGTGCAGCTCTGTACTTCATGACTGAATGCAATTTATTGTTTGATATATTGCATTACCTAATTGTTGTTGCATATTTAATCATGTCTAATTTATTGTATCAATATTACTTTCAAAATCCATCTCTGTATACCTAGCAGAGAAAATAATTGCTGATCTTAACTCGTGCATGAAAATTCCTAACTCGGTCATGAATCAGAATACATTGGACCCCTGAGTTTTGGTCACCTCGGAAATCGAACAATTATTTAAGTTTAATATTGTAAGTGCTTTTGTATGTGTATTTTTGGGGGTCTGAAAGGACTAATCTAATTTACATTTTTCCTTAAGGGAACAAATTCGTTCGATAATGGCACTTGAACAGCCTTCTGGAATGAATTATGACCAAAACTCATGGGTCCACTGTACTAACAATTCTATTAATTTTATGCTCTGTTAAAGAGAGGGGGAAAGTTACTACAGGATTTTTAGTAGACTGTCACAAGGGCATCAAAACTTGGCTCATGTATGCAAAGAATATAATTTATTAATATATGTATTACATATTCTGTACTCAAAATTCACTTGTTTTGATTGGAATCAAGACACAGAAAATATGACTTCATACCCCATGTAAATAACTCATTCATCAACTATATCTTAACATATATTACAAAGAATAAAAGTCACATTACCATGGCTGGAATAATTGAATTGAATTAACAGTACTGTGTTGTTTACTTTAAATGTGTATGAATTCCCTTTTTAAATGTTTACTATTTACATAGTAAACTTTTGAAGAGAGGTCAAGCAGATTAACAATTAATTTGCAGGTTCTTCAGCCAGGTGCATGTATTGAACACATTCATCCAAGTCCTCAACCTATTATGTCAGTGAGTTCGTACTTAATTTAAGTAGAAATTCTTTGCTTACCTGATTTACTTTCAGCTCTCATATGCAGTGCATCATTCCTAGGCTAAGTTTACCTTGTTGGCTTGTGAGGTAATACTGTGCATCATGCACAGTCACTGCAAATGCCATATTATTGACTTTATCCTTATTTCTTGTACTCTTTAGAAGTTGCTTTCACCTTGAAAACTAGCAGTATCCATATGTACTTTTTATGGACATAAATGGTGTTTTGATGCTTTGTGTTTTACAGTATTCATAAACTCATCTTAAGCTTTGCTTCTCAAAATGAGACACATTTGTAGAAGCTTAATACTTTATAAAGCTTTCTATTTCAGCACTGCTAAGGCTTTCATGACTTTATGTAAACCATGACATTTTGATATTTTTTGTTAACCTTCATGTGGCTGTAGATACAATGAAAAAACTACAAATAAATTACCCCTTGTTTTTAGATTGAAAATTACTAAAGTAAATCATCTTTTAAATACTGTATGTGAATGAGTGAGTTAAAACAAATCTCTAAAGAAAGTTTAAAAAAAAAATCTAATAATTGAAAAAAAGATATCTAAGAAAAACAGTATGAAAACGGGTTCTTTAGCCCCTCATGTGGAACCCTGCAAACTATGAAACAAACCAGCGCTAAGGTAACTTTTTGAGGTATTACAAGTTACATTCTGTCAAAAGTTCCATAAACTACTTTTGGACTAGCAACCTGCAGGTAAACCTAATACAACAGTAATAGATTATACGTACAGTGGACCCCCGGTGTTCGTACTGCTTCAAACTCGAACAATTATGTAAATGTATTTTTGTAAGTGCTTTTGTAAGTGTATTTTTGGGGGTCTAAAAGGACTAAACTAATTTACATTATTCCTTATGGGAACAAATTCGTTTGGTAACGGCACTTGAACAGCATTCTGGAATGAATTAATCACGAACACCGGGGGTCCACTGTAATTACTTTCACATCTCGTTAATTTTTGTTAATCTTAAAGTACCATAGAACCAATACTGGAAACTCTACCTGGAGTCTACCTGGAGAGAATTCCAGGGGTCAACGCCCCCGCTGCCCGGTCTGTGAACAGGCCTCCTGTTGGACCAGAGCCTGATCAACCAGGCTGTTCTCAGCATCAATTCTGAGCAATTTAAAAAATATTAATTTCTCTAAAGACTCCTTGATGTGGATGCAAGTAGAAGATCTCTTATTGCCAGTCCTGGGCAAAGCCTTGCATTGTGTCATGTCTGTGCATATAATCATTGCAATCATATGTACTGGCATGAAAATCACATTTAACATCTCGAGTGCAGAAACCAGTGTTAGGATATAAAGAACCACATGTCCTAGTTTAGTAGCTCATTTTCTTTTTCTTTTAACAAACCGGCCATATCCCACTGAAGCAGGGTGGCCCAAAAAGAAAAACAAAAGTTTCTCATTTTAACTTTAGTAATGTATACAGGAGAAGGGGTTACTAGCCCCTTGCTCCCGGCATGTTAGTCGCCTCTTATAACACACTTGGTTTATGAAGGAAGAATTCTGTTCCACTCACCACTGGAGATAATAGGAAATAAACAAGAACAAAAACTAGTAAGAAAATAAAAGAAAACCCAGAGGGGTGTGTGTGTGTATATATATGCTTGTACATGCATGTGTAGTGTGACCTAAGTGTAAGTAGAAGTAGCAAGATGTACCTGGTGTCTTTTTTAACAGAAAAAGACACCAGCAATCCTTTCTTCTTCTTTCAATGAACCAGCAGTATCCCACCGAGGCAGGATGGCCCAAAAAGAAAAACGAAAGTTTCTCTTTTTAACTTTAGTAATATATACAGGAGACGGGGTTACTAGCCTCTTCCTCCCGGCATTTTAGTCGCCTCTTACGACACGCATGGCTTACGGAGGAAGAATTCTGTTCCACTTCCCCATGGAGGTAAGTGTATTTCCATTTACCTCCAAGAACTAGTAAGAAAAATAGAAGAAAACCCAGAAGGGTGTGTATATATATATATATATGCTTGTACATGCATGCGTAGTGTGACCTAAGTGAAAGTAGAAGTAGCAAGACGTACCTGAAATCTTGCATGTTTATGAGACAGAAAAAAGACACCAGCAATCCTTCTTTCAACAAATTGGCTGTTTCCCATCGAGGTAGGGTGGCCCAAAAAGAAAAGCAAAAGTCTCTCTTTTTAATTTCAGTAATGTATACAGGTGAAGGGGTTACTAGCCCCTTGCTCCCGGTATTTTAGTCGACCCTTACGACACGCATGGCTTACGGAGGAAGAATTCTGTTTCACTTCCCCATGGAGATAAGAGGAAATAACAACAAGAACTAGTAAGAAAATAGAAGAAAAGCCAGAGGGTTGTGTATATACAGTGGACCCCCGAGTTTCGATCTGTCCGAATAACGTTTTTTTGTGTAAAGGTTGCCTTTTTCGGTCAATATTTTTCTTGTGTAGCGGTCTGTACCAGACCTGTCTGCCTGCCTGCCTGCACTTGCGCGCCTCGCCGCACAGGATTCCAGTCTAGCGTTGTTTACACTTGAGTGAACAATACCCAGCGCGCTCTTTCAAACATTCACAATACATTTGTTGTGTTTATTGATGGTTTAGTAATTGTCATTGTGAAATAAGTCACCATGGGTCCAAAGAAGCTTCCTAGTGGCACCCCAGTGGTAGCATTCATGCAGGGAGTGTAGCATTCATGCAGGGAGTGTAGCATTCATGCAGGGAGTGTAGCATTCATGCAGGGAGTGTAGCATTCATGCAGGGAGTGTAGCATTCATGCAGGGAATGTAGCATTCATGCAGGGAGTGTAGCAGGCATGCAGGGAGTGTAGCAGGCATGCAGGGAGTGTAGCAGGAAGGCAGGGAGTGGGGATTCCCCTTCCAAACACTAACCCCTCCCCCTGTCCTCCTCCCTATCTTCCAGATGTCAGCAACTCTCTTCAATAAAGGTAAGTAAATGTTATTTTAAATGTTTAATTATAAATTTATTATACTACTTTATACGTATATATTTATAATTGTTTTGTGAATGTAAAAGTATAGTTAATCTTTACAAAATTTATTTTTTGTGAATATTTTTGGATGTATGGAACGGATTAATTGTATTTACATTATTTCTTATGGGAAATAAGGTTTCGAGTTTCAAATTTTTCGTGTTGAGGTCTAACTCCTGGAACAGATTAAGACCGATAGTCGAGGGAACACTGTACAGTGGTCCCTCGGTTTTCGCCAAAAATTCGTTCCAGAATGCTGCTCAAGTGCCATTACAGAACGAATTTACTTCCTTAAGAAATAATGTCACGTAGGTTAGTCTATTTCAGACCCCCAAAAATACACTTGCAACAGCACTTACGAAAATACACTTACATAAATGTTCGAGTTTGGAGATGCACGAAAACCGAGGGACCACTGTATATGCTTGTACAGTGGACCCACGGTTTTCGTTGGAAATTCTTTCCAGAATGCCGTTTTGAGTGCCATTACCGAACGAATTTGTTCCCATAAGGACAAATGTAAATTAGATTAGTCATTTCAGACCCCCAAAAATACACTTACAAAAGCACTTACGAAAATACACTTACATAATTGTTCGAGTTTGGAGGTGAACGAAAACCGAGGGTCCACTGTACATGAATGTGTAGTGTGACCTAAGTGTAAATAGAAGTAACAAGATGTACCTGAAATCTTGCATGTTTATGAGACAGAAAAAAAGACACCAGCAATCCTACCATCATGTAAAACAATTACAGGCTTCCATTTTACACTCACTTGGCAGGATGGTAGTACCTCCCTGGAAAGTTGCTGTCTACAAACTTACTACCTATGTTGGTAGCTCATATTTACTGTATTTATCAAGCCAGAAATGAATATACAGTGGAACCCCGGATTTCATACTTAATCCGTTCCAGAAGATCGGTCTAAATCCGAAACATACGGAAACCGAAGTAATATTTCCTATAAGAAATAATGTAAATACAATTAATCCGTTCCAGACACCCAAAAATATTAACAAAAATACATTTTGTAAAGAATAACTATAGTTTTACATACAGAAAACAATGAGAAATAAATATAAAGCACAAATGAAATGGATAAATGAACATTTAAATCACTATTACATACATTTATTGAAGACTCTTTTTGGCGTATGGAAGAAGGCGAGGAGAGGAGAGCTTATTGTTTGAAGGGGAATCCCTCTCCATAAGGACTTCAGGTATCAAAGCCCTATCCAGGGTTACTTCCCTTCTTTGTCTTTTACTGGCACTAGGACCAGCTTGAGAGTCACTGGACCCCTGTCGCACAAAAAATCTGTCCAGAGAGCTCTGTTTCTGGCGTCTCTAAGATTTGCCTAAAATAGAACAAGGTATTGTCAATGCTGCAGATACAGCTTGTATCAGCTTGGTCAGGGTGATATTTTTCCACAGAAGTTTGCAACTCATTCCACTTTGCACACATGTCCTTAATCACTGAAGAAGGCACCTTCTTCCCTCTCTCTTCCTCCTCCTCTGAAGCAATTTCCTCAGCTAAGGTCTGTTGCTGTTCCAGATGAAGGTCTTGCAGCTCTTCAGTGGTTAGCTCTTCCTTGTGGTCCTCCACCAACTCCTCCACATCCTGGCCACTCACCTCCAACCCCATGGACATCCCCAAAGACACAATAGATTTCACAACAGTCGTAGGGTCATCAGGGTCAGCCTCAAACCCTTCAAAATCCTTGTCGAAGACACATTCTGGCCATAATTTTCTCCAAGCAGAGTTCAAAGTTCTGGAAGTCACTCCCTGCCAAGCCTTACCTGTAAGGCCTATTTTTTTTTTTTTTTTTTTTAACAAGTGGGCTTATGCAACAAGGCTTATGCAATGGAGGATATTGAAGTGATTCCTCCAGAACTCTCTTAGGGTCAATTCAGTGTCCGAGGTCACTTCAAAACACCTTTGAAACATTGCTTTAGTGTAGAGTTTTTTGATGTTAGAAATGACCTGCTGGTCCATGGGCTGGATGAGAGGAGTGTTGTTAGGAGGCAAGAACTTCACTGTTATACAACTGAAGTCCCTAAACAATTGGTCTTCCAAGTCTGGAGGATGAGCAGGAGCATTGTCCAGTACCAGGAGGCACTTGAGTGGCAATTTATTTTCCAGGAGGTATTTTTTCACACTCAGGCCAAACACTTCATGGACCCAGTCCATGAAAATTTGCCTCGTGACCCATGCCTTATTATTAGCTTTTCACATCACACACAATTTACTCTTGACGACATTGTTTTTCTTGAACACTAGGGGATTTTCAGAGTGATACACCAGTAAAAGCTTCACTTTGAAATCCCCACTAGTGTTACCACAGAACAAAAGAGTTAGCCTATCCTTCATAGGCTTGTGTCCTGGCAGTGCCTTTTCTTCCTGCATGATGTAGGTCCTCTTTGGCACTTTCTTCCAAAAGAGGCCCGTTTTGTTACAATTGAACACTTGTTGGGGGACGAATCCTTCAGCCTCTACACACTCCTTGAATTCATCATCAAATTCTTCAGCCGCACATTTTTCTGAACTTGCAGCCTCACCGTGCCTTACAACACTGTGTATGCCACTATGCTTCTTGAATCTGTTGAACCAGCCTCTGCTGGCCTTAAATTCACTAACAGCAGCACTCATTCCAGGCATTTTCTATACAAGATCCGCACTCAACTGCCTTGCCTTTTCACAAATGATCAACTCTACAACACTATCTCCCGCTAACTGTTTTTCGTTGATCCACACCAACAACTCCATATCCTTGATTGTTTGTGATCTCTGTTTCGTTAGCATATTTACCCCTTTCGCAACTTTGGCTTCCTTGATTTCTACTTTCTTTGCCAGGATTGAACAGATTGTTGATTTTGACTTCCCATACATCCTGGCAAGCTCAGCTAAACGTATGCCACTTTCATATTTTTCTACAATCTCTTTCTTGAATTCTATCGTGTTTCTTACCTTCTTTACCAAAGGGCTGGCACTAGGATCTTTCTTTGGGCCCATGGTGGCTTATTTCACAGTCGCACTCAATAGTTAAGCACAAAAAACAATGGAATGCGCGAAGTAATGCTCACTCGACCAGTGACAGAGCCAGACTGAGACACATACGCATGAGTGGAGGTGTCCCAGGCAGACAGACGCATCTGATACGTGCGATTTCCGGGTGGAGGTACGAAATCCAGACCAAAATTTCGCACAAAAATCTGTTTTAAATCCGAAACATACGAAATCTGGGGTTCCACTGTACAAGAATAAGGAGAGAAAGTAAGAATTTTTGAAGAAGATAGCTGACAAGAATAAGAAAGGACCAAAACTTTTATTCATGTTTGTGTTATTCACGTGACTGCATACTTGTTTTCTTCTGCAATAAGCAAAAGAAGGTGAACTTCATATCCTGCATATGTGGGGGAAACTGGAATTGAAAGAAATGTAAGTGATATTTTTATAATTTTCTAAAAATATTTTTATATTGGTATAGTATAAAACTGTTGATAATATTTTCTTGCCAAAATGTTACACTGGTATCACTATGGAGGGCAATTGCTATTGGTTTAGGCATTTCTTTACACTGTTTAAAATCACATACTATACATTATTAGCAAAAGTGTGTATTAAAGCTACATAATACTGACCTGGATGTCCATTTGCAGCAGCAGTACACAGAGAAATTGTCTGTGCAGTCTAGCTTACAACAGGTGGTGTAAAAAAAATTAGAGTATCTGATAATCTGAATGTACATAGTTTGCTTTATCTGGGCAGCTGAGCAAGACAATATCTGAATTAGCTGTGTTGTCAGCAGTTCTCTCTACATATACATCTTTGGGTGTAGAACAGGATGGATCAAAATAGATTGACAAATAGATCATATAATTCTGGGGTGGATGGAAGGAGGGGTAGGAGCCATTCCAGGATTGATTGGAAGGACAGTGTGAAAGAGGTTTTAAATATTTGGGACTTGAGCATCCAGCAAGCATATATTAATACGTATGTTAGGAGTAAGTAGAGACAAGTGGTTTTGGGAAATATATGTGCTGTTAAAATGTGAGCTAGGTAATGTTTTTGAAGGGATTCAGACATATTGGATAGCCAGACTTGAGTTCTGGAGGTGGGAAGTAGTGTACATTTCCTGCACTCTGATGGGTGGGATGTTGTGATTCTGAAGATCATTTGAATTGTGAGGCTCATGCACTTCATTCATTGAATGAAGATGAAGATGTTTCCTTCTTTAAGTTACCCTGTGTTGGTGGGATGTGGTTGATGGATTAAAAAAAATTTTCCTAGAAGATAGGCTGCTGCTTGCCTGAACACCAAGGTATCCTGACATACTCTTATTCAACACATGGAAAAATGTGGTTCAACAGAGAAAATTAGACCTCTGGCATATTTGGATCAAAACTTACTTGGCAATAAAGAATTTTAATGATGCAGTGTCTTCACAAGTTTCAGCAATGAATAACATCAAAAAACATACTGCTAGATATTAAAGTATGTAATTACTGACTAAAAACAAAGATTTATTTGTTTTAATTTTAATATGGCATGACAATGTATAATGGTTATGTATCATAATTATTTCTAGTTACTGTGTAGCTTAGACTATTTTAAACACCTGAGGCATATTACTAGTAGTAGTTAAGAAAAAGTTTGTTCCCTGCCTTTGACTCGGTGACAATTTTTCTTAGCTTCTGTCTGCTGTGGGTGAAGTACGGAGAGCAGTGATGGTATATCCTGAAGAAGAACCTATCATTCCTCCACCCCCAGATATATCGTCTCTCTCACTTAATGGTAAGACAAATTTAGATTAAGCTTTCTGCATTAATTCCCCCAGTTTCATAAGTGTTTGAAAAAGTAGATCATCAATAAGAGATGAATAGAGGCAGAATAAATGTTTTAATTTATCTTGTTTTAACAAGTGGTAATGTATAAAAACCAGTTGGTGAAAATTTTATGCCTGTTTATTTTAGGAAAACTAAGAACATTACATTAAGAAAATGGTTGTAATATACAAAGATTTTTTTAACCAGCTCCTTTTATTTCAGTAATGTATATTAAAAGATTGTTGCGTAATAAACCATAAAATTCTTGGAAGTATTTTGGTTTTTAATGGTTTCAGAATTGTATTACTAAAATAAAATTCTATAACTACTTTTCTGCATTTTTAACTAAAAATTAAACTTTTTCAAGCTCCATGTTTTTTTATGGATGCTACAGGTAAGCTTGCTGTGATTATTTATGTTCATGACAAGCTTGACCCGGGGCCAGGCTGTGGGAATAGGAAAATGCTTGAAACCCTTTAATAGGTATATTGAAAGCATGGTGGATTGAGAATTTTGCAAAATGAAGTGTGCTGTAAGCAGACACACCTGCATTTGTAGTGATGTGGTTATTGTAATTATTACTGCATTCTTATTATTAGGTGTCCCCAGTGGAGAGGCTACTTGCCCTGTAGTTTGATTTTTTCTGTTGCTTGTTTATTTTCAGACAATAACTTGAGAACTTTCTCCTTGCATTTATGTACAATTAGAAAATAAAGCTTTATATTAAAATTCAGGAGTTTAGCTGAAAGGGACTTTATTGCTGTATAGTCACAGTGCAGAATGTGAAAAATACCACCAAACTTGCCACACACATTCCTCAGCACAGTATATTCTGTAAGCCTCATGGTAGTTTTCAGTACTACAGTATCATAATTATATTTTAAATATTTTTCAGTTTTTAAAATATATTGCTCTTAATGAGTTTGCCATACAGTATGTCTTAGGTACTGTATAAATTTTCAGCTTTGTACCCATCCAGACTTGACAACTCAAATGACCCAGTGAACTGCAAACCCCCACCCACACATTCCATCTCCATAACTCTTGTCCAGCTTATTGGTTAGCCTGAATTCCTTCTCAGATTCTACCATGTTCACACTCCAACTGCATGTTGAATATCATAAACCACTTGTCTTTACTTAAACCAGTCTAACATTGTCACATTTGATAGATTGATTCTTTAAACTTTAACTCAGTGCTAGAACGTCTGTATTACATCCATGTTCATATATTAGTGTTTTTATGGATGGAAAACTACCTTTTTTTTATATAGTGTTCACTGAAATACTAGGAATACAGTTTATAAGTTTTTTCTTTTAAGTGACCAGTGTCAGAACCTTGCTTCTTTTAGCCCAGATGTGGAGAGCATGGAGGAAGAGGGGAAATGAGACTGCTACTTTGTAACTTCTTTTTCTTTGTTTACTGAATATCCATGTGCATTCATAACTTTCCTACCATTCACAGTCTGTTAATGGTCTTTCCTCTCCCTCTGCTCTCTGCAACAATGATCCTCAGATTTTTACTCTGAAATTTCACTTCCTTGCTGTTCTTTCTTTATGGCTATCCTTCAGATTTCATAAATTTAGTCTTCTCTCTTGCCGAAAACTTTATTCTTTCTTAAGCATACATCTCTAATGAAGACATGTACTTTGGCTTCACTATATTTCCTAATTATAGAATTTCAAGAATGGTTTGTAGCTCAGTGGTATCACCTTTGGCACACAGCTGAAGGATTTAAGTTCACTCCTAGACAAATGGAGAGACAATATAGCTGTGTAATTCTCCTTACAACTTCTGTCTCTTTCCACTTAGCGGTAAATAGGCACTTGGATTGCATCCTAGGGGATGATACTGTAACTGTTGTTAGCCTGTAAATGGAATTGCTTAAAAATGCCCTTTACCTTTTGTATATTAAACTTACTTTGTTGAACAAATACATGTCAAAAGCAATCTGGTATCATAAACAAATCTCCTCCTGCCACTAACATTTACATTTAGCTAATAAATCACATTCTTAACACTTCTTGGCTTCAGCTTCCAGTAGAATTTTTGCATCTCCCAGTACATTATAAAAGGATCTAATCATAATTCACATGATTTGGGTTTCTTCATTTCCCATGTTTTTGACCTTACTTTTGGCTTTCTTCATAGTTTTACTTACACATAACTTGGTTTAAAATGGACCAGAATACTGTTTAGTTTTATATCCACTTTGTGGTTTTTCTATACTGTATTGTTTCTACCACAGTATTGTGATTATTATTATTATTATTATTATTATTATTATTATTATTAGTCTTGAATTAGTTGCCAAGTTTTAGGTTTGTTAATAATTTAGTGAACACCTTGGTATCCGTTACTAGTTACCATTCCTACAAAAGAAATTATTGATGCAGTGGAAATCAATAATGATATACAATTTATATCATTTTACCTTAAAAGAATATTAATAAAAGGAGAAATGAAACAGGGAAGTGAACACTTACTTATCTTATCCTCTAACCTAATGTTGGCTCATTCCAACTTTAGCTTTAATTACTGGTTTAATTTTTGAAAGCGTACTATCAGAAAGATTCTTGAAATAATCACTGTCCATTGTGATTCAATGTCCATTCCTTGCCAGGACCAAAACAGAACCCTCCTCTTCCATAGTAAGATTATAAGGCCCCATTATGACCACTGGCAACCAAAATATAAGAGTGCACAAAATTTTAGCTTCTTACAGTGAACTGTGAGCTGCCTAACATAGAATCAGCTTCCTTAGCATTGCCCATATAGGTTGCCTAGTGCAAGAGAAAATGATGAAACATTGAAATTCAACAGTGGTTTTTTTTTTTTTTTTTTTTTTTTTTTTGCAGTGTCAACTTGGAAATTTTTTTTGCCAGCATTGTATTAGGCTTAAATGTTGTGACTACTCACCAGTAGTGAGATTTTCAAGCACTATACAGTACTATAAACTACAGTATGTAAATTCATGTGTCTTAAAGTAGGTATGAGGAATATTTCTTATTTGATGTGTTAGTTATGCCAAGTTTAAATCATTCTGACCAGCTTTAAGGCTCTCATTTCAATAGCTATGTCTCAATCTGTGGAGTTTTTGGTACATTTTAATTCAAGAAAGTACACATTTCTTACTGTATACATTTTTATGTAACGTTATGGACAGTATATGGTGTAGGTAGTAGTGTTCAAGAAGATTGAGGAGATGGAAGAGCGTATGGGGCTCAGAGGTGAAGAAAGGGATTCAGTATTCAAGATTATTTCATAAAATTGTATTGTGAGATATACTGTAATATGAGACTGGGGATTCCTGAATCAGTTGCCCAGATGCAGTCCAACCATATCTAGTAATTAATAATAGCAATTATTTGTTTAATTTCTTCCATACCGACACTTTTTAAATAAGTGTTGAAAGAAGCATTAGGTGGATTATAATGACTTAATTACTATTAAGGAAGCTTTAAGGTATAGTATGTGTATAACACCTTTTGGCACAAAAGGCTTGCTGAGAATATGTGCCTTTACCTTCAACAGCAGCTCCTCCACGGCCTCCAGCCCCTCCAAAAATCGACCTTGATGATGACATTTTTAAGGTGGACTTTATGAAAATCTTTGGGGAGCCGGAGATAGCACTGACCCCCTCACAGTATCAGGGCATCCACTTACCAGAGAGAGGTAGAGTTAGTAGACATGACCCTGGATTGGCTGGCTCATTTTGGTCATGGATTAAGTTTGGAAAGCTTCAAAAAAATTTTAGCTTGTGAACAGGAAATTTGCCCTGACATTTATGAATGCTAAGGGCCAATGATACATTTTACAAGTTTTGTAAACAGTAGATGTTTGATTAAATCCCCCCCTTTTTTTTTCTTACTGAAGTCATGGTTATCAAAATACCTTATGATTTGGATATGATCATTTATTCATTGGAAATTGATAAACTTGAGTATTATATCTCCATTATCTTGGTTTTAAAATCATGAAAATACATACCATCAAATACATAAATACTGTGTATTGAAATAAATAAATGTCCATATTTTTTTTATTTTTATTAACACATCGGCCGATTCCCACCAAGGCAGGGTGGCCCGAAAAAGAAAAACTTTCATCATCATTCACTCCATCACTGTCTTGCCAGAAGGGTGCTTTACACTACAGTTATAAAACTGCAACATTTACACCCCTCCTTCAGAGTGCCGGCACTGTACTTCCCATCTCCAGAACTCAAGTCCGGCCTGCCGGTTTCCCTGAATCCCTTCATAAATGTTACTTTGCTCACACTCCAACAGCACGTCAAGTATTAAAACCATATGCCTCCATTCACTCCTATCAAATACGCTCACACATGCTTGCTGGAAATCCAAGCCCTCGCACACAAAACTTCCTTTACCCCTCCCTCCAACCTTTCCTAGGCCGACCCCTACCCCGCCTTCCCTCCACTACAGATTTATACACTCTCGAAGTCACTCTGTCTCGTTCCATTCTCTCTACATGTCCAAACCACCTCAACAACCCCTCCTCAGCTCTCTGGACAATCGTTTTGGTAATCCCGCACCTCCTCCTAATTTCCAAACTCCGAATTCTCTGCATTATATTCACACCACACATTGACCTCAGACATGACATCTCCACTGCCTCCAGCCTTCTCCTCGTTGCAACATTCATCACCCATGCTTCACACCCATATAAGAGCGTTGGTATAACTATACTCTCATACATTCCCTCTTTACTTCCATGGACAAGGTTCTTTGTCTCCACAGACTCCGAAGTGCTCCACTCACCCTTTTCCCTCATCAATTCTATGATTCACCTCATCCTTCATAGACCCATCCGCCGACATGTCCACTCCCAAATATCTGAATACATTCACCTCCTCCATACTCTCTCCCTCCAATCTGATATCCAATCTTTCGTCACCTATTCTTTTTGTTATCCTCATCACCTTACTCTTTCCTATATTCACTTTCAATTTTCTTCTTTTACACACCCTACCAAATTCATCCACCAACCTCTGCAGCTTCTCTTCAGAATCTCCCAAAAGCACAGTGTCATCAGCAAAAGCAACTGTGACAACTCCCACTTTGTATTTGCTTCTTTATCTTTTAGCCCAACACCTCTTGCCAAGACCCTCGCATTCACTTCTCTTACAACCCCATCTATAAATATATTGAACAACCACGGTGACATCACACATCCTTGTCTAAGGCCCACTTTTACTGGGAAATAGTCCCCTTCCCTCCTACACACTCTAACCTGAGCCTCACTATCCTCAAAAAAACTCTTCACTGCTTTCAGTAACCTTCCTCCTATTCCATACACCTGCAACATCTGCCACATTGCCCCCCTATCTACCCTATCATACGCCTTTTCCAAATCCATAAATGCCACAAAAACATCTTTACCCTTATCCAAATACTGTTCACCTATATGTTTCACTGTAATGTCCATAACAAACTATTAATAGTAGAAATTCATCATTTGCTCATAAGACTGAGTTGTTCATCCTGTTCTACACAAATTCATCACTAAGCAAGAAGATAATTACAGAAATGTACATGTAAGACATACATGCCTAAGGACTTGCTGTGTTTACATGGCTTGAGTGTTCAGACCCAGGGACCATCAAGGTCTAGGGTCACAACATGGCACTAGGGCATCTTATGGAAGGTCCATCATATTAACAGGAAACCACAGGGTTGTGTTAAAATATATTAACAATGGTAGATGAAAATTTACAGCAATGAAATTAATAGTGAAGCTAGTCACAATAAATGACAAATGCTAAATAGATTTAAGATCTTTAATTGTTGCACATATTTCAAATGACTATATATGTTTTAGACACAAACCAAACATATGTAGATTACAAAAAATGAATAGGGATTGGAGAATTCCCATAACCCAAGGTATAGATTACTTCTGGAATCAAAAGTAGGTCATACATAGGTGGGTCCAATATGACAATCTTGTGCCTATGAAACTCATGGCAATCAGCCAAAATTCTGATAAGCTTCCATAGCTTACTACTAGCTAACATGTCACTCTTTCCCAAAGCTAGTATATATTCCTAAAGCTTTTCCTTAAGCTAGTATATATTCCTAAAGGAAAATTATTGACCAGTGCTCACATTATCCTAGCAATCTGACACACATGACCAGTGCAAGTGCCTGGCACCCCTATTGCCTTGCTCAGAATGGCTTCTGGCTCACTATATATATCAAACACACAGCTCCAAGCAAAATTTTCTTTTAAGAAAATTTCTAGTTTAGATAGTAGTTTTAGGTTAGGCTATAATGTAAAAACAATTAAGTATATCAAAATCTAATCACAGTAGAATGTTAGCTAAGGTTTTCCTATGACACAAGCACCAGTTTACTAGATATTTATGGGTGTGGTCAATAGCATTGACTTCTCTCACCCACTTAATGCATATACTTCTTCCAAAGCACTCCCACACCCAAAATCATAAACCACAGGCTATGTATTGGTGTTCATTGGTGGACCCACCAGTCTGCATACTTATCACACAATCACAAGAGTGGGATAAATAATGGTCATCCTCGCTAATTTTTCCTTGCTTCTTCAGCTTTGGGACATGTATAGTGACACAAGTCTTGCTTGTTTCCACCGAAGATGAACTTTGTAGTCCGTCACTCCATGAAATCATCTGATAAGTTATTTGATACTTTATATAGATGATTGCATTGTATGCCATGTTTACTTTGTGCCCTAAAATGTATGCGGTAGCAGACGAGCAATGCTGGTGACTTCCATCATGCAGAAAAATTACTTAAAAAAAGACACTATCTATATTAAGCATTTGCTGAGATCTGAAGCAACATTTTTAATTTCTTGGAGGAATTTGAGTACATGAAGGCTTAAAGCCAAAGCCAATATACAAATGACATCAGACAACAGGTATATTCACTGAAAGATGTTTAGATTCTAGTGTACAATTTGTATTCTGAAAGTTTATTCTTTGTCTTAGGGATTAAAGTATTCTTTGTCAGTGTCTAGGTGAACTGCAATTTTAATTATCCTTTTATAGTAAACAGGCATTAAATCTAACAAATTAATGAATACATTTGGTTAGTGTCACCACTATCATACACCCACAGCATTTCTGTAACAATGCAGAAGAAAACAAATCCATTTCAATTGCTCAGAACACTTACTGTCATGTGTAGCCACCCTCTCCACATTTTTTTTTTCAGTATTAACCCTTTCTCTGTCGAGACCCCTGATCACGAACTTGCTCTCAGTGTCAAAAAATATTAAAAAAAAAAAAAAAATATTTTGCTTATCAAAATCTTCAGAATATTTTTCTGAGTGTTTTAAAAGAAAAAAAAATTGCTATCAGTATTTACCGAGATATAGGCGTGAAGTTAACAGAAAGTGAACCGTTGACGGCAACATTGGCAACTGCCACTCACTCGGTAATATTATTTTTACTTTTATTATATTTTTTCTTTTCTAATATTTTATTTTTTCAAGTAACTTTTGTGGCCTGTGAGACCAATATAATGCATAATCTATAAATATCCACTCGTTGGTACCAATTGTACCCTGCTGCCAATCCCAGATGCGGTCTGCTGGTGGGTACTGGATATTGACAGGTGGTTGTGCAGGTTGTTATGGTGTGTGAGTGGGTGAAGGTGGCCTTTGTTGTGGATGTGCTGAGTCAGCAGCATGGCTACCAGCCTGGGGTGCCGCTGGTGCCACATGATGCATTGCACCACCACCACCACCTGCTGCTATGTGTATATTATTCATCCCAATTGTAACATTACTCATTACCCATACCATCTTCCCCACCATCCACACCGTCTTCCCCACCACCCACGCTCTCTTCCCCGCCACCCACACCGTTGTCCACACCACCCACACTGTCTTCCCCACCACCCACACTGTCTTCCCCACCACCCACACTGTCTTCCCCACCACCCACACTGTCTTCCCCACCACCCACACTGTCTTCCCCACCACCCACACTCTTCCCCACCACCCACACTGTCTTCCCCACCACCCACACTGTCTTCCCCACCACCCACACTGTCTTCCCCACCATCCTTGCTGGAAATAAGTCATTTTGTCTGACTTTTTTTGAGTTATCCTAGGTTCTCTACACATACGCTGCTATGTATGATAATATTTGTAACTGTATTTGTGTATACCTAAATAAACTTACTTACATGCCATCTTCCCAACCACCCATGCTGTCTTCCCCACCACCCACACCATCTTCCCCACCACCCATGCTGTCTTCCCTTTTCACTATCTGTATCTGGTATCCTGGGCATTGCTTTTGGTCACAAACTCATCAAAACCATGAAATTCATCTTCACTGACACTTCCATCTGTGTTAGAACTATCACTTGGGAAGAGAAGAGTCCCAATTCACCGGGAAGTTTGATATTCCTTTCCGCTAGGCATGGTGAACAAGGCGTACTGAATTGGCACTCCCACAATGCACTGCGGCCTCCCAGATTTTTTTATACTGTGCACACTGAGAACACAGACCCATTCTCTAACATGTAGGTCTATCAGCTTTCTCCCGATAGATTTAAAGTCATTAGAATTTTGGTGCAATATTACGGCACCAACACTGGCTTGCAAGCCGTAATATTACGGCACCGACAGTGAAAGGGTTAATGAAATGCTGAATGTCTCGACTTGGAAATATGTGGTGTGTGTAATGATAAACTCTGATGCATAAAACACTCAAAGTGGCTACACTATTTCCCATATTCCCATATAACGTCTGTTTCTCTTTTAAATTACAGTGGACCCCCGAGTTTCGTAAAAACTTCACTCCTGAAGTCTGCTCAAGTGCCATTACCGAACGAATTTACTCCCTTAAGGAAAAATTTCACGTAGGTTAGTCTATTTCAGACCCCAAAAAATACACTTCCACAAGAACTTACAAAATTATACTTTCATAATTGCACGATTTCCGGGGTATTCGTTAACCGAGGGTCCACTGTATATAAATCTGTTGATCATCCAAAGTTTTTGTATTACAGTATCTGAACCCCCCATAAATAAGATAATGAAGTGTCTACTTGCTTACATAACTTGTATTTGCTATACTTTTTTATTAGTAGCCATAAGGTAGGACATCCATCTCTATATCTCCTTTTACAATGGAGAAAATAAGTTAAAGGAAGTTCTTTTCATTAAGCTGCTTATCAGAGAATATTATTTTAACTAAAATTTGATTTTGAAACTTATTCAAATACTGAAGTAAAATAATCATCAGTGGTTTATTGCTGATTATAGATAATAGAAAAATCTTTCCTAGACAGTATCTCCGCCCAAAGAGCCAAAAGCCATGTTTTAGCTGCGCATGGAATGTGCCCAAAATTTGTTGTCCCAAAATCGAAGGGGTCTGGATTATTAAGTCAGTATTCTAATTAAATGTATTTTACAAGTGGAATGGTTCCAAATTAAAAAAAAATTATCTTAATTTTTTTTTCATTTAATATGTACACAGCATAATGCCTCTGATTTTTAGACAGATAAGTTCCACCAGCTTTCAGTCTTGACCCCTTCATGTATTTTCATCCTCATATCCAATATTCCTGTGTGCTATTTTGTTCTTATTGTCTGGATCTACTTACTGATTGAGTCAGTGTGTTCTATAACTTTGTGTTGATGTACCAGGCTTGGTAAACAGCACACATATATTGTATGTTTTTGTGGTGAACATGCTTATTTAACAGTAGGTGCAAGACAAGATTAATGCAAGTATATTAAAATATTTGTTTAATATAAGATATCATCATTTATATTTACACTATGTTCAAAACCTTTTGCTAAATGACACTGTACATTGCTATAATATCTGTTTATTAAGCTTGATGTATAACATTTAGAAATAATTCTGTGTATAGTAAATGCATCTCTTTTTAAAGATAATTTAGAATATCATGATCATTGGGTAACAGCAGTGGTTCTTTATCCCCAAGATCATGACTCAATTTTGTTATCAATCCATTTTGAGTGGGTCACCAAGGGTCTCTTGTAACTGGGAGAGTTTTACAGCCCAGGTCACACATGCTCAGCTATAGAAGTCTGAATTATATGCCTTTAATAACAGCACAGCACAGTGTGTTTTACTCGACAATGGTCAACTGTTCATGTAGTTTTTGTGAGAATATATTGCCATGGTTACATATTCAGTTGAATAAGTTATGATATATATTCTGTTAAAAAAATGGTAAAACACAATACAGAGATATGCTTCTCTATCTCAGATTCATGGACAGCACTAATTGTGGGGATGTTGATAAGTACTTCAAATAATCCACTTAGGTGTTATCTCAAAATGATTGGAGACCAAGCATTTTTAAGTCAATAAAGAGTACATGGTATTGTTGTTGCGTTCGCCGGTACATCCGGCCCGGGTCTTCTCCAAATGGTGACCTGGCATTGGCCCCCTGGGTAGAGGGTGTCGGTCATCTTCTTTCTTTCTTTCTTGCTGTGGCTCCCCATGATGGGGAGTGTCTTCTCACGTCGCATCTTCATCAGAGTACATGGTAAATACTGTAGAGGTATTTATAGTTGGGAGAACAGGTGACAAGGCGTCATGAGGTGTAAACCTCCTGACCTGAGTATGTCAGGTCAGGAGGGTGGTGTGTGATGAGAAGCATGTGAGCTAGGGGTCCCCCAACTGGAAACCTTCCTGATTCATGGTGATGGTGTCTGTGGTATTTTCCACAATTAACTTTGGTCGTCATCATCATCCACTTAATGTGTGAAACTGTTATAGTGCAAAAACACAGATATTGTTGAGGTTATTGGTCTGACAAGCATATTTGTGTTCATATAAGCATGTAGACAAATCCCTTGCCTTATCACCTACATATACTTTATTGCAACCACTACATGGGATGGTGTCGATGCCTTCATTATCCTCAGGGCGGGAGAATGTAATGTTAGAGGTGACAGTGGTAGTGACATAACTAGCTTTTTTCAAATAAACTGGAAGCCTTTTCAGGTACTGTGGAAGCAAGATTAAAAAATGGTTACTGCTGGTGTTGATTCTTGGAGTGTTAATTATTCTCTGTGTTCTCATACAATCCTGTATGAAAGTGGTAGAAAAATGTAAACTGTGGAAGATCTTCACGATTTTAAGACACTCATCTTCCAGGAAATAAGGGCTGCAGAGTCTGAGAGCCCTTAAAAAAAAAGAAACTCAACAGCACATCTCTCTTGCTCCCAGTGGAGTTGAAACTAGAAATGAATGAAATCATTTGGTTGGTGGAATTTTACTACAGTGGACCCCCGGTGTTCGTCCATTTTTCGTGACAGAATGCTGCTCAAGTGCCATTACCAACAGAATTTATTCCCTTAAGAAATAATGTAAAGTAGACTAGTCCTTTTAGACCCCCAAAACTACACTTATAAAAGCATTTAAATAAATACACTTACATAAAAGGGAGTGTTTTGAGCAGGACGAACACCGGGGGTCCACTGTACACTCTAAATTGAAGGGAGTTGTTTGTGTTGTTTTTGTGTATAAGGATGGCAAGGAAAGGAAGAGTGTTATTGAACTGTGTTGGTGTAAGTTTACTAATACGTATAGTAACATAGTTCAGGAACTCGGAATTGCTGGATTCCATAGGATAGGTGGATAATGCTTCTTCCAGTTGGCTTCAAACTTTTAGGGATGGTGTTTTTCAGTCAGAAGGCTCTCATTGTTATTGGGCTGTAAAAGTCCCAATTTGCAAATTTTGTTACACAAATTATTATATTTAATTTCCATTCAGTACCTATGATGCTTCTCATGATAAAAATTATATTCTATAAGTTTTGGTTGTATAGGTGCAAATTTGCTAATATACTAAAAATTAAAAAAAAAAAAAACTTTGAATTGTTGGAGTCAATGTGATAACTAGAAAGTGCCTCATCTGGCCGGCTTCAAGCTTTTGACACTGGTATTTCTTACTTAGTGGAAGATTTAACGTTTACTGGGCTTTGTGATCTCAGATTTGCTAATTATATATCAATATGCATACAGTGCTAGTCACAGCATTATGCCGGGTGAGTGCCCCAGCATAATGCCGTGATGAAAATCAAAGGCCTACCATACAGGGGGGTCTTTTTTCGTTAGTGCATTATACCGGGTAGCAGCCATTAGCATGACGTCACAGCCTGCTGCCACACTCCACAGTAACTCCTCAGTGCTTACATGGCTGCTGTGGTGAGAGGAAGTGTTGCACTTTTGTCTCTCATCCGTCCCATTTTTTGTCTGGTGTTCCCTTTGGTTTTGGGGCTATACATGTTTGATTATGGGTAAAAGGAAGTCTTTAACACCTGAAACTATAGCTCAAATCATAGGGCTTCACAAAGCTGGGCACCAGACAAAAGAAATAGTGGAGAATGTTGGTGTGTGTGAGCATTCAGTGAGGAACTGGGTGCAGCATTTCAAGGCTGGTGGCGGTGTCGAGTTACCGTCTGCCAAACCTCGGCCTGGCCCCTCGAAGAAGACATCTGTTTGTACCTTAACTGTGTTAAAGAAGCAGTTAGAGAGTACACATAAGATAACTGCTAGAGAATGAAAAAAAAGAACCCACATCTTCTCTCAGAAGTGTGTGTAAGAACTGTTAACAGACGTGTGTCAGAACTGGGCTACAGTAGTCACCACCAGGTTAAGAAACCAATCCTCTCCAAGCCACAGAAGAAACGTAGGCTGGATTATGCAAAGAAATATCTTCACTGGACTCCTCAACAGTGGTTTGAAGTACTTTGGAGTGATGAAGCAACCTTCACCGTCACCTGTAACCATAGGGGACATGTGTACCAGCCCAGAGGTAGTGACCCGCTAGACCAACACTACCCCTGTGGGACCACCAAACACCCAGACTCGCTCATGGTTTGGGGTGTTAAGTGCTCAGTGTGTTGGTGAACTCGTTGTGCTTCCCAAAAACCAGTATATATGAACCAGTATAATTACCTGGAGTTATTGTGTGTGAATTTACCTGAGGTGTTTGACAAGTGTGGGGCTACGGTTTTTGTGCAGGACGGTGCACTGTGTCATACCGCTTAATGACTGTGGCTTAATGACTGTGAAGTGAGGTTCTTTAATGACTGGCCAGGCAATTCCCCAGACCTAAACCCTGTTGAGAACCTCTGGTCAATAGTGAAACAAAGTTTACTGGGCAAGGATACAAGTTCCATCCCATGGCAGGAGGCTGCTTTACATGAGGCATGGAATAATATACCTCCCAAACCCTCTAGAATTTGTGAGAGAGTCTTCCTACATGGCTGAGGGATGTGATTAAGAGTAAAGGATGCAGCACCAAGTATTAAAACCTCAGTAAGTGTGCAAATATATATATCTTTCATGGTATGTGTTTGTGTTTTGGTACGTGTGTGGGGGAGGGGGCAGCATAATGCCATGACTAGCACTGTATCAGTTCACATATACACAAGCATTGACTCAAGAGCAAAGGCATAAAACTAATTTCTCCAGTAAAGACTAGTGCCAGAAAACTAAAAAAAAGGCAAATGTGGTCCCTATATATAAGCGGGACAGACAAGATGCACTACACTGTAGGCTGGTAACTAATATGCCTAATGTCAAAAGTTCTGGAAAAGGTACAAGGGAAAAGGATATTAGAAAGAGCACTTGGTGAGGATATTCTTTACATAAAACCAGCATGGATTTAGAGATGAAAAATCCTGTCTTACAAATTTACTTTAGTTCTGTAAGAGGGCTAGACGGGCTGCATCTTCTCGGACTGCGGGAAATAATTTGATACAGTGGACCCCCGAGTTTCGTAAACCCCGGAAATCGTACAATTATGTAAGTATAATATTGTAAGTGCTTTTGTAAGTGTATTTTTGGGGGTCTGAAATGGACTAACCTACTTGACATTTTTTCTTAAGGGAGTAAATTCGTTCGGTAATGGCACTTGAGCTGGCTTCTGGAATGAAGTTTTTACGAAACTCGGGGGTCCACTGTATGGTACAACACCAGAGATAAGTCCAGAAACTGGAGGAACAAGCAGAGTTAAAAGGCAGTGTTCCAGTGTGTCAGGAAGTGCCTGAATTACAGAAAGCAGAATGGGGATTTTCTTTCTTTTTGGGTCACCCTGCCTCGGTGGGAGACAGCCGACTTGTTGAAAAAAAAATGTAGATGTGTAAAAATGATGAGGAGGGGTAGAGATAGTGAAATATTTAATATTAATTACTTACAAGTTTAAATATCACTTAAATTTCCTGAAAGAAAGGATGCTCTTTTAATGAATTAAATACATGTATGTGAAACATTATGAAGAGAAATAGTGTATGTTTACTGTGCAAGGAGAGTTCCTGGAGACCAACAGTGGGATGCAGTGGTTGTCCTCTTAATGCTAAATTTTTCTCTCCATAAAACATGCTCTAGTCTAGTACATAATTTTATATTTAACATACATGTATAGTGGTACTTCGAGTTTCGAACATCTCCCAACTTGAACAATTATGTAAGTGTATTATTGTAAGTGCTTTTGTAAGTGTATTTTTGGGGGTCTGAAACAGACTAATCTAATTTACATTATTCCATATGTGAACAAATTCATTCGGTAACGGCACTCGAATAGCCTTCTGGAACGAATTATGGCCAAAACTTGAGGTACAGTACCACTGTACATTACTGTATTAAAGGATATTTTTTCATTACTATATGTAAAGTAAGGTTTCTACAAAGCAGAAGTGATATAAGGAGGATGGAGTAAATGGAGAGTAAAAGAGAAGTTAGGAAAGTGGTGAGAGAGTGTAAAAGGAGGGCAAATGAGAGATTGAGTGAGGTTCTGTCAACAAATTTTGCTGAGAATTAAAAAAAGTTATGGAGTGAGATTAAAAGATTGAGAAAGCCTAGGGACAGAAATGTTAAAAGTAGGTGGGGGATGTAGTTTGTAGTGGTTGGTACTTTTGTTCAATAAATGTTTGAAAGAGGGGTAGATACCTACGGATTGACAGGATGCACATAGTTCCTTTGTATAAAGGAAAGGGGAACAAACAAAAGAGTGTAAAAATTATACGGGAATAAGCCTGTTGAGTATTTCAGGTAAAGTGTACTAAAGTTATTACTGAAAGAATTAAGGGTAAGATGGAAAGCAGTATCGCTGATGAGCAAGGAGGCTTTAGGAAGGGTAGGGGATGTGTATACCAAGTGTTAACTTTGAAGCCTATAAGTTAACAATACTTAGATAAAGGTGAAGTTTTCATTGCATTCGTGGATTTAGAAAAGTCGTATGATAGGGTGGACAGGGAAGCAGTGTGGCAGATGTTGCAAGTGTATGGAATAGGTGTTAGGTTACTGAAAGCAGTTAAGAGTTTTTATGAGAATAGTTAGGCTCAAGTTAGGGTATGTAGGAAACAGGAACACTGTTTCCCATTAAAGGTAGGCCTTAGACAGGGATGCATGATGTCATCATGGTATTAGGGAGAGGTGTGGAATTAAAATATGCAGAAACTAATACAAAGTGGGAGTTGTCACAGTTCCTTTTTGCCATTGACACTGCTTTTTAGAGATTCTGAAGAGAACTTGAAAAGGTTAGTGGATGAATTTGGGAGGGTATGTAAAAGAAAGATTTTAAAAGTGAACATTAGGAAAGAGCAAGGTAATGAGGGTAACAAATTATTTAGGTAATGGAAGACTGGATATCAGATTGGAAGGAGGGAGTATGGAGGAAGTGAATGTGTTCAGATATTTGGGACTGGACTTGTCGGCAAATGGGTCTATGAAAGACTGAGTGAACCATAAAATTGATGAAGAAAAAAAGGTGGATGGTGCATTGAGGTATCTGTGGAGACAAAGAACATTATCCATGGAGGCAAATAGGAAAAATGTATTAGAGTATAATAATGGTGCCATCTTATATGAGAGTGAAGTATGGGTTGTGAATGTTGCAGTAAGGAGGAGACTGGAGGCAATGGAAATGTTGTATCTGAGGGCACTCTGTGGTGTAAATATTATGCAGAAAATTCGTAGCTTGGAGATTAAGAGATGCTGGTTTACTAAAAGTATTTAGCTAGAGGGGCCGAGGAGGGATTGTTTAGGTGGATTGAACATTTCGAGAGGATGGAGCAAAATAGGATGACTTGCAGTGTGTATAAATCTGTAATGAAGGGAAGGTGGGGTAGGAGTTGCCCTAGGAAAGGATGGAAGAAGGGGATAAAGGAGGTTTTGTGTGTGAGGGGCTTGGACATCCAGCAAGCATGTGTCAGCATGTTAGATAGGAATGAGTGAAGGCAAATGGTTTCTGGGGCTTAGAGTTGTTGGAGTGTGAGCAAAGTAACATTTTGTGAAGAGATTTGGAGAAACCGGTTAGCCAGACTTGAATCCCAGAGATGGGAAGTATAGTGCCTATACTCTGAAGGAGGGGTGAGGATATTTGGAGTTTGGAGAGGCATCTGAACTGTAGTATCTCATGCCTCTAGCAAAACAGTGATGGAGTGAATGATGGTGCAAGTGTTTCTTCTTTTTTGAGTCACTTTATCTCGATGGAAGACAGTTGGTGTATTAAAAAAGAAAATGTAAAGTAAGACCTCTTGTAGTGTGCACTCATGTAGCACTTTTTCAATAGAATGCTATTCATATTTATATTAAAAATACTAGTATGCAGTTTTGCACGAGTTTGTGCTATAAAAGTTTTAAGAAGGTGGTTCAAGCATATAAGCGTTTCTATTCTTCTGAATAGGAAAACTTACATGCCTGAGCCACCTGGGTAAAGTCAGTTGCTAACTCTAACTCAATACAGTGTTTACTATAGTGACAGTCTTAACCTCAACAGTTAATAGACACAGTCATCAGCTGATAAAACATCCCAATCATTTACTGTTCAGTAGTTACATAACCATCTCCAAACACTTCTTTATCAACATGCAAGAGAACAAGGAATCAGCAAGAGAGCAAGGGATATAAGGTAAGATAAAATTCTTCCATATCAGTATTGTAAATGAGGAAATTGTATAGTGATATGTATGAGTGGTGTCAGCCAATTTAACAGGTGAATAATGGCCATCTGCTGAGCAAACACTATTTCCAAACACTTCTATATCAACAAGCAAGAGAGAAAAAGAATTTAAGGTAGGATAAACTCTTTCTTGTTACCTTTTTTCTTAGCTTATTTTTTTTAACACGGCTGTCTCCCACTGAGGCAGGGTGATCCAAAAAAGAAACACCTTCACCATCATTCACACATAATTACGTGTGATTATAATCGCTGTCTTTGCAGAGGCGCTCAAATACAACAGTATAGATGTCACTCCAAACAGCCAATATCCAAAACCCCTCCTTTAAAGTGCAGGTATTGTACTTCCCACCTCCAGGAATCAAGTCCAGCTAACTGATTTCCCTGAATCCCTTCACAAAATATTACCCTGCTCTCACACTCCAACAGCTCATCAGGTCCCAAAAACCATTCATCTCCATTCACTCCTATCTAACACGCTCACACGTGCCTGTTGCATGTCCAAGCCCCTTGCACACAAAACCTCTTTTACCCCATCCTTCCATCCTTTTCTAGGATGACCTCTACCCCCTCCTCCTCTCCACTACAGATTTATACACCCACCAAGTCATCCTATTTTGCTCTATCCTCTCTAAATGATCAAAACACTTCAAAAACCCCTCTTCAGCCCTCTAAATAATACTTTTAGTAACTCCACACCTCCTCCTAATTTCCACACTACGAATTTCTGCATAATATTTATACCACACATTACCCTTAGACATGACATCTCCACTGCCTCCAGCCTCTTCCTTGCTGCAACATTTACAATCCATTCGTCACACCCATATAGTGTTAATGTCAGAAATTCAGTCCTCACTTTACATGAGGGTCTACAATATGTTCATTGGTATCATAAAAAAAATGCAGATTTTAAAATATATTTATTAATTTACCTTTGTTAATGTGGAAAATTTTTATGTTAAATTCATTATACCTCTAAACTTTTCATAATTTTTTCACAAGCACCTTATTACTATGGAGACTTGCAAGGTGAGATGCATTTGAGAATTAAAGGTAAAACTCACTTGATTAATTTATGACTGGGATAGGACTGAATGTCCTTTTAGTTTTAAGCCAGAGTGCCTAACAGTATTTATTCATGAGTGAATCTAGACACTTTTGATTTAATAGGTGAATTAAAAATAGCATAGAACACCTTTAATTAAAGAGGTGTTTTGAATAGTATATGCTTAGCTTTTTTACTTCACCCAGTAATTGCATGATAATTTTATTCTTAAATTATATAGTAGTTTATTCCATTTTTATGTAACTAACATAATGGCATGATATTCTATTATATGTAGATTTTAATGCCTATTTTGTTTAAAACTAAATCACCTACATTCTGAATCATATGTAGTTCATAACTACATAACATTAAGTTCGTAACTAAAAATGTGTTGTGACAAATGTTTTGCCTGGTTAGATTTAACAGATTTATTCCCAGTTTTGATACTTGGGAAGCAATTCTTATCAATTCATTTAAGGTAATTAATTTATATATTAAGAAACTCATATTATTACATAGATAAATTTTATTTTATTTGTTTTTATTTTTAGAAATGATAAATAGGTTTGATCTAATCACTTATATGTATTTGTTGTATAGAAAAGTCATATTTGTGTTGCCCCTTTTTTTAAATTTACCATAAAACTTCATTTTGAGAGACAAAAAGATTTCTTTCTGTATCAGATGCCATAGGGAAGCCTAGTAGGAATATAAGCATGTCCATATATAGTAATACATACTCTCTTCACATGACTTGTGCTCTCACATCTAGAATATTGTTCAGTGTTCAAGGAAAGCAAGATATCACAAACAGAAATTATGTAGAGATCATTTATTGGCCTCATTGAGCCAATAAGGCCAGTAAATTACTGGAAGGCTTCAAAGTAATTGGAATGTACTCTCTGTAGTAGGGATGAGACATATACCTGATAATACTGTACATGCATGGAAGATACTTGAGGACCGTGTCCCAAACTACACATTACCATAACTATCTGGAGTGAGGGGTATGGGAAGAAATGTAAATTAAATCCAGGGAAAATGAGGGAAGCCACAGGTATAGAACATTGTGTCAACATCCATAGTTCAAGACTGTTAAACCTGCTTCCAGCAGATATCAGAAATATTTCCAGGACAAGTGTAGAAATAAAATGTTCCAAAAGAAACTGGATCTCTACCTTCATAAAGTTCCAGATCAACCAGGTTGTGATGGCTGTGTGAGCTAGTGGCCTCCAGTGACAACCTGGTTGAATAGGCGAAAGAAATCTTTGAACCCAGTCAAGGTTATGTCATTTTCAATACAAGAGGAGTCACACCAATGTTGGAGCTCTTCAAAGCACTTATGCTCTAATCTCTAGAAAATTTTGTCCTCACAGCTTCTGTAGAAAAAGTAACTCAGTGAAAAGTAGGGTTGTCATAATTTTTTCATAAAGAATAGTGTTAACACTTGAGGCCATGACCTAAATGATTTACCAGCACGCATAATAAATATTGCTGAAAGGTAGTCTTCTAGAGAGACTGGACAAGCCCATGCAGGTATCACTAAATCAGGTTGTTTGTGATGGCTATGTAGAACTGTTGGCTTCAGACAGCAACAGCCTATTGCTTAGGTGGAAACCCTGGCTTTTTTCCAGGCTGCAGGAATAGACAACCTCTCAAATCAAATCAGTTATGCCATAGGTAGGGTTTTGAAGCCTTGAACTGCAATATATAATTGTAATAAATACAGTTTGATAAATTTTTAATAGGAAATGTTGTGGGTAATGTCAGTGTTTTTTTGCCGTATAGCATAAATTTAGACGGGGTTACTTTTTAAATAATAGTATAACGAATTTAAATATGCATCATGAAATATAATGTTTTAAGGGATGGTGCTACTGTACTTTCTTTGATTGCCTTCTTTTGATCACCTCATTATCTATATAATATTTATTATTATTTTTACTAATATATTTACACTTTTGCTAAGCAGTTGTTTGGGCTTGTTACAGATCATGGCAGCAGTAATGGACACTTTCCTCATGGTACTCACCCCCTCTCTAATAACCTAGGTACTAATATTTACCTGTTTTTGGTAGTACATATTTTGTGGATTTGGTTTCTATATCTTGATAATTGTTATAAATTTTAGTTACTATAATATTTAGAAAATCCCTCTTTTTGTTCCTACATGTATTAATGTATGTTTTTTCTAAAATGCTTTATAACCATAAGGTATAAAAATAAATTGTTTTAATGTGTATGTGTTTGTGTGTATAACTGACAACATTCACACACATACTTATATTCAGTTGGCAGTGAACTTGGAGGTGTTGCATCTCCGTACAGTTCCCAGGAGCGAGCACATTCCTTCCATTCTCAGAGTGCTGAGTTATTATCCACTGTGCCTAAGTGGGATGCAGGTACTTAATGAAGCTTTCTCAGGCACTTGTGATGCAAAACAAAAAACGTTAATGCTGATTACAAGCAGTAAATAAACCTGTACTTTAATAGATGTTTTTTGAATGCCACAATTTCTATATTTTAACTTTCCTCACAGTGTTTTTGCACTTAATTTAAGCAAGTTAAAAAAAATAATGTTTTAAGGGTATGTTGTGAACTCAGAATGAGACCATTTATAGTAATATTTGTCATTATAAAATGCTGTATGTGTTTGTTATAAAGTAATTGAAAGTTTAAGCTGTGTAGCGCAAGTTCCTGTGAAAACTGTACCTAACTTTTTCCTTACATATCCCCAGCAGACACATGTGATGCTCTCTCTGACAGTTACACCGATGATGAGCTGCCAATGGATCCTTATTCCCACTACAGAGGTTGTTTTGCTGTACCACTGTATAGGAATGGATGGAGACAAATTGGAATGTTGCAGTTTGATATTTGTCTTTCCTGAAGGGGGAAATTTTTGGATTTCATATTTAAAATACAAATTAGAAATATTAAAGGCACTGTTAAAATTCACATTCTTCTGTCACAACAATAGAGTAGAGGTAGATCAAGTAAGATTTTTTGAATCCCAGCTCTTGTAAAGTTCTGTTTAACCCTTTCGGGGTCGGCCCCATACTTCTACCCCATGAGCTCAGCTCACTCGGATAAGCTGTGAGTGGTAAATTTGGGCTTAGAGATGAGAGAATGGGTATGTGCAGTAAGTATGCACGCTATAAAAAAAATCCTGCAGCAAGCAGTGCATAATGGGGAAAAAACTGTGACCATGTTATTGGTTTAAAACAGCAACTTTGTGGTGTATTTTCATACGAGTTTTATGGTTGTACTGTATTCTAAGTTTCTTGGCCTCATTGATAGAACGGAAGATGTATTACAAAAATAGAGATTAAAGTACAGTGGACCCCCGAGTAACGAACACCCCGGAAATCGTACAATTATGTAAGTATAATATTATAAGTGCTTGTGGAAGTGTATTTTTGGGGGTCTGAAATAGACTAACCTACGTGACATTATTCCTTAAGGGAGTAAATTCGTTCGGTAATGGCACTTAAGCAGGCTTCTGGAATGAAGTTTTTACGTTACTCAGGGGTCCACTGTAGAGGTTCCACTGTATAAGAGAGGCCTGGGGGATGTTAATAATAAACAGAGGAAATGATTTTTAGTGCCAGGAATGTCTACATTGTTTATTCTGAACCCTATTTTTAAACTGGTTTCATTACCTTCGGAAAAACATTATCTAACATTTCATAAGTTTATATATATATATATATATATATATATATATATATATATATATATATATATAATATATATATATATATATATATATTATATATATATATATATATATATATATATATATATATATATATATATATATATATATATATATATATATATATATATATATATATATATATATAATATATATATATATAATATATATATAATATATATATATATAATATATATAAATATATATATATATAATATATATATATATATATATATATATAATATATATATATATATATATATATATATATATATATATATATATATAATATATATATATATATATATATATATATATATATATATATATATATATATATAATATATATATATATATATATATAATATATATATATATATATATATATATATATATATATATATATATATATATATATATATATATATATATATATATATATATATATATATATATATATATATATATATATATATATATATATATATATATATATATATATATATATAATATATATATATATATATATATATATATATATAATATATATATATATATATATATATATATATATATATAATATATATATATATATATATATATATATATATATATATATATATATATATATATATATATATATATATATATATATAAAATATATATATATATATATATAATATATATATATATATATATATATATATATATATATATATATATATATATATATATATAATATATATATATATATATATATATATATATATATATATATATATATATATATATATATATATATATATATATATATAATATATATATATATATATATATATATATATATATATATATATATATATATATATATATATAATATATATATAATATATATATATATATATATATATATATATATATATATATATATATATATATATATATATATATATATATATATAATATATATATATATATATATAATATATATATATATATATATATATATATATATATATATATATATATATATATATATATAATATATAATATATATATATATATATATATATATATATATATATATATATATTTTCTTCCACCCTGAGATCAAGTTTGAGGTCAGGAGTCTCAACCCTGAAAGGGCTAATAGAATTCTTTGTTTTGAAAAAATTATACTAGGACACAATTAATCCTATGTGGCAAAAGTTTAATGAACTACTATGCCCATGATAATATGTACTAAATATTTCCATTTACTACTCACTTTTAGGTCAGTTATATATCTTTTAAACCTTTATAGTTTCTAGTTTCCTCTACATTTACTGTATCGGCATCAACGTTGCCCTTGGTATTGTAAAGTAGTCACTAATTACTCAGCCCCTTCTGGGAAATGAGGGAATACATCAGATTTTCATAAAACACCAGATGCACATTTCTTTGCATTTCTGTTTATGCCCTGGTTGGACAAGACCGCCGGATGTTGTTAAAAGCTGAATGACTACTGTACTTGCCAGATAATCAATGATTTACTGTATTACATACCTACATCATTCCCAAACAGCCTTTAAACCTTTTCACCGCATAAGTCACGATAATGAACTGAAGGGTATTTTCTGTCAAGCCTTGCTTGGTTCTCAGACCATAGAATACAGCAAATGATCCTCCATAATAGTTATTGCAAAATAATTGGAATGAAATATCACATTTTGAAATAGGGGTGTGTCAAAGTATTGGTGTCTATTTGATGGCATCTTATTTTTATGGTATCACTATTGGTGAAAAAGTTGCCAATACAGTGGACCCCCGGATTATGTCATTATTTCGTTCCAGAATGCTGTTCAAGTGCCGTTACCGAACGAATTTGTTCCCATAAGGAATAATGTAAATTAGATTGGTCCTTTTAGACCCCAAAAATACACTTTCAAAAGCACTTACAAAAATACACTTACTGTACATAATTGTTCGAGTTTGGAGCAGTACGTAATCCGGGGGTCCACTGTACTGTAAAAATACAGTGGTACCTCGAGTTACAAACTTAATTCGTTCCAGAAGGCTGTTCGAGTGCCGATACCAAACGAATTTGTTCCCATAAGGAATAATGAAAATTAGATTAATCCATTTCAGACCCCCAAAAATACACTTACATAATTGTTCGACTTGGGAGCTGCTCGTAACTCGAGGTATCACTGTATTAATATTACACATGTGCTTAATAATAAAGTAAAAATAAAAGCTAAATATATTAGTTTCATCTTAGATATATGGACAAGTGTAGCTAATTGAGACCTTTATAAGTTTAACTGAACATTGCCTCAGTAAAGAATTTGTTCAGAAAATTCTTGCCCTTAGAACAATGCCATTTCCTGGATTCCACAAAGCAGCACACATCACTTGAGATTATTCAAGAAGCACTGCACAAATTCAACATACCAGCTTCGAAAATTCATTTAATAAGATGGGATAATGGTGCTAATGTTGGCAAAGGAACTGAAGGGACAGGATAAAACAGTTTGCCATGCATTCTATACACTAGTAAACCAGAGGCTCTTCAAGAGCAAAATGAACTGCTAGATATAAAAATTGAAATAGAGAATTTTATGGCAATGGCATTATTATCTAAAGGAAATCCACTAGAGGGGCAGAAAGAAAATATGATAGTTCTCAAAATAGAAGAAATATTTGATTTTTGCCAATATTCCTGAGGATGGTAAGGGCTTCCCTACTTCCCCCTGGTCTGTTTTATGAATTTTTACAAGATCTAATTATTGGGACACTATAAACCATGACAAATCATTCCTGGTTATGTTTTATTATTTGAGAAATAGGATAAATCTTTTATTTTTTGTGAAATAGGAAAGGCTTGGGAAATGATTATTGCACAGAGAAAATGTTTTAGTTGTTTAAATTTGATTTTTTTTAATTTTGCATAAAAAAAAATGAATTCTATACACACACTAGGGTAGTTTTGATAGTTGAATGGGTGGTTTCTTGAACTAAATCGATAGAACATAAGACATACTTGACTCATTGTTGGTCATTTATATTCATGCTGTTTCTTGACTAGCATAGATAACACCGTTGATGCCAATGTAGAAGATGAACAGGGGTAGCTAAAGATGTTAACAAGGTAAGATTTATATATAACTCAGATCAAAGTGAATAAATAGATACAGATATAAGATATTTATTACGTATATGCCCATGTGTTGTATTGATTTATATTTATGGTAAAATATATAAATTTCAATTTTAATAACCAAAATTTTCCCCCAACCTCTCTTCCCCTAATATTCTTAGGTATGCCAAACCAGCTTGAAGATATATTGTCCAAGAAACTGCATTTCAGAAAGCCTTGTTTCTCCTGTATTATATCTGGTAGTTGCCTCTTCGAAAGTGGAATATGAGATTAGAAAATCTCGCCAGTTCCACCCTCCTCGATTGTATAGTCTCTTGATTCTATTCATCCTTTCTTTCAGGAATTCTACTTAAAAGATCTTGTTGAGCTTAAAGATAGAATAAACTGAGCATGCTTTGTCTTACATTTAACAAGCTATGAGCATATTTTAGTAGATATGGCAAATATTGCTTTTGATGTAAAAGTGAGATTGAAATATGACTTAGCATGATTCTTGCTTTCAAATTGTATTTAATTTTATTGACAAAGTAGTGTTCATTATTCTACCTGTTCTGTACTTAATTTTTTCTCTATACAGCATCATACCCCTGATTAACATTCAAAATACTTCCTATTGTTTATGTTAATAACCTGATACTTTAAGTGTTAGATCAGAGTGCAGAGACTGATGCATGGCATGCTGAGTGATGCTCAAACAGGGAATGATCTTTGTAAGTGTTTGTCAGAATGTAATATTCCACAATATTACTAAATTTAAATTTGATTTTTAAATCTCGCTTTCATTTATATAATTTCTTACTTGCAGTTAGGATTTTGTGTGGATTTGTGTTATTACCTATTTTATCTTGCACGTTTGGGAGGAAGGGTGAGCTCTAGCTGTTGGCAGAGTATATTAATTCAACCAAAGGAAGTGTAATAACCATCACATTTACTTTTTTAACTTGTGTATGTAATTTGATTCCACTGTGGTATTTAGTTCACTTCTTTACATCTCGTGTTGAATAAATGTTTTCTGATATTCCTGTGGTTCATTTGAGTGTGCAATTTCCAACTATATTTCATATTTACTTTTCTATTTCACTGAGCTCTTCATTCCATAATCAGGTAGCAGAAACAATGTTTTAGCTCTAATAAAAACTGGCAGTTACAAGAAGTTTCTTCTTCCACATTCTTGAAAAAAAAAAAAACTAGATTTGTAATTAATCCAAAACCCTTCGGGTACCAAACTAGTATAGTATAAGGTTCCTCCCTAGAGACTTTGGATAGTTTTTACATGTCTATTCAGTTCCAAAGAAAATAATGTAGTTTATTTATCATATCCTACAAGGTGATTGGAAGTGCTGTAAACAGACACCTTCCACTTCACTATACAGTAGTCTGTTGGAGTCAGTTTATTAAAGTTCAAATGCACTAGTGTAAAGACAAATTGGAAAGGAAAAACTACAGGAATAAGAACTACAGTATAAGAAATACACAGGAAATTAAAGATAAGTGTATGCTCACTTTAAGTATAAGTTTCTAAGATTGATTTGCCACATTACATATATGAGATGAAAAGAGCAACAAAAATATTGATAAGCAACTGTTTTGGATTTCTGATCCAGAGTCACTAGTCATAGACAAGATTACATCTGTGCTCATTAGACATCCTTGACCATAATCATCCTGGACCATAGTCAGGGCAAAATAAAAGAAAATTTCCTGCTTGCCATATCCTGCAAAAAGGTTAAGACAATACAACATTCACTGGCCTGTGAGTTTTAGGACATGCCTGCCATGGGTTCAAGCTCCATTCGTTATGTGATTTATTTCCTGAGAGGAAAGGGAAGTGCTTCCCTTAGGTTTGAATTTGGATTCCTGTTGAATACTCAAGGGAAAAAACTATACCCATCTTTTATGGATAGGACAGCAAAGTTTCCTCTGAGTCCACTATGCCCAATAAAAACTCTAAAGCACTATTTTTTTCTGTATCGACAGCCAAAGAACTCCCAAAGTCAAAGCATACTAGGGTAAAATCTTATTAAATATGATTTCATAGGGTTCCTAAGTGCCCTTAATTGACATTAAGTTTGGGCACTAAAGGAATAATTTCACCATTCCATCATTGACCCAAGAAAACTAGGGCTACTGTTCAACCAGGTAAGGAAATTTACCATCTCTAATACTCTAGACTTGAGATATTCCAAAGTTCACAACACTACTGCCACTCTAACCCACCCGCAAAAGTCTAATCTTCTAGTAGTACCACATTTCCGAGCACTGTGCATACACCAAGTTTGTAGTCTCTGACATAGCATTTAAGGGCCACCAACACAAATTTGTATTGTACTGCTCTGAGGCACTATTTCTAACAGTTCGCTAGGCCCAACAAAGATAGCATGAGATTTACAACTCCTTGATTGAATAGTTCAAACTTTGGGATAGTTTCATATGTTTTACATATTAAAAAAAAAACAATGATACCCCTTTCAACTTTTCCTTGTGTGGCTTAAGAGTTAGAAAGATACCAGCAGGGCAGTGGAGAGGTTTGCACTAAACTTATGGGCCTTCTGCATAGCATGACTTAACCATGAATATGGCCCACACCAGTATTATAAAGGGAGTATTTCACCTGGCTGGATGAGTTTTTCCACAAGGGCACAGAATACTTTCTAAGGCCTCGCATTGGCATAATGTTACTGGCATAACTATTTCTGTCATTGTTTACAGAAATGTCACTGACTACTTTTTATAATTCTTTGTGGTTTGCAAAGAAATCTGCTGTGCATCCTGGCCATGTAGATTACCCTCAGCAGATCAGAAAAATGCTCTTTATGTTACAGATGTTGAAGGTACTTCAGATACGTATCTTTTCATGGCATCTGTTTTGATAAATGAAAAGCAGTTTTCTGTTCATGTTTCGATGAACCACAGAAACTGCTGGCTCTTCATTCTAGTTTCTATGACTAGTGTGAGAATGGAGCTCTGACCAGTTGGTGTGAGCACTTATTGACTTAGGAAACTGGAATTCATTACAGGATTGGAAGGAGGAATAAGGCATAATTGAGGAAAAGTGGTAAGGTATGAAACTGGTGATTGAGTGTGACTGATAAGCATTGATTCCTATAGAAATTCATCAAACCAAGCTCAGATTTTTTTTAATTCTTCAAACCATAATAATATTGTTCATTTTTGTTTGATTCCATTTTCTTGAGTTGCATAACAGTATAATTTCTTTGTATCTGTCTCCTTTAATATATCAGTATACAGTGGACCCCCGAGTTTCGTAAAAACTTCACTCCTGAAGTCTGCTCAAGCGCCATTACCGAACGAATTTACTCCCTTAAGGAAAAATGTCATGTAGGTTAGTCTATTTCAGACCCCCAAAAATACACTTCCACAAGCACTTACAATATTATACTTACATAATTGTACGGTTTCCGGGGTTTACGAAACTCGGGGGTCCACTGCATTACAGTTTGTTTCTCTGATGTGCATTATTAGCTCTGCTATTTTTCTTTTAGTGTAAAGGTAGAAAGTTGAAAGTGAACATAGATAAGAGTAAGGTGATGAGGGTATCAAACAATTTAGATAAAGAAAAATTGGATATCACATTGGAGAGAGGGAGTATGGAAGAAGTGAATGTTTTCAGATATTTGGGAGTTGACTTGTCAGCGGATGGGTTTATGAAGCATGAGGTTAACCATAGAATTGATGAAGAGAAAAAGGTGAGTGGTGGGAGTGGTGAGTTGTGGAGACAAAAAACGTTATCCATGGAGGCAAAGAAGGGAATGTATGAAAGTATAGTGGTACCAACACTCTAATATGGGTGTGAAGCTTGGGTTGTAAATGCTGCAGCAAGGAGGTGGATGGAGGCAGTGGAGATGTCCTGTCTAAAGGCAATGTGTGGTGTAAATATTTTTTTTTTTTTTTTTATTAACACATCGGCCAATTCCCACCAAGGCAGGGTGGCCCGAAAAATAAAAACTTTCATCATCATTCACTCCATCACTGTCTTGCCAGAGGGATGCTTTACACTACAGTTATAAAACTGCAACATTAACACCCCTCCTTCAGAGTGCCGGCACTGTACTTCCCATCTCCAGAACTCAAGTCCGGCCTGCCGGAGTGTGGAAATTAGGAGGTGTGGAGTTATTAAAAGTATTAGTCAAGAGGGTTGAAGAGAGGTTGTTAGGGTGGTTTGGTCATTTAGAGAGAATGGATCAAAGTAGAATGACTTGGAAAGCGTATAAATCTGTAGGGGAAGGAAGGTAGGGTAGGGGTCGTCCTTGAAAAGGCTGGAGGGAGAGGTAAAGGTTGTTTTGTGGCGAGGGGCTTGGACTTCCAGCAAGCATGTGTGAGCATGTTAGATAGGAGTTAATGGAGACGAATGGTTTTTAGGACCTGACGAGCTGTTGGAGTGAAGGGATTCAGGGAAACCGGTTAGCCGGACTTGAGTCCTGGAAATGGGAAGTATGTACAATGCATGCACTTTAAAGGAGGGGTTTGGAATATTGGCAGTTTGAAGGGATTATGTTTTATGTATTATACAGTGGACCCCCACCTAACGAGCAAAATTCATTCCAGAAGCCTGCTCAAGTGCCATTACCGAACGAATTTACTTCCTTAAGAAATAATGTCACGTAGGTTAGTCTATTTCAGACCCCCAAAAATACACTTCCACAAGCACTTGCAATATTATACTTACATAATTGTACGATTTCCGGGGTGCTCGTTAGGTGGGGGTCCACTGTACTATACAGTGGACCCCCGGTGTTCGTGATTTTTTCGTTCCAGAATGCTGTTCAAGTGCCATTACCAAACGAATTTATTCCCATAAGGAATAATGTAAAGTAGACTAGTCCTTTTAGACCCCCAAAAATACACTTATAAAAGCATTTAAAAAAATACACTTACATAAAAGGGCAAGTTTGGAGCAGGACGAACACCGGGGGTCCACTGTATATCTTTATATATGCTTCTGAACTGTCGTATTTGAGCGCCTCTGCAAAGACAGTGATTATGTATGAGTGCGGTGAAAGTGTTGAATGATGATGAAAGTATTTTCTTTTTGGGGATTTTCTTTCTTTTTGGGTCACCCTGCCTCGGTGGGAGATGGCTGACTTGTTGGGAAAAAAAAAATTGTTTCCTTTTTTCTCTCACCTCTCCTGTTACTTATTTAACATGTTATTTCTAGTAGACCATGATTACTTTTATTTTGGGTTTTCATTGTTTATGAAAATATTTTCCTCTTTTTTAGTAATTTCTAGGTCTAGTATTGATTGTATGTTGTCTTTTCATATTTGTTACTTCTTGAATGTACTGATGCATGAAGAAACTTCTCATTACACTGAGCAATTTGGCTGAACATCTTACTATTCAGGCATAATAGACAACCCAGTATTTCTTTATAGTTTAAATACAACAGTACAGTGTTTTCAGCCTTTTCATAATTTATTTTCAGTGCATTGTGCAGCCCTTCATATTTTTTCAATTTTTAATCTTTTCTATGTGTTGGTAAAAGCTGCAGGAGTTTATCTGGGGTAGATGGAAGGTGGTGTTGGGCTTCGTAAAGGCTGTAGGAGTTTATATGGGGGGGGGTTAAAGGTGGTGTTGAGGTTGTTCCTGGAAGGGTAAATTTAATGGATGGTGTGAGGTTTTGAGTGGCAGAGGCTCAAGCATCCAACAGGCATGTGTGAGCATATTACAGTAGATCAGAGCTTGTGAAAGCAAATGGGTTTTATGAGTGAGGTAATGTTTTGAAGGGTTTCAAGGAAAACTGGGTAACTGGATTTTACTTCTAGAGATGGGAAGCACACTACCTGCATTCTGAAGGATGGACAAGGATGTTATTGTTCAGAGGGTCATTTGAATTGTGATGCCTGTACACTTCTGGCAAGACCACTAATAAATGAGTGAAAGTGAGAAAGAATGCGAGTGTGCTTTGTGTGTGTCTTTACCTATTTGTGGTTGCAGGGGTCGATTCACAGCTCCTGTGTGTGTGAGCAAGTGTGAGAATCAGAATTTGTATGTGTTTGAGAGAGCGAGTGCGAGTGATCGTGATGGAGTTTGAGCTAGTATGAGTGTATGAGTAAGCAAGCGTGAGCAAGCAAGTGTGAGCCTGAGCAAATGTGAATGCAAGCGATCAAATGTAAGTGTGATGTAACCATGGTTGTTGAACACATTTATAGATGGGGTTGTAAAAGAAGTAAATCCTAGGGTATTAGGGAGAGGTGTGAGATTAAAATATACAGAATCGAATATAAAATAGGAGTTATCACAGTTGCTCTTTAATGATGACACTGTGCTTTTGGGAGATTCTGAAGAGAGGTTGCAAAGCTTGGTGGATGAATTTGGGAAGGTATGTAAAGGAAAGAAATTAAAAGTGAGTATAGGAAAGAACAAGGTAATGAGGGTAACCAATAAGTTAGATAATGAAAGATTGGATATCATATTAGAAGGAGGAAGTGATTGTGTTCAGTTATATGGGAGTGGATTTGTCTGTGGATGTGTATATGAAAGTTGAGGTGAACCACAGTAATTGAAGGTAAAAAAAAGGTGGGTGGTGCACTGAGGAATCTGTGGAGACAAAGAACATTATCCGTGAAGACAAAGAGGGAAAATGTATGAAAGTATAGTGGTACCAAAACTCTTATATGAGTGTGAAGCATGGGTTGAGAATGATGTTGCAGTGAGGAAGAGGCTGGAGGCAGTGGAGATGTTGTGTCTGAGGGCAATGTGTGGTGTGAATATTATACAGAGAATTCATAGCCTGGAGATTAGGAGGTGAGAAGTTACTAAAACTACTACAGTGGACCCTCGGTTTTCGTGCACCTCCAAACTCGAACAATTATGTAAGTGTATTTTCGTAAGTGCTTTTGTAAGTGTACTTTTGGGGGGTCTGAAGGAGGAAGTGATTGTGTTCAGTTATATGGGAGTGGATTTGTCTGTGGATGTGTATATGAAAGTTGAGGTGAACCACAGTAATTGAAGGTAAAAAAAAGGTGGGTGGTGCACTGAGGAATCTGTGGAGACAAAGAACATTATCCGTGAAGACAAAGAGGGAAAATGTATGAAAGTATAGTGGTACCAAAACTCTTATATGAGTGTGAAGCATGGGTTGAGAATGATGTTGCAGTGAGGAAGAGGCTGGAGGCAGTGGAGATGTTGTGTCTGAGGGCAATGTGTGGTGTGAATATTATACAGAGAATTCATAGCCTGGAGATTAGGAGGTGAGAAGTTACTAAAACTACTACAGTGGACCCTCGGTTTTCGTGCACCTCCAAACTCGAACAATTATGTAAGTGTATTTTCGTAAGTGCTTTTGTAAGTGTACTTTTGGGGGGTCTGAAATGACTAATCTAATTTACATTTATCCTTATGCTTATATCTCACACTAACTTCCTCCTCCCTTAGTTTATACACTTTCACCTCTTTTACTTTCTGTTGACATTTTCCTTTTGTCCCATCTTCCTCTTATTCTAACTGTAGCTACAACTAAATAATGATCCGATATATCCGTTGCCCCTCTATAAACATGTACATCCTGAAGCCTACCCATCAACCTTTTATCCACCAATACATAATCTAACAAACTACTTTCATTACATGCTATATAATACCTTGTATACTTATTTATCCTCTTTTTCATAAAATATGTATTACTTATTACCAAACCTCTTTCTACACATAGCTCAATTAAAGGCTCTCCATTTTCATTTACCCCTGGCACCCCAAATTTACCTGCTACTCCCTCCACAACATTTTTACTCACTTTAGCATTGAAATCCCCAACCGCAAGTATATGGAATCACAAAAGCATGCTTTACTCATTTAAATTTTAACATTTTTATGTAATCTAATACCAAACTTAGTTTTACACACATTGCATATTCAAAAGCTGTGCATGCCTGTAAGTGGAATTTCATATGATTCAAGATTTTTTTATTATCGTACGTATTTGTAATTGTATTTAAGCTGTAGCATTGAACTTGACAGATCAGGCACCACCCCGGCCACCTCTCCCAGGGGGAGAGAGAGCACCACCTCGTCCACCTCCTCCAGAGACTGATGATGAAGAAGAGACCAACATGTTCAGTGAGGTTCCACAACCCAACCAACCTATTATGGTAAATCTATTAGTTAATTTATATATATGGTTAACTTTAATGACTATGATTAAATTATGTATTCCTCAAATGAGATTACATGTACTCTCAAATACAATTCAAACATTTCAGTGCTACTTACTGTTCTGATTGATAAACTGAACATCACAAGAGTTTCTTTAGTTCCATTTCTGCATCAGCACCTAGCCTATAACATTACAGTACTGTGCATATTAATTGGGACAATGATGAAATGAGACATTTATTTGGAAAATTAATGTTAATTTGAAAAATACACAGCAATGATATGACCGATGATTTATTTAATAAGAGATATGGCTACTCTTTGCTTTTATAAACATTGCTACATGCTTTGACATAGAATCAACCAATGTTGAACATATTTTAGCAACTTCTTCATTGTGGTACCAGGTCCTAATAACAGCAGCAAAAAGCTTCTCCACAGTTGAACAGTCCTATTTTGCGAGCCTGCATTTGGTTATTGCCCATACAATCTCAATTGGGTTGAGGTCAGGAGAGTTTCAGGCCAATTTAGAATGCTTAGCCCACTTTCTTTCAAGAATGTTAGCATTTTTCTTGAAGTGTGGCATGGAGCAAGATCCTGCTGGAAAATGCCTTCTCCATCAGGAAAGACTCTATCCTCAATGGGAAACAAATGAGTTGCCAGGATTGCCTTGTATTTGTCACTGTTCATCGTTCCCTCAGCAATAACCAGCCGTCCAGGGTCTTTAGCAGTAAAGCTACCCCAAAACCTCTTAGGTGGGTGCTTTGGTGCTTGTTGAATGTGTCCATTCCAAAGAAGTTCTTTTGCTCCATCTCACTACCACTGATCTGTATCCATGTACTTCAGAATGCACCCTGCAGCCGTTTTTTCTTCATAGCAGCAGTCAATAATTGTTTCTTTACTGGCTTTCTGGCAGTTCTGCTAACTTCAAGGTGTCTTCATCAAACAATTGAAGAATCAACATTTATGCTAGCTGAAGCCAAATTGTCTAGATCTTTGCTGGTTTTCTTGGGATCCTTCACACTATTTCTTATGATAACCTTGTCATCATGAGGTGTTGTCTTATGTTTTTTTCTTCCACATCTTCCTCGACGCAGTGCTCCATAATCACCAGTGTCGTCAGTTCTTTTCAGAATCCAACCAACAGCTGACTTTGCTAGGCTCAAATTTTTGGCGATCTGTCTGATACTCAAATCAGCATGTTTTGTAAGAGCTGCAATACTTACACGCTTCCTAGGTATAACATGCATCATGAATTTCAGTAGTAATCATGAACTGAAGGGGAGAATTTGGCAAAAACCACATTCACTCACAGAACACACTTGCAGGAATAGCCTTACAAAACAACAGCTGTTGTAGCATTGATGAGAGTCACAGGGTACCACCACAGCTTCTGGAAAGAAAAGAACCCAAACTACATTAATTGAGCCGGAGACTAAGACATATTATGAGATAATCACAAAGTTTACTCCTGTCCCAATTAATTTGCATACTACTGTATTGGCTTTGTCTTAATGATTCAGTAACCACAATAATGAGTTGTTTACACATTGACTTCGGTCACAAACATTACAATGAATATATACGTATAATGCTGAATTTTTACATTCATGGGAGGAGTGCTAAACCCATAGTAATTATACAGCATATGGGGGAATGGGAGGGAATCAGGTTTAATCCAGGGAAAGGGCGAATAGGTCCAATTCCTTGAATCACATAGCTACTTGAGGGGATTTAATGTTACACTGCTCAAAGAACTAGCAGATGTGCTCTGTTGATTAAGAGTGTTACAATGGTTCTGTTATTTACCCACTCACTGGAGGCTCTTGATGCTTGTGATAGCTCTTGATCCAAGGAATTGAACTTGTCCTCCCATTTCTTGGATTGAACTTCATTGTTTCCCATTCCCTAGGCACTGTATGACCCCTATAGGTTTAGGATTTCTCCCTAAACATAATAATTTGAGTTATGGTAGGCAGAGTTAGGGCACTGTTTCATAAGTTCACTGATGCTCAGAATTCAAATGATTCACAGAAATAAATTATCCCAGCATTTATTTTTCTGCTAGATGGCAGCTCATGGTCTTCATCAAGAAGTCAAGCAGTGGTCATCACGGGACAATCACATCATTGTAGCTGCAAAGAAAATGGCATTGCTAATGGCCCAGCTGTCTCAACTTGTACGGGGCGAAGGTGGCACCAAAAAGGATCTCATTGCATGCGCTAAAGCTATTGCAGAGGCTTCGGAAGAAGTAACACGTTTAGCAAAGGATCTAGCAAGAGAATGTACTGATAAGCGCATGAGAACGGTAAGATTTATACACTGCAGTTTGTTTTCCATATGTCTGTGTATGTATGATGTACTATACATGTTTAGTATCCTCTATTACTGGCTATAAATCCATCTGAGCTACAAGATGGGAGTAAAGGGAAATATTTCACTGCAATAATTATGTTTTTTATGTAACCCCAGGTATAAGTCTAGGGTTTTTTCTGTAGTAGCCATGAACACATGCAATGTTTTTATATCTCAAAGGAAACTTGTGATAATGTTTATATATAAATTGTTTATCATAATGAGAATCACAAGTATAAATGGTTGGAGCTGAATTAGGGGTATCGGCTAATTTTATTAGTATCAATGTCAGCCTAAAATTGATTATCAGAAAAAATTTTGGTATTTACCCATCCCTAGACTGAATTACCTGTTTCCTGTATAACAGTCAACACATAGGGCAAAAATGTGAAGAAACTGGTGATAACATTTATATAAATTGTGTATCACCCCCAGGAGTTCTGGTTATCTATGTGAGAGTTCGTCATTGGCGATATCATGTTATCATACTGATAAATTAACTTCCAGATTTACAGTATTAATGCAAACTTTGTACTATACCAAATTCATGTACAATGTGCCTTAGTTTAATAGTTATACAGGTACAACATCGATTTTCCGGACACTGATGGTCCGGAACCACACAAATCTACGAGCAGGAACTTGAAATTCCCGCGGAAGTGTATTTACCATCAAACTGTACGTCACTTATCTAACCCCAAGACCAAGGAATACTGCGCTCTCTAAAGGCTGAAAAATCAGTAATCCGGAAAGACTTTGGAACCAAAGGTCCAGAAAATCGATGTTGCACCTGTACTTACATTTTGTAATAAACAAGTGCTGTGTGAGGCTGGGCTGCTGCTATGTAAGGTTCACTTACAGTATCTACCGCCCTCCCTTCCTTTGTTTGTCTTCAGTTAAAATGTAAAGAAAATTATATGATATAGATACTGTTTTGTTTCACTTTTGTGAAATAATACAATATCTGTAGGAAAATATGCAGAAAAAAAAGCTTAAATTTTCCTCATTTAATTTTTAATTGATTGAGTGTAATAGCAAGCAAAAAGCAAGCATTTTCATGCATTATGATTCTTTTTAGTTGTACTTCTTCAGTAATCTTAAGACAATATCGGCAGTCCAGTTGTGCTCTAATTGATGGTCTGCTTCACTGCCAATAAACATGCCACAGCATTGCTCTCACATACAGCTCTTAGCATTGTGTTGTGAATGATGAAGTCTGGGAACATGTTGTGGATAGTTGTGAAATATTAGGATATGTTGTGGAGGTTTATGAAGTGTAATGGTGTTAAGTGGTGAGCAGTGGAAGTTGATGGTGAGTGTTGGAATGTATGGCATATGGGTGGTACTGCAAGCATTGATCCTATATAGTCACCAGTAATGTGGGAATTATCTTAAGTTTTTGTATCCAGAATCTGCTGCAAGTTTGTGAACGTATCCCAACCATTGGAACTCAGCTCAAGATCCTGTCAACTGTAAAAGCAACAATGCTTGGGGCTCAAGGTAGGTTTCTTAACGTGTGTGTAATCATTTTATTTGAGTGATCAATGAAATAGACTGTTATGATTTTCTATTTATGCTAGGAGTATGTAAGTGAATTTTATATATCTAAAAAAGTTTACTTTGGAGAAACAATAGGACAGAAGGAAGTAAAATTTAAGATAGCATTGTTTAATACACAACATTGCTTTTAAATGATTACTCTGGACAAATAATTAGGGAACTTAGTTATATCCTCTTTGTTTCTTCAAAATAAGTGTTTTATTTGCATATGCTAAGCTTAGTTTATTAAGCTATCAACATGTTTTAACTCGTAGCTTAAACCAAAGTGCTACTCCTTCCCATTAATTAATATTTTTTAACACACACTGTTACATGTTTGTTACAATTTCTCATAACTTCTTTGTATCACAATAATATAAATAAACAAAAATATATACCATAATGAGATACAGTAGACCCCTGGTTTTCATCCTTAATCCGTTCCAGTGTCGTGTGGGTATTGGGAGAGGTAAATATGGTTGTAAGTAAACTCACGCATGGATGGTGAAGTAGATATATTACGTGAGAGAGGAATAGTAACCCAGCCACCTCTTGTCCAGTCGTAGGTCTAAAGGGAAGTGAGGCCGATGCCCGGGAGGACGCTTCTCACATGCGTGGGTATTGTGATGTCACATGCAAAGGGACCAGCTGTATAAACTAAGATGAACACTAATACACTACACAAGTGTATATATAATACTGACACGACACCAGAAGGTCGGCCGAAATCCGAAATGGACAAAAACCAAAGTAATATTTCCCATAAGAAATAATGTAAATCCAATTAATCCGTTTCAGACACCCAAAAATTTTAACAAAAAATAAATTTTATAGAGAGTAACTATAGTGATGCAGCTCTTCAGTGGTTAGCTCTTCCCTGTGGTTGTCCACCAACTCTTCCTCATCCTGGCAACTCGCATCGAACCGCATGGACTTCCCCAAAGCCACAGTAGGCGTAGGGTTGTCAAGTTTACACTAACTTATATTAAGTTAGTAATAGAACTAGGCATTAAAAAACACAATAAAAAGTAAAATACATACACAGTACATTCATTACTTACCTTAAAATATTTGTAATCTTAATGTAGGGCGAGAGGTGAGTAGTATTTATTTGTAGTCCCAGGCGGATGTAATCCGCCTTGGCTATACGTACCATCGACATACCATGTTCACTGAGTTTAATCGTTTCTAACAACTACCTTTAGATGCCATCATAAACAAAGGAAGAAGTAATGAATAATTCATGCTGTGAATTGTAAACAAAAGCGTTATGTTTTAAGGGCGGTGACTGGGCCAGACGCAGAGTCATACAGTTTTCCCTAAAGCTGGACCATCGACTCACCCCTCGATAGCATGTTTATTTACTATGTAACGTGTGTCTTATATAATTTTGAAGAAAATGTCATAGATGGATTAATGAAAATGTCTATATTAACCTAAAATATGACATTTAATGTGCCCAAGAGTGATTATTATTAAACATACATTGCATGTTTATATGCTATGTAATGTGTTTTTTGTCTAATTTTGAAGAAAATATCATGGATGGATTTATGAAAATGTCTATATTAACCTAAAATAAGACATTTAATGTGCCCAAGAGTGAATCACAAATGTATGAGCAGCCCAGGAGCACACGTCTGGTACCGACGTTTTCCGAGCGGATGTACGAAACCCAGGGGAAAATTTTGCTGAAAAAAGTGCTCGAAATCCGAATTGTACGATTTCCGCACCGGATGAAAAACGGGGGTCCACTGTATTATATATTTATTCTAGGGGTTGATCTCACGCTAAAATTGAGCCAGTAATTATTTATATAGAACAACGTCATAATCAAATGACAATAATGTGAAGTTTCATAAAGTTTTTATAACTTGGTACAAAGAGGTTTGGATACATGTTAAACATGTTATTTTTTGTTCGTTGTTTGTACTGTATCATGTTCATATGTTTGTTATTATTAGCAGGAATTCATGTCCTTTAAAAAAGATTTTTATGGCATTCTCGATATATGGCATCATAGTCATTGCTTGGTTAATACCAAAGGGATTTTCAGTTTAAATTACATTTTTTGTATAAAGTATAAACGTAACTGTAATTACCTACTTGTAGTTACAAGAGCAGAGTGAAGCACGTGGTGTCATATCCTCTCGAAATAATTTGTCATTTCTTTATAGTTTCAAAGGTATATAGTATTTGATCAGGGCTTTAGCCTTTATGGAGGTTTTGTGGGCAAGGGATTTCCAGCAAGCATGCGTGAGCATGTTAGATAGGAGTGAATGGATACGAATGGATTTTGGGACCTGACAAGCTGTTGGAGTGTGAGCAGGGTAATATTTTGTGAAAGAATTCAGGGAAACCGGTTAGATGGACTTGAGTCTTAGAAATGGGAAATACAACGCATGCACTTTAAAGGAGGGGTTTGGGATATTGGCAGTTTGGAGGGACTTCTGAACTGTTGTATCTGAGCGCCTCTGCAAAAACAGTGATTATGTATGAGTGATGATGAAAGTATTTTTCTTTCTTTTTGGGTCACCCCGCCTCAGTGGGAAATGGCTGGTGTGTTAAAAAACAAAAAAGTGTGTGGGAGAGTGTGCGTGTATACGTACATAGTCACCTATTTGTGGTTGCAGGGATTGAGTCATAGCTCCTGGCCCCGCCTCTTCACTGGTCGCTACTAGGTCCCCTCTCTCCCTACTCCATGAGCTGTATCATACCTCATCTTAAAACTATGTATGGTTCCTGCCTCCACTACGCCACTTGCCAGACTGTTCCACTTCCTGAAAACTCTATGACTAAAGAAATACTTCCTAACATCCCTATGACTCATCCGAGTCTTCAACTTCCAATTGTGACCCCTTGTTTCTGCGTCCCATCTCTGGAGCATCCTGTCTCTGTCCACCTTGTCAATTCCTCGCAGTATTTTGTATATTGTTATCATGTCTCCCTTGAACCTCCTGTCCTCCAGTGTCACCAGGCCGATTACCCTTAACCTTTCTTCGAAGGACATTTCCCTTAGCTCTGGAACTAGTCTTGTTGCAAACCTTTGCACTTTCTCTAATTTCTTGACATGCTTGGCCAGGTGTGGGTTCCAAACTGGTGCTGCATACTCCAGTATGGGCCTGACCTACACGGTGTGCAGAGTCTTGAACGATTCCAGGCACCCATATGCTGCAGCAGTTATCTGGTTGATGTGCACCTCAGGAGATGTGCTTGGTATTATACTCACCCCAAGATCCTTTTCCTTGAGTGAGGTTTGCAGTCTTTGGCCACCTAGCCCATACTCGGTCTGCGGTCTTCTTTGCCCTTCCCTGATTTTCATGACTTTACATTTGGCGGGGTTAAATTCAAGGAGCCAGTTGTTGGACCAGGCTTGCAGCCTGTCCAGGTCTCTTTGTAGTCCTGTCTGATCTTCATCAGATCTAATTCTCTTCATTAGCTTAACATCATCTGCAAACAGGGACACCTCTGAGTCTATCCCTTCCGTCATGTCATTCACATATACCAAAAATAGCACTGGTCCTAGGAACCCCGTTCGTCACAGGCGCCTACTCCGACACCTCATCACATACCATGACTCATTGTTGCCTCCCTGTCAGGTATTCTCTGATCCATTGCAGTGCCCTTCCTGTTATGTGTGCCTGATCCTCTAGCTTTTGCACTAATCTCTTGTGAGGAACTGTCGAAGGGCTTCTTGCAGTCCAAGAAAATGCTGTACCCACCCCTCTCTCTCGTGTCTTACTGCATTTACTGTACCTTGTCATAAAACTCTAGTAGGTTTGTGACACAGGATTTTTCTTCCCTGAATCCGTGCTGGTTGTCGTTTATAAGCTTATTCCGTTCTAGGTACTCCACCACTCTCCTCCTGACTTTGCATACTATACATGTCAGTGACACTCGTCTGTAGTTTAGTGTCTCATGTCTGTCTCCTTTCTTAAAAATGGGGACTACATTTGCCGTCTTCCATACCTCAGGTATTTGCCCAGTTGCAACAGAAAGATGTTGTCCGGTCCCACCGCCTTTGAGGTATTAATTTCATTTAGCAGCTTCTTCACCTCCTCCTCGGTTGTGTGTATCTCATCCAGCACTTGTTGGTATATACCTTGTTGGTGTACCCTCCTGTTCTGACTTCCCAAAGTCCTGTCTGTCTCCACTGTAAATACTTCCTTAAATCTCATGTTGAGCTCCTCACATACGTGGTCGTTTCTTGTGAGCTCCCGACCTTCCTTCCTCAGCCTGATTACCTGGTCCTTGACTGTTGTCTATACAACAGCTTCGGGTCAGACTTGACTTTCGATGCTATGTTGTTTTCATAATGTCGCTGGGCCTCCCTCCTTATCTGTGCCTACTCATTTCTGGCTCTTCGACTAATCTCTTTATTTTCCTGGGTCCTTTGTCTTCTGTACTTTTTCCATTCTCTGACGCACTTAGTTTTTGCCTCCCTACACCTTTGGGTAAACCAGGGTCTCGTTCTGGTCTTCCCGTATTTCTGTTTTCCTTGGGAACAAACCTCTCCTCTGCCTCCTTGCATTTTGTTGTCACGTAGTCCATCATTTCGTTTATTGATTTTCCTACCAGTTCTCCTTCCCACTGAACCTCCTGTAGGAAGTTCCCCATGCCTGTGTAGTCTCCCCTTTTGTAGTTTGGCTTCACCCATCTTTCTCCTGTTCCCTTTCCACTTGTAACTCTACTATGTGTTCAACGCTCAGAACCATGTGATCACTAGCTCCGCGGGGCCTTTCATATGTAATATCTTTGATGTTCGAACTACTCAGGGTGAATACGTGTGTGTGTGAGTGTGCGTGCGTATGAGTGTGCGTGCGTGCATGCGCGTGCGCGTGCGTGCGTGTGTGTGTGTGTGTGTGAGTGTGTGTGAGAGAGTGAGTGAGTGTGTGTGTGAGAATGAGTGAGTGTGTGTGAGTGTTAGTGTGTGTGTGTGAGAGTGTTAGTGTGTGTGTGAGTGTTAGTGTGAGAGTGAGTGTGTGAGAGTGTGTGTGTGAGAGTGAGTGAGAGTGTGTGTGTGAGAGTGAGTGAGTGAGTGTGTGTGTGTGTGTGTGAGGGAGGGAGACGGTAGAAAGTTGAAAGTGAATTTGAGATAAGAGTAAGGTGATGAGGGTATCAAACAGTTTAGATAAAGAAAAATTGGATATCACATTGGAGGGTGGGAGTATGAAAGAAGTGAATATTTTCAGATACAGTGGTACCCCGACTTACGATGGTCCCCAAACACACCCTTTTATGTAAGTTGATTTTTTTAAATGCTTTTGTAAGTGTAATTTTGGGGGTCTAAAAGGACTAGTCTATTTTACATCATTTCTTATGGAGATAAATTCGTTTGGTAATGGCACTTGAACAGCATTCTGGAATGAAAAAATATTGTAAGTCGGGGTACCACTGTATTTGGGAGTTGACTTGTCAGCAGATGGGTTTATGAAAGATGAGGTAAACCATAGAATTGATGAAAAAAGGTGAGTGGTCCATTGAGGTATTTGTGGAGACAAAGAACGTTATCCATGGAGGCAATGAAAGGAATGTATGAGAGTATAGTGGCACCAACACTCTTATATGGGTGTGAGGTATGGGTTGTAAATGCTGCAGCGAGAAGGCGGCTGGAGGCAGTGGAGATGTCGTGTGTAAGGGCAATGTGTGGTGTAAATATTATGTAGAGGATTCGTAGTGTGGAAATTAGGAGGAGGTGTGGAGTTACTAAAAGTATTAGGCAGAGAGCTGAAGAGGGGTTGTTGAGGTGGTTTGGCCATTAAGAGAGAATGGAACAAAGTAGAATGACTTGGAGAGCGTATAAATCTATTGAGGAAGGAAGGCAGGGTAGGGGTCATCCCTGAAAATGTTGGAGGGAGGGGGTAAAGGAGGTTTTGTGGGCGAGGGGCTTGGACTTCCAGCAAGCGTGTGTAAGCGTGTTAGATAGGAGTGATTGGAGACGAATAGTTTTTGGGACCTGATGAGCTGTTGGAGTGTGAGCAGGGTAATATTTTGTGAAGGGATTCAGGGAAACTTGTTAGCCGGACTTAATAATAATATCATCATCTTTATTTACTACAAGTACATGTACAATTTATACAGGCCTATCTGACATCAATGACATACTTCTATATAGAAAGCCCCTTGCTATGCTGAGCATTTCGGGCAAATTAGGTCAGTGTCTCAGGGTGCGACCCACACCAGTTGACTAACACCCAGGTACCCATTTTACACTGATGGGTGAACATAGACAACAGGTGTAAAGAAACACGCCCAATGTTTCTACCCAGACTGGAAATTGAATAGAGACCCTCACCGTGTGAAGCGAGTCCTGGAAATGGGAAGTACAATGCCTGCACTTTAAAGGAGGGGTTTAGGATATTGGCAGTTTGGAGGGACATCTAAACTGTTGTATCTGAGTGCCTTTGCCAAGACAGTGATTATGTATGAGTGATGGTGAAAATGTTGAATGATGATGAAAGTTTTTTCTTTCTATTTGTTTTTTTCTTTCATTTTTGGTCACCCTGCCTCGGTCGGAAACATCCGTTGTGTATTTTAACATGTTGGCCGTTTCCCACCGAGGCAGGGTGACTCCCAAAAAAAGACACTTTCATCATCATTCAACACTTTCACCATCACTCATACATAATCACTGTCTTTGCAGAGCCACTCAGATATAACAGCTTAGACGTCCCTCCAAACTGCCAATATCCCAAACCCCTCCTTTAACCCTTTGACTGTCGCAACCCCCAATCCTAGAGTGTCTCTCAGTGTCGCAAAATATTTAGAAAAAAAAATTTCTTATGAAATGATAGAGAATCTTTTCCCGATGCTAATGACACCAAAAGTACAAAATTTGATGGAAAACTTACGGAATTACGCTCTCGCGAAGTTAGCAATCTCAGCGATATTTACACATCGGCGATTTTGCCCACTTTGAGCCCTATTTTCGGCCAATTCCATTGTTCCAGTCAACCAAACTCATAGCTATTTCTTTAGAAGTCCATTTGTTCTATCGATTGAATACAAGAAACTGCCCATTTACAGATTTCAACTACCAAATAAAGTGGTCAGAAATTGGCAATTTGGCCAATTTCACGCAAATTAAAAAATATGCCAATTTCAAAATAGGGTCCAGAATGAACAATGCAGACATTCCTGGCACTAAAATAACATTTTCTGTTAATCAATCATGTTTCCAGGCCCCTCTTATATTACTCTTGCTTTCTATTTTGAATTTTTATTCACACAAAAAATAGAAGATTTACTGTAATGCAGACTACTGCATTATTGTAATAATTGTATAAATAATGTCAACCCATTCGTGACTGCGTATTAGAATGGCTAGTTGGACATTTATTGGGCAATGATGTCATTTGTTTACTCTTGAACATCGGCAAAAATCGAACATTTCCGTTACTTTGAGCTCCATTTCAAGGTCCTTTTCATAGTGAAACCAATCAAAATCATCTTTATTTCTATAATGTCTTCCATTCTATCAAATGAGACCACGAAAACGAGAATACAACCATAAATACTATACGAAAATACACCTCAAAGTCGGCATTTTAATCCAAAAACACGGTCAGTTTTTTTTTCTCATTATGCCCTGTGTGCTGCAGGATTTTTTTTTATACTGCGCACACTGACCACACAGACCCATTCTCTCACATGTGGGCCTACCAGCTTTCTCCTGCTTGATTTGAAGCCGCTAGAATTTTTGAGTATACGTGTATATACGTCAAACACATTGGTACCCCGAGTTTCGTACTGCTCCCAACTCAAACAATTACATAAGTGTATTATTGTAAGTGCTTTTGTAAGTGTATTTTTGGGGGTCTAAAACGGACTAATCTAATTTACATTATTCCTTGTGGGAACAAATTCGTTCGGTAACGGTACTCGAACAGCCTTCTGGAACGAATAAAGTACGAAATTCGGGGTACCACTGTACGACCGAAACAGTCAAAGGGTTAAAGTGCACGCATTGTACTTCCCATTTCCAAGACTCAAGTCTGGCTAACCGGTTTCCCTGAATCCCTTCACAAAATATTACCCTGCTCACACTCCAACAGCTCGTCAGGTCCCAAAAACCATTATAGTTTCCATTCACTTCTAACACGCTCACGCATGCTTGCTGGAAGTCCAAGCCCCTCGCCCACAAAACAACCTTTACCCCCTCAACCACCTCAAGAGCCCCTCTTCAGCCCTCTGACTAATACTTTTAGTAACTCCACACCACCTCCTAATTTCCACACTACGAATTCTCTGCATAATATTTACACCACACATTGCCCTTAGACACGACATCTGCACTGCCTCCTTGCTGCAGCATTTACAACCCATGCTTCTCACCTATATATATATATATACATGTACAGTGGACCCTCGGTTAACGAATACCCCGGAAATCGTGCAATTATGTAAGTATAATTTTGTAAGTTCTTGTGGAAGTGTATTTTTGGGGGTCTGAAATAGACTAACCTACGTGAAATTTTTCCTTAAGGGAGTAAATTCGTTCGGTAATGGCACTTGAGCAGACTTCAGGAGTGAAGTTTTTACGAAACTCGGGGGTCCACTGTATATATAAAGTATTAATTATGAAATATTAATATATAATAAATTAAGGCCAGCTACAACACCATTCAGCAGTGGTGTTAAGTTCTTTTTGCTTGTAAGTTAGGCTTATAGGACTAGACCCCAAGCTGATGTTAACTGAATGATAGTCTGTTTGAGGTATAGCCACCCCAACCAAGAATTTATTTAGGTTATAAGCCTGTTAACAGGTTAAATAGTGAAGATGAGCCACCACAAGTATAGCTTTGCTCCTGCAATTACAAATTGGTAATACAGTACAGAATGACCATCACTAATCCAGCATCATCGGGACCTGTAGGGTGCTGGATTACAGAGAGGTTAGGTTAGAATACACTAAACCCAATGGCGATATTTACGCATCAGAGATTTCACCCACTTTACGCCCTATTTTTGGCCCATTCCATTGTTCCAGTCTACCAACTCATAGCTATTTCACTAGTATTCCTTCTATTCTGTCAATTGAGTACAAGAAACCACCCATTCAATAAAGTGGTCAGAAATTGCTAATTTGGCCAATTTTCAAACAAATTTCAAGAGATGCTATTTTCAAAATAGGGTCCACAATAAACAATGCAGACATTCCTGGCACTAAAATAACATTTTCTCTGTTCATTAGTCATGTCTCCAGGCCCCTCTTATAATACACTTGCTTTCCATTTTGAATTTTTATTCACACAAAAAATAGAAGATTTACTGTTGTGCAGATTACTACATTATTGTAATACTTGTATAAATAATGTCAACCCATTCCGGACTATGTATTAGACCGACCAGTTGGACATGTATTGGACGGTGGCGTCATTTGTTTACTCTTGAACATCGGCAAAAATCGAACATTTCCTCTACTTCAAGCTCAATTTCAAGGTACTTTCCCTCATGAAACCAATGAAAATCATATTTATTTCTATAAGATATCTTCCATTCTATCAAATGAGACAAAAAAAAACGAGAATACATCCATAAAAACCTATCCAAATACACCACGAAGTCGCTGTTTTACACCAAAAACAATGGTCGCAGTTTTTTCTCATTATGCACTGCGTGCTGCAGATTTTTTTTTATATAGTGCATACTTACCACACACATCTTTTCTCTCATATGTAGTCCCAAATTTACCGGTCACAGCTTATCTTAGTGAGGTGAGCTCATGGCAACCGACAGTGGCTTCAAAGCCACCTTATCTTTTATGGACAATGTACAGTTTATGTGCTTTACACAACAAGAAGCATTTCTTTTACTCGTTGGAACCATGGGTAGGGCTAAAAGTGAGCAGGTTATAACAATAAATGGAGAAAAGGAAATTGGAATGAGTTATGCAGCAAGTAGCGCCACCAAACAGTAGCAGCAGGTTGGTGTGGCGACCCTGGAAATTTGAAATTATGTTAGCCGAAATTAGTGCCGGATTACTGATGTAACCAGATTACTGATTGCTGGATTAGTGATGGCCGACCTGTACTATTTTCTCTTGGAGGCCATTATATATTATTCAACATCTAGTCAAGATTTCCTGTTATCTTTTCTACATTGTTTTTATTGTGCTAACCATCTTCATTAATTTAGTATATGGTCCTCCAATTTTATTTTCATTTGACCCTCAAATTGTACCACTGAATATAAAGGACTGGATCTTTTTGTATCCAGTTAGGTTCTGAGGTTAATTGATACTGGGTGTGTTTTTACATAAATTTGGCATAACATTCAAATAAAAGTGTAACAAACACTTGGCATAAGATATTCAAATTGGCTATAAAAAATAGGTTTTGTTCTTATAATGTAGTCATAATAAAAAAATAAAATGTTCTATTCTACATATAACCATTAAAAATTAATATGTAAATATGATATACCAAGCTCAGTCCTGTTACTTTTCATTCCTGTTCCCTATCTAATTTCTGTATTGTTACTTCATATTTTGCAAACCGTTAAACTGAAAATCCCTGAGGCATTAAATAAAAAAGTTGGGAAAAAATATATGTACACAATTGAACACAATAGTACTGTATAAACATAATGAATAAAATTCTCACAACTCTTGAAACTGTGTCAAATGTTTTTACATTTGGATAGTTTTAATTGAGACAATGAAAATGTAGTGCCTTTGTTAAGTTGCCGATAGTTGTTTTTAATAATATTTTTGCTCTGCATTAATAATAAAATAGACACTGACTTGCTTATCTTGTACAGTTGAAGTCCAATTATTTCTATATTTGAGACTATTCAAATATTCTTGTTTACATTTTGTTATACAGCTGTTCTTAATATTAATTTTTCAATGTTACATTTCATTTCATTTAAATTCAGGTAACCAAATATTTATATATACTATATAGAAATTAATAATACCTGATTACATATTTTATTATTCCTTAAAATCAGGAATTTTTTGCATTAAAATAATTAGGTATAGCTTTGTTTAATTTTTTTGTGAAACATATAATTAAACATGTAAAGATATTGGAGTGATATACATACTGTAGCTGAAAACAGTGCTTTCAATAGACCATTAAAATGTAATAAAGTGAGTAAAAAATGTACAAGATTATTGGTAAGAAATTTAATTTATATTTCATAAATTAAAAAACAAAAGGCAGTTTATAGATATCTGCTTACAAAAAAATAATTATTAAATAAAACATAGCTACACACAAAATAATTGGACTTTTCTGTATTAATGTCTTTGAAGTTAGTGTCAATGCAAATTACTAAATATAAATTAATAATTATTTTAGTATTTAATTTAATATTAAGTAACTAGTTTTGTAATTATAAATTTAGTTGAGTAGATACATGATATTAATTGTGCTCAGATATATTTAATATAAAATATCTACTTTTTGAATATTGAAATAAAGTAATTGTAATAAAATTGTAGAACACTACACCTCATTATTATGCCCTTTAATTGCTTACAAGGGTTTTATTGTGTACATACAAGCTTTTTTCTTCATTGCTTCTCTTTCCATCTCATAACACAGAGTGCTTCCCTCGACGTGATTCGGAGATCGGTAAAGACGATGTGTTGATTGCCTGTTATGTGGATGCCCCTCACTTATATTGAAATTTCATCCCTGCCCGTACTAGACTGTTGCCTTCTCATCTTGGTTATTGGCATGCTTTTTTTGTAATTTGATTCTTGCTAGCCTGTTTCATATATATATATATATACATATAGTATATATAAAATATAATATTTGTTTTAATTAAGTAAATAATAAACATAAGAAGTATATAACAAGAACATTAAAAAAGCCTGCCACTATCCTAACTTATATTCATATGCAAAACCATCATCGCAGTACTCCTTCCTAATAGCTAATTGACCAATGCCCCTTTGTAAAATCTCTGGTACTGTAAATGTTCCTTTAAGGATGTTAAGTATTTGAAGTACTGTACATTAATTATTCACAGAATGCTTAATTTTTAATGAGTTTGTACTATTGTTTTTAATAGACAATCTAATATGTAGTTACTACTACAGTACTGTGACGCATGATATTAGTGAAACATGTAGGAAATGAATGGTAAAAGTTTGAATAAGTAGGGTACAACAGTGCATGGAAAATTAATGAATATTAATTCACACATATTAAAGTCAACCAAGCTAAGCACAGTATCACAGCTTTATTTCACAGCATGTTTCAGAACTAAGAGTGATGAACTTTATATTTTTACATAACTATGATGTTACAAGAAATTGTGAATTCACTTGCTGCATTCATACAAAATAGTAAAAACTGACTTTATTTATTTTATCAGGAAATATATTAGTTATTTTTTCCATCTTTGTCAGTATGAGAAAGGTGGCATATAGAAAATAACATTAATTAGGATAACATTTCAGCCTCATCATGCCAGAAATGCCTCATGAACATGGGGCTAAACTCTTTTAAAACATTACAGTATATAGTGCTCAGTAACTAGCTAACAGAAAAATTAATGCTTGCAGTATTCTGGCAAAGTTCAATAATACTAACAAGCACATTTTAACAACAAACCAAGACAGCTGCTTCTTTTTTTGTGACCATGAGACTTCATATCAAGTGGTTTCATTTCATTATAAACTCCACTCCTACAGATTAAAGAAAACCACTTCACTTTAGTATATAAAAGTATGATCTCCATAAGAATGATAAAGCATCTCTTTATTATGTCATCTGTGAAAGATCCCTACCATATTTATCTTGTCTCTTTGTCTACAGTATTGTGTAAATGTGAGTTTTGTTATGAGGAATTTCAAAGTACATAGTATTATCTTAAGTTTTGTCATTGATGTAAATGTAGAATATATATGGTGTATGGTTCATTTTTTCTCTCTGTGATTCATGTTGTGTCAAAGTAGAATGTGGACATTCTTTATTTTAATGAAGATTTATTTACTGTTAAACAATGGCTCATACTTTTCCTTTGTCCTCTCTCGTGCATGCGTGGTGATCCTTTCAGAGATCCTGATCGGATCCAGTAAGTATGGGGCTTAGTGCTTAGAGTGGAGTGGCCTATTTTTATGGGCATTGGTGTAGAATTTGATGGCTAATATTAGTAGCATGATTTTTTTTTTACTAATTCTTGAATGAAAATCCTATAGTTTATAAAAATAACACAGCTAACTTTGTTATTTATATACAGTATTATTAATATATCAGTTATATTGTGAAGATGTAATTGTGTGCATTGTTAAATAGGCAGGGAAGAGCAGTAATAGTTCAGATAGTCTATCCTAAAACACCTTGGGACCTGTGCACTCAAGATTTAGTATGTGTTGTTAATATTTAACATAATCACCCACTATTGTGATTATAGCTTTATTTTTTTGTGGGGTTTGTTGCCTGGTTATGATTTTACAAAAAACACACTTATGTAATTTTTAGGTGATATTTCATAAGCTCTGCCATAAGTAATATATCAGATATGGCTGGCAAAATAATTGTAACTTTAATGTACAGTGAACCCTTGAATTAACGGGCTAACAAGGTAGAGGAGGGTGTATGTTATTGCTGTTTTTCCGTAGGTTCCAAATTATAAAATTGATTTTTCACAATTGTAACATAAATGAACAAAGTTTGGAATCAGCAGACCTGGTCCGTTGATTCAGAAGACAACTGGACACTAAAAATATTGTAACCTGTAAAACAATACAATACTGTACAGGAATTGTAAATAAAGTGAATGAGTTGAAAATACTCTACAATAGTACTGTCATGCCATGTACATTAAAATTAATGTACATGACATGACAGTACGTACTATTGTAGATGGAAATATAAGGTATAAAGTGCAAATCATCTTTAGATAAGTGCACTAATACCCATATTACACATAATTATTTGATGTAATTGTCTTAAAATCAGGATATTAATTTTTAATGCTTAATGAAATCTCTCTCACACGATACTTGTTGTTGCTGGTTAAGGATAGTGGCAACTCAAAATTACTTTTATTCTGAGTCAGAGGAGCTGTAAAGCTCCACTAGTGAAATTGTAAATGGTTGATAAGACGGATATCAGGCATCATTTCATAACATCATATTCTTCACATACTTGTGCCACTGAGATACCCCACTCAGCCTTCCATATTAGTTCTAGTTTCTGCTTATCACTCAAATTCTCACATTTACTTGTGGCACCACCGCTTCATTTAAAAGTCATTGTTAATTGCACTTTACTTACTATGTATGTTAAAAAGTAACACAAAACACTGTAAATCCAGGGAAAATTGATGAGTATCAGACAGTAAACTGATGCAGGCAGCCTATGGCTTGGGAAAAAAATAAAAACAGACAGGTTCTGGACAAAGACACTGACCTGTACTGGGCACAAGTTGGAATCATCAGACTTGGTCTTTTGATTCAGAAGACTACTGAACACTATAGCTATGGACAAAATCCAGAATGTATGGACTTTTTCTATTTTATCCGATGATTCTATTGTTTGCCTGGCCATTTTATTTATCTGTAGTTTCCAAAAAATGGGTGTCCATTAATTAGAGGTTATACTGTGTTGCAAAGGAATTTGTGTTTGTGGAAATGTTCAAAGGCAGTGTGTTTCAGTGTAGTGCATTGCATACTAATGGCTTTCTTTTGTGCCTAACAATCTTCTTTACATGTAAACTACATTATCTGTGCACTACATAAAATAAATAGAAATTTTAATTTGAATACAAGTAAATAACTAAACATGGAGGTTAGTTCAGATAGCTGTCCAAACTATTGATTTGGTATATGGATTTTTTTTATAACAACTTAGAAGTGCAGTAGATCACCACCTTTTGTGCTTCCATCTACTGTGCTTCCTCTTATTTTTTTTTATCTATTTCTATTTCTTCCTCTCACTCTGAAGGTTCCCTGCCTATCATGGTGGCTCTACCTATTTTTAATTTCTATCAGTCTAGTTTCTATGTTAAATTTTAAAAGAAAGATCTTGGCTAGTTTTTTTTTACCAAATTCATTCATACTGTGTGTGTATATATATTTTATTCATATAGAAAGAGCTCTCAAGGGGCTAGTAACCCCTTCTCCTGTATACATTACTAAAGTTAAAAAGAGAAACTTTTGTTTTTCTCTTTGGGCCACCCTGCCTTGGTGGGAAACGGCTGATTTGTTGAAAGAAAGAAGAAGAATAGGGAGCTCTCATTTATTTAGTAGAGATTGATCAGAATCATCAATTTTATATGTACATTTTTGGTAAGGTTGAATTACAGTGGACCCTCACTATTCGAACACTCCAAACTCGCCCTTTTATGTAAGTTTATTATTGTAAGTGCTTTTATAAGTGTATTTTTGGGGGTCTGAAACGGACTAATCTAATTTACATCATTCCTTATGGGAATAAATTTGTTTTGTAACAGCACTTGAACAGCATTCTGGAATGAAGAATGTTCGAAAGTTGGGGGTCCACTGTATTATTAATTATTTCCTCAGTTTTTAACCAAGTGCATCCATATTTAGTGTACGATCATTCTGTGTACAGTAGGGCCCTGTTTTATGGTGTTTCGCCTTAGTGTTCCACTAATACAGACCTTTCAAGTGTTTTAACGTTATTTCATGTTTTATATATACAGTGGTCCCTCGATTTTCGTGCATCTCCAAACTCGAACATTTATGTAAGTGTATTTTCGTAAGTGCTGTTGCAAGTGTATTTTTGGGGTCTGAAATAGACTAACCTATGTGACATTATTTCTTAAGGAAGTAAATTCGTTCGGTAATGGCACTTGAGCAGCATTCTGGAACGAATTTTCGGCGAAAACCGAGGGACCACAGTACTACTCTGATAATTATACTTATGTATACCTGTACCTAAATAAACTTACACATTGTACTGGCATGTAGGTACACATTAAAATCACTAAGAGTGTCTTATTAGTCTTGAGGACGCCATATTAATAATAATAATAATACGCAATAATAATCACTCTGAGGCTCATTAAATGTCGTATATTATGTTAATATAAACATTTTCATTAATCCATCTATATTTTTTTCAAAATTATATAATAAACAGGCTACATAACATATAAACACGATAAATACACTACACAGTAGAATAAATTAACATAAATATGTGATGTTACGTGTATGAACCAAAACCAGACGCTTTCATCTGCTTGTTTACATAACTCCGCTTCTCTCTCTTCTCTCATTTACTCGTTCTCTCTCTCTCTCGTTTATTCGTTTTACCTCGTTTACTCGCCGCTTCCTACATTAAGACTACAAATATTTTAAGGTAAGTAATGAGTGTACTATACGTACAGTGGACCCCCGAGTAATGAACACCCCGGAAATCGTACAATTATGTAAGTATAATATTGTAAGTGCTTTTGTAAGTGTATTTTTGGGGGTCTGAAATGGACTAACCTACTTGACATTATTTCTTAAGGGAGTAAATTCGTTGTAATGGCACTTGAGCAGGCTTCTGGAATGAATTTTGTTCGTTACTTGGGGGTCCACTGTATATGCATTTAATCGCTCTAGAGCACTTTAAATGTCATAGTACAGTGGACCACCGAGTTTCGTAAAAACTTCATTCCAGAAGCCTGCTCAAGTGCCATTACCGAACGAATTTACTCCCTTAAGAAAAAATGTCAAGTAGGTTAGTCCATTTCAGACCCCCAAAAATACACTTACAAAAGCACTTACAATGTTATACTTAAATAATTGTACGATTTCCGGGGTTTACGAAACTCGGGGGTCCACTGTATATTACGTGTGGGTGGTACCTCCCACACCTGACTTCCTACAAATAAATACAACTCACCTCCCACCCTACATTAAGACTACAAATATTTTAAGGTAAGTAATGCATTTTATCGCTCTAGAGGGCTTTAAATGTCGTAGTATATTACGTGTGGGTGGGGTGGGCTAGTTACCATACCTCCCACACCTGACTTCCTACAAATAAATACTACTCACCTCTCACCCTACATTAAAACTACAGATATTTTAAGGTAAGTAATGAGTGTACTGTATATGCATTTTATCGCTCTGGGGTGCTTTAAATGTCAAAGTATATTATGTGTAGGTGGGGTAGCCTGGCTGGCTGCCATACCTCCCACACCTGACTTCTTACAATAAATACTACTCACCTCTCACCCTACATTAAGACTACAAATATTTTAAGGTAAGTAATGAGTATACTGTGTGTGTAATTTACTTTTTATTGTTTTTAAGGCCTAGTTCTATTGCTTACTTAATATATGTTAGTGTAAACTTGTTATCTGGCATTTATATGCATTTATAAGTGGAAAAAAATGGTGTTCTGCTTTCTGGTGATGTCCGCTTTCCAGCAGTAGCCTGGAACCTAACCTGCCCTATAAGTGGGGCCCTACTGTATGTACACAGAGCTCATATTTATTTGGTAGAGATTAGTTAAAAACTGCAGATTTATTACATAGTTGAAAAATGCACAATTGAGGGCCGGCGAGTTGACCGGCCACACACATTGCCCACCATCCCCCAACACTCAACACTATTACTCTATGAAGATTGAGACACTTATGCAACATATGGGAATCTTTATTAAGGAAACGTTTCGCCACACAGTGGCTTCATCAGTCCAATACAAAGCAGAAAGGTGTAAGGAGAGGAGGAGTTTGAGGTAATCAGTCCCTCAGCCTGGAGTCGGTGTTCAGTCCATCAATCTTGTAGAAAGTACAGCATACGGCCGTAGAAGTGGCTTACAGTGGTACCTCGGTTAACGATATTTTTTTGTTCCAGAATGCTGTTCAAGGATGTGTTATCCCATAAGGAATTTATCCACCTAAGGAATAATGTTTTAAAAAAAAAACATAGTCCATTTAGACCGAGGTACCATTAAATTACATACAAAAGCATTTACCATCCACTAGTAAAATAGGTTTCCAAAGGTTGGACAGTACTGACATTTCTTGTTAAGATACCACTGTATATACTGTAGTCAGGTGAGGCGAAGCAGGAGGAGGCGGGATCATAGTGGTACCATCCACTAGTCAAAGTAGGTCTTTGTCCAAAGGTTGGACAAGTACTGAAGAATTTCTTGTATCAAGATCCCATGATGTTGCAGTGTCTGACAGATGTGATAAATGGTTTTGAAAACCGACAAGTTGAAGATTGAGACACTTATGCAACATATGGGAATCTTTATTAATGAAACGTTTCACCACACAGTAGCTTCATCAGTCCAATACAAAGCAGAAAGGTGTAAGGAGAGGAGGAGTTTGAGGTAATCAGTCCCACAGCCTAGAGTCGATGTGTTCAGTCCATCAATCTTGTAGAAATTACAGCATAGCACCGTAGACGTGGCTTATATACTGTAGTTAGGTGAGGCGAAGCAGGAGGAGGCGGGGTCATAGTGGTACCATCCACTAGTCGAAGTAGGTCTTCTGAAGCATCAAATGGTCCCCTATCTGCCAACTGATTCAGAGATACATATTGTTAGAAAGTACTTCATAAGAGTGCATCCACTTTCAATTGCAGAGAAGACCCATTCTGACCACTTGGAGTGGAGATATAGCTTGGCAAAGTTCGTGAAAAAGGGGCACTGAGGAACAACAGAGCTGGCCTCCTTCCTCTCTGAGCTCTGGCAGAACACTGAATCGTTGCATGGTGGGGAACAATGGAGCAAGACGAGCTCAAGTACACAAGCTCCGTTCACTTTTCCTATGGCAGAAATGCAAGTGAAATGTATTCACCAAAATCACGTGTATAGATTTATTTTGCGTTGGAAAAGTAAAGATTTTTTTGTGTGCACTGTAGTGTATTACTGTCTAGATTACATTAAGGAGATGAGGTACTTTCTAACAATATGTATCTCTGAATCAGTTGGCAGATAGGGGGCCATTCTATGCTTCAGACGGAGTTCCGAATCTTTGGGCTTTTTATGCATACTGAGTTTTTACACAAGTTGAGTCAGACATGGGGGATGTCAAAGTTTTTTTGGTCTTGTGTTATGATTGTGTGTTCTGTTGTAACTTTCAAGGGAGAAGTTTCAGAGAAGCGTTTTTATTGGAATTAATTCTCCCCCCCCCCTCTCCCCCTTCTCTTCTCTCTTCTTCCTTTCTTTTTTCTTCATTTCTTCTCTCTTCTTCCTTTCTTCTATTTTCTTCCTTTCTTCTATTTTCTTCCTTTCTTCTCTTCTTCTTTTCTCCTCTCTTCTTCTCTCTTCTCTCTCTTTTTATTTAGTTGGTAGTATGAGTACATATTGTGTATATTAAGTAATTTTAAGCTTTTGAAGAGTGGGGAAGCATGTTGTCTGGCCATCGATTGGGTAATTGTTCGCATAGCGACTTTTTGTTGAGTTATTAATGGTTTTAGGCAATTTGACAAAGTAGATTCCAGGCACAAATACTATAGGTGAAATAAGGATAGATTAGAGTAGTACAATGTAAGTAGTAGTTTCAGATACACAGTATCTTGAAGAGATGCCTATTGTTTTGGGGACCTTCTTAGTTGTGTTGCATTTGGGTATTAAAACTCGAGGTGCAGACCTAAGAATTTTCACTCGGTTTGTCTTACACTGGAAGAACCGCTGATCATTATGTTTAGTTGGATATTTGTAGCTCTGTTTCCAGACATCATGTAGATGGTTTTGTCAGTATTAATAGTGAGTTTATTGGTAGTCATCCATGTAGATATTTTTTGGACTTCCTCATTAATAGTGTTGTTGAAAGAAGTCAGATTTGAGTGGGAGATGACACAAGTTGTGTCATCTGCAAACAGAACAGGTTCAGAGAGATGAAATGTGTTGGGGAGATCATTACTGTACATGAGGAAGAGCAAAGGGCCAAGAACACTGCCATGAGGCACTCCTATGTCGACAGGCCGAGTTGACAAGGTTACGCCATTGATGGAAACATACTGGTGTCTGTGGCTTCTGGATGTACATGCCTTGAAGAGGTTAATGTGGATACTGTAGATGTAGTAAAGAAGTTTTGCATAAAGATGAGGCAAACTAGCCAAAGGAATTTCATGACGCCCTGAGGAAGCGTGTTCTTAGTTCAAGATGCTGGATGTTGCAGTTCACCATATCAAATACTTTCTGCAGGTCTATGAAGAGGTGCAGAGGATATTCATTATTTTCAAGAACTGCATAAAGCAGTTCAATCATTTTTATAATTGCATCATTTGTGCTTTTGAGGGGGTCTAAACCAAACTGGCAGGGGATGAGTATATTGTGAGACACTAGCAAAGAGTAAACTCACTTATGAATTATTTTTTCTAAGATTTTAGATAAAAACAGCAAGTTGGATATTGGCCTATAGGTATTTACCTTAGTTGGATCGCCTCCTTTGTGTATTGGGGTAACCCTTGCTATCTGTCTTAAGCCTTGTTGGGAAAGTTCCAATTTCTAGGGATTTGTTGAACAGTTACAATAGTGGGTGACAGTACATGAGCTGCTTTTTTTGTACATTAGTGGCAGTAAATTAGTTAGGTTTCCTGTCTTGTTTTTCAGTGAGTTTATTATAGTTGTGACCTCAGTAGGATTAGTTGGAGCTAGAGTTGGGAAAACTTTCAGTAAGGTTGCCACTTGCCTGAGTGACCACCACTCTGCCTGTCATACACAAGCAACTCTGTGTATACACACTAAAAATATATATTTTACAGTGTATTCCTAATGTTTCTGTACTGATGACTTGGCAGCTAATTGACCCACATGCAGCTGATAGGCCTCAACCCTAACAAACTAACAGATTTATATTATATTCAAAGTGCTAATCCCAACAAACTGATGAAGTACAAGTGTTACACTAAATTGAGAGAGAGAGATTTATTGTAGCATTTTATGATTCTGTCTATCCTAAAACTGAATTATGAGGGTGAGCAGCATGTAGCACATTTGTTCAGCATGGTCTTCTGTCTTGCTTGGCATCATGGGACATTACCCCAATTCTCCTTCTCCTTTTGGCCTCATTAATGGGGATGTTTCCCCTTTTTGTGAAATTCATCTCCTAGATGCAATTAGAAAGAATCACTATCAGCCCTGTTCTAATGTAGTTTCTGTTGGTAATGTGGTGGTGGCTGTATCACTCCACCTGATGGAAATTGTATTATCTTAGGGCATGCCAGATGACTCTGATAAGACATCGGTTTGCCATTTAGCAGGGCTTCTGGAGGAATATTACTGGAGGTTGCCTGTGGATCCAACTGAAAGCACATGACTCTTGGAATGCTTTCCAATTTGCCCTCTGCCATTATTGCAGTTAGTGTTCTTGTCTACCCAGGCAATTTTGCTAGCCTTGCTAAGTCACTTTTGGAGGTGCCATTCTGGTGTTGTGCACAAGATAGGGTAAGAGATGGTTTCCAAGGAACAACAGCACAACCTGTTGCAGCAGAGATGACCAGGGTTCAGGATGGATATGTAGTTTCTTTTCATAGTTATCATCCTCCTCCTCTATTTTTACCTAATGGTAATTGAGAATTTTGTTTATTCTCTTTGTTCCTAAGTGACTGCAACAACCTCTACCGACCCCTGCATGACATTGTTCCTCTTCAGAGCTTGGAATTACTTTTGGGCAATCCTTTTTCGCCTGAATTTGATTATGGGGTTTTGGTACGTTTGACCCTTGCATGACCTTGACCATGGATCCAGCATCCCCTACAATGCACCAACAATTGGCTGATCATATGCACAAAAGGCAGAGGCTTGAAAACCCACATATCTGCTACACTCATTTCCTTAAACACTTTGTCACATTCTCATGATATGGTGGTGTACAGTATGTGCTTAAATGTCCACTTGTTGAAGAATAGAGAGATGGCAGTATAATAATCTATGTGATATGTCAAGATATACTTTCGTTTTTCCTTTTGGGCCACCCTGCCTCAGTGGGATATGGCCGGTTTGTTGAAAAAAGGAAGGTAGATGTCAAGATGTCTTATTAATGAAAATAAGTTACCAGACATATTAAGCAGATTTCCAAAATTTGTTTGCAACAGATAAGTCAGTTGTAGATGTAAGTCCAGATGTACTCTTGTTAACTCTTTTGGGGCCTAGTTCTTAGCCCTTTTGTGCATCCATATGCTCTTATGCTACCGTCCACAGGATGGATATGGGATGTCCAAAAAACTAGCTGCTTTGATTGCAAAATTTAAAAAAAGTGGTCTGAATTAGAGGACAAATTGTTTTCCATTAAACAAACTCCTGGCCATCATTTTCCCATTGCTTTTAGATAGGCCATCCTATCTATCAGAGAGCATGCAGAATTTACTTTATACATTTTTCAGTGCCCTGATGCAGTTACTTAACTGCCCTCCTGCAGTAAATTTCATCTCTGGCAGACTCCCTCTTATGATTTTTAAACATAAACTAGCCTAGCATACCAACCATGATCTTAATTTTGCACCTTCTTTAACCTCCACCAGCACTGAGTACTGACCTCAAGACTTGAACCTCTGCTCTCTCTGACCCATATGGGTTTAGCACATTTTTGAATATAATATATAATATTCATTAATTAGATTTGCAGTTTTTGTAATAATTATTATAAATTATATGCAGTTTAAAATAATGAAGGAATGGAATGAAAAGTTAAAATTTTTGAACTTACAATATTAGTACCATACATTTAATAAATATTTTTGGGGGTAACTCAGTTTCAGGCCCATTTAAAGAATAGCTGTTAAAGACTGGCATGAAGTTATGCATTATTTATAAATATTTTTCAACAAAGAGGTATTAATATTTATCTTTTGATAGGCTCAGAAGAAGACCAAGAGGCTACAGAGATGTTGGTGGGTAATGCACAGAATCTCATGCAATCAGTAAAGGAGACTGTGCGTGCTGCTGAAGCTGCATCAATCAAGATTCGCACAGATGCTGGAATTAGGCTACGATGGGTCCGCAAACAACCATGGTATCAATATTAAACACACATTTGCTAACATTTTTAGTGATGTATATCATGCAGAAAATTATTCTATATTTGTGTCAGAATACCTACCAAAAATAAATATTTTACACAATTTATCATAGGGTAGAATTTCTGAATACTAAATATAATTGAAAAGAATTAATTTACTTTGGCTAAAAATTATATTAAGTTTTTTATTTTAATGAAAAGATTGAATGCTTTGTTAAAATACATAAATCATTATTTCCATCACTTAAAAAAATATCAGTAGCTGTAAAACTTTACCAACATCGTATATGTAATTTTTATGGATATTAATTACCTTATATTTTTATTTTCCCATTGACCAAAATAATCAATGCTTGTGCATGAAGTGTTTGCCTTCATATTGCTATATAATTTCATAAGACCAGTAAGAGTAATATTTATTACATTTATTTTGCAATAGCATGTTGTAAATAGCAACAGTACCAGTGATACTACTTGCATACATGGCAAAACAAAAAGATTGCAATTATAAACCAAAAAAAGTAACATTGAAAGGATACTGGAGAATATTTCTCCACAAATAGTGAATGGGATCCAGGAGTAAGTAATGTTTGCTACAACTACACTACTGGAAACAAAATATAGATAAACTACACACTAAAGATGGGACAATACAATAGCTGCTAGCATAACACTGCTCTACAACTGCAAATAGGTAATCATAGGTAAGCAATTAAATTATCTCCAAATTTTATTCCTGTAGCCACAAATAGATAATTAAAAATAGGTGCAGTAATTATACACTGTATTTACTCAAGACTGAAAGCACTGGATTGCTCTCATTGTTAGGAGAAAGATAAAATATAACCACAAGAGCTAATAAAGGTATGAGAGAAAACAGGGAAGATATTTTGAAATTTGAACAGGAGGTAAGTTAGGCAAAATGGATAATAGAAATTAACTCACAAATTGATTGACGAATGTAATTGTGACTACGTAAGGTGTTATATTAATAGGGAAGTACTAAACCCCCCAAAATTATATAACATTTGAATGGGAGGTAATTAGGTTTGATTCAAGGAAGGGAAGGGTTACTCTAATACCTTGGATCAAAAGCCCTTCAGTATCAAGGCACCTCCTTGAACGGTAACTACAAATACGTATCTACAGTAATGAGTAATCTATCAGTCATTTTAATTGTAGAAGACATAGATGGGAGGTGAATACCCAAAGAAGTCTGATATATATTTCAAAGAGCATTTTCTAGTGTATGGCAAGTGAAAAGTGGTAAGAGCTGACTAGACTTGGACTTGAAAGTAAGTATAGTAAAAAACCAGTGGGTTTAAAATCAACTGTCAGTTAAGTGAAGGTTATGTGTATAGGTTGCAGTTTAACATCTGGAAAGAATGAGAGATGTGTACTGTATACACAGTACATACAAGAGGAATTGTCTTCCTCCATAATCTCCGAGGCCACTCATATTTGCATTCAGTGTTGCTAAATATTCTCAGGTGTTTATTGATCATTGAAGAGGATATCATAAGGTAACTGAGGTAATATAATATCTTAATGCATTGATTTCTAATCAGTTTTGTTCTGCTGTAATTGAGTATAGTACACACTGCCTTAATATTGTGTAACAAATGCCTGTAAATATTTTGAAAGATTTACAGCTGGCAAAATAATGTAATTAGTTACATTGATCTCTAAACTGGTGGAATGGTAGAAAGAATTAATTAAAAAATAATGTGAAAATTAAAATCTATGATTTTATTTTCAAGGGATTTCCTGGTAATGCTTTGTATCATAAGTTAGTCTTCAACAAATGACTTGATCCATAGTGCTTATTACATGTTCACCTTGCCACATTTATCAAACTGAACATGACTTAAAACTTGTCATATAGTAGCACCTCAATTTATCACAAAAGGTGGTCACTCATGATAGTTGTACCAGGTAACTGTCCAGAATTTGCTTTAAATTGTGCCAAAACAGTTGTCTTCCTTTATGCAGGAGAACTGTATGCAAACTCACATCAAAGATGCTATTTTATGTTAGTAATGCAAAAAAAACTTATTTTGATAGTATGTACAGTAATTATGCAAAGTTTTCTAGACCAGTAGCTAGTCGAGGCATTTTTGTTCCACCCACTTGTGCTGATGCTTTTGTGTGTCTGCACAATACGCCATGTATTGAAAGTCCAGGGATTTATATATTTACACTTACAGTTGCGGGATTAATTTATTCTTATGTCGCCTGATATATTCAGGGAAACACTGCCATATCTATATAATTTGCTGTAAATTTAAAATTTATGGAATATAATGGCTAAATTTAAATAACTTAATGGATAGTATAGGTATCTAATTCAGTAGTATCTATCATCTTAGGAATGCTTCAGAACTTTTGTCTTGGTCTTCATTTAAATATAAGTAATTAGTACAGACTGCTTTTCTGGAGTAGTAGACGTGCAATATTAAACCAGGCATGTCCCTGCCATACACTGTGTAATGAACTGTTACTTCAGATAATGTCAGTCTTGTGACTATCTTGCGCACAACTAACTGATTATTTAGCTTAAGATGTGACTAATGTCTATTTATTTGGTGCTTGAAAGTATTCCATCAAGATAAATTTCTATAAAAAACAATGAAAATTAGTTTAAAATAATTCTGCTCATTGACTTAGGTTTAGGTGGAACTAATAAGGGTATTCATCTTAAGAGCTTGTTGATACATCAGTTTTGATTGTTTGTAATCATTTGAGTGCCTTTATGCTGTAATTAAAATTATTTACCATGATGTGAATAGTCAGACTGTTTTATAAGACTTTATATAAAACCAGAATGAATTTACAAAATTGCAGACCTGTTAATAAAATGGTCAGTCATTAATGTTCCTACTTTAATTCAGATACTGTTATCTATTCATATATCCTTACTCTTGCAATGCTCTAGTGAATTAAGATGCACTTACAATCACATGGATGCCTTACAATGTTGGAGCACTGATGGCCACTGGGAATGGAAGACCTAAATATCATTAAGAGTTATAAATTTGCATTAGTTGTATTTGTATCTTGCTTGATTAGGTATTTTTCACTCTCAGTGACAGTGCTTCTGTCGTCCGCATTTGTGGTTGCACATGTGAAGAGATCTTAGCATGATTACTGAAAATTCAAGTGAATTTCATATTTTGAATTTTACTTGAGGGTCACAGGTCAGTTTATGCTTTGTTCTTTTCAGATTTCTAAGTCCACTTACTGTTTTGGTTGCATTTTAAATCTGTCACCTGCAGATTCTAAATATTTTATAAAAGAAAACTATACTGATTAAATGTTACTAGTGTATATTGTGTTTCACTTTGCAATAAAATTTAAAAAGAAAATTCATAATGGTGAGTTCCACGGGTAGCTACCTATAAGTTAAAGAATGAGGAAAGACATGGACCACACAGATTTGTAAAGGAAGGAGTCAGTAGTAAGAAATTGGGAAACAGAAAGATGAAGTGGACTAAGGGACTTTATGAAGGGGCACTGATTAAAAGCATCCACAATAGCTCCATAGGTTGTCACCCTAGTGGGTTTAGTGCTTAGTTATGATTGTGATAATATAGGTCATAAGATTATGAAGGCCATGAAAACAAACAGGGTATGTTCAACAGCATACAGGCTAGCAACTGGAAGTACCTGGAAGGACCCTCAGACACAAACACAATCCTTGGGAAGTGGTTCCTTATTCTGAATTTTCTAGTACTCTTGACTTTGGGACCACTGGTAACAGTGATGGTCCCAGTTAAAACCCCAACAAACTGTTTTCCATGAAGCTGCAATGAGGTTTCTAGGCATGTCCTTTCACTGCTGTCGGGTATGAGCAGCAGCTCTCTCGTGATTTTGCACTGGGAATAACTCATATAGACACCTGAGGGCAAGATGCCCAGCACTTCTGCAAGACTTTTGGGTCATACTATCAGTTAATCATACTAGTATTAGACTGTCCTATCTACCAGAGCCTTTTTGCACTGACCTTGCCCACCTTTAATGCAAACTCGTTATGACTGACTAGAATTAACCTACTGCACCAATATTTTTTTGCATTTGTGCTAATCCTCAGTTCCACTAACAGCTACTGCTCTTCTACCCCTTTCCCCACCAATGCAGTGCTGTATGACCCATAGGGGTTTAGCATTTTTAACAATATCGCAGTCCCTAATGAATTGCATCAAGCCCTGAAAGAGTACCTTCAGACATAAAGAAATATACCATGTCCCCACTGTCTAGTTTGGACAAGCTCTAGACTGAGCAAAGAGTTATTTTATCAGGTCCTCAGTAAATATAGGAAAAAATCTTAATTAAATTCAACCTATTATGACTCCTTTTAGCAAAGCAAAGTAAATTTTTTCATGACAAAGCAATATACAGTGGACCCCCGGTGTTCGTCCTGCTCAAAACACGCCCTTTTATGTAAGTTTATTTTTTTAAATGCTTCTATAAGTGTAGTTTTGGGGGTCTAAAAGGACTAGTCTACTTTACGTTATTTCTTAAGGGAATAAATTCGGTTGGTAATGGCACTTGAACAGCATTCTGTTACGAAAAATGGACGAACACCGGGGGTCCACTGTAAAAGTAAAAAGAAATTTAACAGTTTGATGAGCTGTAATAAGCAAACCATATAGGAACAGTGAGACTGAAAACCTTTTAAGAAAGTAATACACTATAACTTGTTTTAGACATATAACCTTAATCACCATGAGGAGGCTCAGCCTGAGGAACAAACAACAGCAAATTGTGATGAGGCCCTGATTAAGATGAATGTACCAGCACAAACTATGGAAAAATCATTCACATACACAGAAGATTAAATCTTATGAAAGAACTGAAGTCCATTAATGGCAATTATAAAGTGGTGCCAATTTAATTATTTGGACCAAAAGCACCTGTGCTAATATCTCCTGAAAAAGTAGTAGGAAGCCCAATATTAAAAAAAAAAAATGGACTTAGGATGTGTATTTTCTTCACATTTTATTTTTATTATTAATATATCGGCCATTTCCCACCAAGGCAGGGTGGCCCGAAAAAGAAAAACTTTCATCATTCACTCCATCGTTGTCTTACCAGAGGCATGCTTACACTACAGTTATAAAACTGCAACGTTAACACCCCTCCTTCAGCATTGTATGACCCTAGTGGGTTTAGCACTTGGGTTTGATTATAATAATTCTTCACATTATTTTTTTTATTATAATCCTATACCCACAAGAGTCATCCAGCACTGATATTTTCTTCACAATTGTTGGTAATATGCTATTTGGATCCAACTTGCCCATACATTCACATAGGCTTAGAATAAAATGTGATGTCATAAACATTTTGAAAGTAAAAAATAAAAAATAATTTTATTTTACCAAAGGTAGCCCCTGCAGTCTAATTTTGTTGATGCCTTAGATTACACTGGATGGGACTTACCTTGCCAGGGTGGTTGGTTTAGCGCTTCTATTTGATTATAATAATAATTGCCAGGGTGGCCACTGTGGAGAAAACATGCTTCTATGGTGGATGGACAAGTAAATCAGAAACTTCAGCATGACCCCACCTGAATCACTTGGTTAGTCATGAACAGCGCTGTATAACCCTGGTAGGTTTAGTGCTTCCTTTTGATTATAATAATAATAATGGTTTGTCACGAATCACTCCCTCACAGTCTGGTGGTAGGTTGTGTGCTGGCCAGCGTATGTATATTCATTTACCTGTATGTGAAAAATTTCACTATCAATTGCACTGGTTACTGCCTTTTTACAGAACTCCACTGACTGCACTTCCAGCTAAAGATTCATTCACTGCTTAGAAGCACTACCCCTCAAGGGAGGTTCTCTGATGCTGGTAAGGGGCTCTTGATCTAAGGAATTGGCCTGTACTCCAATTCCTTGAATCAAGATGAATGCCTTCCATTACCCCAGGCACTGCATGACCCCTATGGGTTTAGTGCTTCCTCATGAATGCAATAATAATTAGAAGCACAAAAAATACACTGAAACATATGAAATTCAAATACACTAAATGAACAATACCATTCGCATCACAAAGTTTATGAAAAAAGAACATATCAAAATAGAGACCTTAAAAAACAAAATTAAGTCTATTACCCTCCCTTTCCTTTTTTTTTGAATCTGACTGAATTTTCCTGGTGATATGTAAATCTTATGTGTTTAGTGTTTCCCCATGGTTAGAAAATGATACTTTCAGCACAAAGTTCGAAGCCACGGAATCCTTTGCAGGGTTTCTTTTAATGATTTTTTTTTATAAAATATGGTAAACCCATTTATATGTAATTTATTAACATCTAACACCTCCATCCCTAAAGGCTTAGAAAATTGAGCTTAACTCAAACTTCGTTTTATGAGCTTTATTCGTTATGTTCAGCACATCCCCTGGCCTTGCAGAAAGTCATGATCTTTATAATGTTCTGCTTTAATGGCACGAGTTAGATAGACTTGGTTTTCAATAAAAAGATATTTCTTTTGTTTACCTTTACCTTGGTTTGGTGCACCACAAATAAAAAGTTAATTATTTCCAAGGGGCAATATTTTTAAATAGCAAACAATAAATGGAGAGTTGCACCACTGCCAACACAACACATATACACTTCAAAATCAAATGTCAGTGGCCAATTAACCTTTAAGTTTATGTTACTCTGGGGCACAACATATTTTGGAATGTAGGATGCTGTCATTTCCTAGAAAAAATATTAAACCTTTGCCGAAAATACAAAATTATATCGTATAGAACTAATTTATTTTGCCACAGTGGTGATGCCAAGGGAGTGGAGGCTTGGGGCTTCAGAGTCCACCCCATAGTCTCTTTCAGCTTCTCCATAGCTTTCCCTGTGATGAAAATAATGTTATTTAAAGAATTCTTTGGTATAAATCTCTGCATATATCTGCCACCGACAGGTCAGTCAACAAATTAAACAGACAATATTCAGACAACTGGCACATCACAATAATTATAGAGTTCATAAGCACTGAAACCATGAGATGACTCATTTTTAGAGAAATTTTATATTCTGGAGATAGAATTTAACTGCGGTATCAGAAAGGAAAATGTAAGTGTTAAGCTTATCAGGTGTGACATCTCTTGCAAGATAAAAAAAATCATATTATCATTTCTACACTTAAATTTGCTACAATGCTCAGACCTTATTGTCGTGCTTTCATAGATCTGTATACGGTAGTGTTTAACAGTATGTGTTTGCAGCATGTTCACATATTTTTTCCTGCCTGCAATTTTCAAAGCTTATTTGAGGAACAACACTAGTGATAGCAGAACAAGTGACACTGGAGTTGTATACGTATATAAATTTGAAAAGAACCAAGAGTCTGAATGGTGAAGATATCAGTTATTCTGAGCCAATCATTTAAAAAAAAAGAATGAATCTATTATGTTCTAGCTATATATTACATTAATAAGGCCTAGGTAAATATTGTTATTTTGATGGCTTACATACTGATCAAATGTCACTCTTATATGGTGTGAATTTAAGGATCCTTAGAAAACTGCTATTTTTATTATCTGTAATATACAGTGGTACCTCGGTTTACGATGTTATCACCTTACGTTATTTTCGGTAACCGATATTTATAACGTAAGAAATTTGTTTGTGGTTTACGATGTTTGCTTCGGTTACCGACATTCGTACCGGACCTGTCCGCTTGGCGCCCAGCTGAGCGCGCACTCCAGGGAGCGTCAGTGCTATTGTTTACAAGCGAGAGCGACCACCCACCCACACCCACGCATTCATACCAGTATATTGTCATTATTCCACTGTTTTTAGTGCTTGCAACTGCTAAATAAGCTACCATGGGTCCAAGGAAAGATCCTAGTGCTAAGCCTGTGGCAAAGAGGAACAGAAATATATGTACGATAGAAGTGAAGAAGGAGATAATAGAAAAATATGAAAGTGGAGTGCGTATCAGTGAGCTGGCCAGGCTGTATGGTAAACCCTATTCTACCATCGCTACCATTGTGGATAAGAAATATTTAAGTAAAATCAAGGAAGCTGTTGTTGCAAAAGGTGCATCTGTGATCACAAAACAGAGACCACAAGTGGTGGAAAATGTGGAAAGGTTGTTGTTGGTGTGGATCAACGAGAAACAGTTAGCAGGAGATACTGTTTCGGAGGGAATAATATGTGAAAAGCAAGGCAGTTGCATGATGATCTCCTTAAGAAAATGCCTGCAACGAGTGAAGTGAGCGAAATTTAAAGCCAGCAGAGGCTGGTTTCAAAATTTAAGAAGCGTACTGGCATACATAGTGTTGTGAGGCATGGTGACGCAGCCAGTTCTGACAAAAGTGCGGCTGAAAATATGTTCCTGAATTCCAGGAGTACCTAGAGGCTGAACAATTCCTCCCCAACAAGTGTTTAATTGTGATGAAACAGGCCTGTTTTGGAAGAAAATGCCCAACAGGACCTACATTACTCAGGAGGAAAAGGCACAGCCAGGACATAAGCCTATGAAAGACAGGCTAACGTTGATGCTTTGTGCCAATGCAAGTGGTGATTGCAAAGTGAAGCCTTTACTAGTGTATCTTTTGAAAATCCCGAGTGTTTGGCAGATGCGGTGTCAGCAAGTCTAACTTGTGTGTGATGTGGAAGTCTAACAAAAGGCTTGGGTCACAAAGGACATTTTCTTAGATTGGTTCAATGAAGTGTTTGGCCCCAGTGTGAAGAAATATCTATTGGGCAATAATTTGCCACTTAAGTGCCTCCTGATAATGGACAATGCTCCTTGTCATCCTCCAAACTTGGTAGAGAAAATTGTGGAGGAGTTTAAATTCATCAAAGTGAAGTTCTTGCCCCTAATACCACTCCTCTCCTCCAGCCCATGGACCAGCAGGTCATTTCCAACTTTAAAAACTCTATACCAAAGCAATGTTTCAAAAGTGCTTTGATGTGACCACAGACATGAACATAACCCTAAGAGAATTTTGGAAAACCATTTCCATATGCTGCATTGTGTACACCTTATAGGTAAGGCTTGGGAGGGAGTGACTACCAGGACTTTGAACTCTGCCTGGAGAAAATTGTGGCCAGACTGTGTCCTAGGGAGGGATTTTGAAGGTTTTGGGGCTGAGCCTCAGAACCCTGAGCCTGAGCCTGAGCCTGAGCCTGAGCCTGTTTTGGAAGAAATTGTGGAATTGGGCAAGTCTTTGGGGTTAGAGGTGAGTGGTGAGGATGTGGAACAGTTGGTGGAGGAGCACAAGGAAGAGCTAACCACTGAAGATCTGCAAGAGCTTCAACAGCAACTGGAACAAGAGAGCAGAGGTCAGGACAATGGTTCAGAGGAGGTGGAGGAGGTGGAACAAAAATGGAAGAATGTGCCTTCTTCAAGGATTAAGGACATTTGTGGAATGTGGAGCAAGGTGCAAGCATTTATGGATGAATATCACCCTAACCATGCTGTTGCAGGCCGTGCTGGCAACCTGTACAATGACACAGTGGTGTGTCATTTCAGGGATGTGTTAAAGAATCGCCAGACACAGATCTCCCTGGACAAATTTGTTGTTAGAAAGAGGTCTAGTGACTCTCAAGCTGGTCCTAGTGGCATTCAAAGAAAAAGGGAAGTAACCCCAGAAAAGAACTTACCACCTGCAGTGTTAATGGAAGGATTCCCCTTCCAAACACTAGCATACTACTCCACCTTCTCCCTCCTCCCGTCCTCCACACATCAACAACTCTTCAATAAATGTAAGTGACATGTTATTGTACAATATTTGCATGTATATTTATGTATTCTTTATTAAATTGTGTATTATTTAATGTCCAAAAGTTCTAAAAAATATTTTATTTAACTACTTTTGGAAGTCTTGGACGGATTAAATTTATTTCCATTATTTCTTATGGGGAAAATTGATTCGTTTTACGATTGTTTCGGCTTAAAATATGCCCTCTCTGACGGATTAAAATCGTAAACCGAGGTACCACTGTACGTACACTAGTGATGTATCGGATATCCGCATCCGCGGAACATCTGCACAATTTCTTACATCCGTATCCGTATCCACATCCGTATTTCACTGCAAACAGATATCCGCATATACATCGTATCCGAAATCCGCAGAACATCCGCATAATTTCTTACATCCGCATCAACATCTGTGGAACATCCACACAATTTCTTACATCCGCATTCGCATTCACAAAATGAGTAAGTAAGACATCCGTATATACATCCGCATCCGCGGATATCTAAATTTTCACATCCGATACATCCCTAATATACACTAAGCAAGTAAACACTGTGCTTGCTCAGCAAACTAGAGTTCCCCAGCACCCTTTCAACCAGTTAGCGATTGTACACACACATATATAACAGGAAGGGCACTGGAATGAATCAGGGAATACCTCACAGGGAGGCAACAACGGGTCATGGTGCGTGATGAGGTATCACAGTGGGCGCCTGTGACGAGCGGCGTACCGCAGGGGTCAGTCCTAGGACCAGTGTTATTCTTGGTATATGTAAACGACATGACGGATGGGATAGACTCAGAAGTGTCTCTGTTCGCAGATGATGTGAAATTAATGAGGAGAATCACATCGGAAGAGGACCAAGCAAGACTTCAAACAGACCTGGAGAAGCTTGACATCTGGTCTAGCAACTGGCTTCTCAAATTTAACCCCACCAAATGCAAAGTCATGAAGATCGGAGAAGGGCAAAGAAGACCGCTGACAGAGTACAGGCTAGGTGGACAAAGGCTACAAACCTCATCAAAGGAGAAAGACCTTGGGGTGAGTATAACACCAAGCACGTCTCCGGAAGCACACATCAACCAGATAACCGCGGCAGCATATGGGCGACTAGCAAACCTAAGATTAGCGTTCCGTTACCTTAACAAGGAATCGTTCAAGACACTGTATACCGTATACGTCAGGCCCATACTAGAGTATGCAGCACCAGTCTGGAACCCACACCTGGTCAAGCACGTCAAGAAATTAGAGAAAGTGCAAAGGTTTGCGACAAGGCTAGTTCCACAACTCAGGGGACTGCCTTATGAAGAAAGGTTGAGGGAAATAGGACTAACAACACTGGAGGACAGAAGGGTTAGAGGAGACATGATAACGACATACAAAATACTGCAGGGAATCGACAAGGTAGATAGTGACAGGATGTTCCAGAGAGGAAACACAGAAACAAGGGGACACAACTGGAAGCTGAAGACTCAGATGAGTCAGAGGATGTTAGGAAGCAATTCTTCAGCCATAGAGTAGTTAGGAAGTGGAATAGTTTAGCGAACGATATAGTGGAGGCGGGAACCATACATAGTTTTAAGACAAGGTATGATAAAGCTCACGGAGCAGGGAGAGCAGAAACCCAGTAGCGGACAGTGCAGAGGCGGGGCCAGGAGCTGAGTCTCGACCCCTGCAACCACAATTAGGTGAGTACACACACACACACACACATGAATAGTCTAGAGAAAGATATAGTGGAGGCAGGAACCATACATAGTTTTAAGACAAGGTATGATAAAGCTCATGGAGCAGGGAGAGCAGAGACCCAGTAGCAGACAGCGAAGAGGCGGGGCCAGGAGCTGAGTCTCGACCCCTGCAACCACAATTAGGTGAGTACATATATATATATATATATATATATATATATATATGATCATGTACACATTTATGTATACACACTCATCTGAGTTTTCTTTGATTTTATCTTAATAGTTCTTGTTCTTATTGCTTTTCCTTTCATATCCATGGGGAAGTGGAATAAGAATCTTTCCTCCGTAAGCCATGTGTGTTGTAAAAGTCAACTAAAATGCCAGGAACAATGGGCTAGTAACCCCTTTTCCTTTATAGCTTACTAAAAAGAAAAAGAAGAAAACCGTCAAAGTGGGATGTTTGAATGTGCGTGGATGTTGTGCGAATGATAAGAAAGAGATGATTGTAGATGTTATGAATGAAAAGAAGCTGGATGTCCTGGCTTTAAGTGAGACAAAGCTGAAGGGGGTAGGAGAGTTTCAGTGGGGAGAAATAAATGGGATTAGGTCAGGGGTTTCAAATAGAGTTAGAGTTCAAGAAGGAGTGGCAATAATGTTGAATAGTCAGTTATGGCAGGTAAAGAGGGAATATAAATGTATAAATTCAAGGATTATGTGGAGAAAAATAAAGGTTGGATGTGAAAAGTGGGTTATAGTAAGTGTTTATGCACCTGGAGAAGAGAGAAGTGTAGAGGAGAGAGAGAGATTTTGGGAAATGTTGAGTGAGTGTGTGGGGAGTTTTGAACCAAGTGAGAGAGTAATTGTGGTTGGGGATCTTAATGCTAAAGTGGGTAAAAATGTTGTGGAGGAAGTAGTAGGTAAATTTGGGGTGCCAGGGGTAAATGTAAATGGGGAACCATTAATAAAGCTATGTGTAGAAAGAGGTTTTGTAATAAGTAATACATATTTTATGAAAAAGAGGATAAATAAATATACAAGGTATGATATAGCATGTAAGGAAAGTAGTTTGTTGGATTATGTATTGGTGGATAAAAGGTTGATGGGTAGGCTTCAGGATGTACATGTTTATAGAGGGGCAACGGATATATCGGATCATTATTTGGTTGTAGCTACAGTTAGAGTAAAAGGTAGATGGGACAAAAAGAAAATGGCAACAGCAAGTAAGAGAGAGGTAAAAGTGTATAAACTAAGGGAGGAGGAAGTTAGGGTGAGATATAAGCAACTATTGGAAGAAAGGTGGGCTAGTGCAAGTATGAGTAGTGGGGGGTTGAAGAGAGTTGGGATAGTTTTAAAAATGTAGTACGTATTAGAATGCGGGGTAGAAGTTTGTGGCTATAGGAGGGTGGGTGCAGGAGGAAAGAGGAGTGAGTGGTGGAACGAAGAAGTAAAGGGTGTGATAAAAGAGAAAAAGGTAGCTTATGAGAGGTTTTTACAAAACAGAAGTGTTAATAGAAGAGCAGAGTATATGGAGAGTAAAAGAAAGGTGAAGAGAGTGGTGAGAGAGTGCAAAAGAAGAGCGGATGAAAGAATGGGAGAGGCTCTGTCAAGAAATTTTGCTGAAAACAAGAAATATTTTTGGAGTGAGATAAACATGGTAAGAAAGCCTAGGGAACGAATGGATTTGTCAGTTAAAAACAGAATAGGGGAGTTAGTAGATGGGGAGCTGGAGGTATTGGGTAGATGGCAGAAATATTTTGAGGAACTTTTAAATGTCGATGATAAAAGGGAGGCGGTAATTTCATGTACTGGCCAGGGAGGTACAACATCGTTTAGGAGTGAAGAAGAGCAGGATGTGAGTGTGGGGGAGGTGCATGAGGCATTACATAGAATGAAAGGGGGTAAAGCAGCTGGAACTGACGGGATCATGACAGAAATGTTAAAATCAGGGGGGGATATAGTGCTGGAATGATTGGTATTTTTGTTTAATAAATGTATGAAAGAGGGGAAGGTACCTAGGGATTGGCAGAGAGCATGTATAGTTCCTTTATATAAAGGGAAGGGGATAAAAGAGAGTGTAAAAATTTTAGGGGAATAAGTTTACTGAGTATACCAGGTAAAGTGTATGGCAGGGTTATTATTGAAAGAATTAGAGGTAAGACAGAGAGTAGGATTGCAGATGAGCAAGGAGGCTTTAGAGTGGGTAGGGGATGTGTAGATCAAGTGTTTACAGTGAAGCATATATGTGAACAGTATTTAGATAAAGGTAGAGAAGTTTTCATTACATTTATGGATTTAGAAAAGGCATATGATAGAGTGGATAGGGGAGCAATGTGGCAAATGTTGCAAGTGTATGGAATAGGTAGTAAGTTACTGAAGGCTGTAAAGAGTTTTTATGAGGATAGTGAGGCTCAGGTTAGGGTGTGTAGGAGAGAGGGAGATTACTTCCCAGTAAAAGTAGGTCTTAGACAGGGATGTGTAATGTCACCATGGTTGTTTAATATATTTATAGATGGGGTTGTAAAAGAAGTAAATGCTAGGGTGTTGGGGAGAGGGGTGGGATTAAATTATGGGGAATTAAATGCAAAATGGGAGTTGACACAGTTACTTTTTGCTGATGATACTGTGCTTATGGGAGATTCTAAAGAAAAGTTGCAAAGGTTAGTGGACGAGTTTGGGAGAGTGTGTAAAGGTAGAAAGTTGAAAGTGAACATAGATAAGAGTAAGGTGATGAGGGTATCAAACGATTTAAATAAAGAAAAATTGGATATCACATTGGAGAGAGGGATTATGGAAGAAGTAAATGTTTTCAGATATTTGGGAGTTGACGTGTCAGCGGATGGGTTTATGATGGATGAGGTTAACCATAGAATTGATGAAGGAAAAAAGGTGAGTGGTGCATTGAGGTATCTGTGGAGACAAAAAACGTTATCCATGGAGGCAAAGAAGGAAATGTACGAAAGTATAGTGGTACCAACACTCTTATATGGGTGTGAAGCATGGGTTGCAAATGCTGCAGCGAGGAGGAGGCTGGAGGCAGTGGAGATGTCCTGTCTAAGGGCAATGTGTGGTGTAAATATTATGCAGAAAATTCGGAATGTGGAAATTAGGAGAATGTGTGGAGTTACTAAAAGTATTTGTCAGAGGGCTGAAGAGGGGTTGTTGAGGTGGTTTGGTCATTTAGAGAGAATGGATCAAAGTAAAATGACTTGGAGAGCGTATAAATCTGTAGGGGAAGGAAGGCAGGGTAGGGGTCATCCTAGAAAAGGTTGGAGGGAGGGGGTAAAGTAGGTTTTTGTGGGCTAGGGGCTTGGACTTCCAGCAAGCATGTGTGAGCGTGTTAGATAGGAGTGAATGGAGACGAATGGTTTTTGGGACATGACGATCTGTTGGAGTGTGAGCAGGGTAATATTTTGTGAAGGGATTCAGGGAAACCAGTTAATTGATTTAGTTGGACTTGAGTCCTGGAAATGGGAAGTACAATGCCTGCACTTTAAAGGAGGGGGTCTGGGATAGTGACATCTGGAAGGGACTATTCTCAGCTGTCGTATCTGAGCGCCTCTGCAAAGACAGTGATTATGTATGAGTGTGGTGAAAGTGTTGAATGATGATGAAAGTATTTTCTTTTTGGGGATTTTCATTCTTTTTGGGCCACCCTGCCTCGATGGGAGACGGCCGACTTGTTGAAAAAAAAAATAAGTCGATGGAGGCGCGTATGATTAGTTATCACTATGTCATCAGCAATGCACTTCTCAAAGGTTATTTGATGGATAATTATTGCCAAAGGTTCATCAGTTGCGGGATTATCAATGTTTCCTCGCGGCGAGGCTCAGGTGAGGCGCCATTTACACAGTGAAGAGCTGAGGGGTTGCTCGTTGATGATGACTGCTCTCAACATCACCCGCTGCCTCAAACTGTGTTTGTACGATGTAAGTACTGTTACCCTCCTGGTTACCACTAATCTTCTCTAACATACTGTTCTGGCCTATAACACCGATTCACTTACCAAATAATGAGGTATCTGGGCGTAGTCGAGTGTTGTGCTTAGAGTACTGAAGGATGGTGTACTGCCTGAAGACTAAGTCACAATAACTTTGCAACAAATCGCTACTTTATAAAGAACGGACTGATATGTCTTGCAATCCTAACATCCCTCGGACACTGACCCCGTACAGATTTAGCGCCTCCCTATTAGTACAATAGGTGGTCTCTTAATTCACTATTCTCTACTGATTTATAATCTGTAACCTTAACAGCGTTTTTAAAGGACTATTCAAACAAATAGATCAAGGCCTCTTTCCATGTTAAGCACATTTATTGAGCTTGTCTTATGTGCCAGAACCAATTCAAGACTGTTCTAGATGGTTTATTCACAAATTAACCAAGAAAGTAGTTTAGGGTTACTTGGAAGCCGTGAGACCCCCCACACTCGGGGGAGAACACTAGATACAAATAAAAATTGCAACCTACTGATGTTGATATATGATGGAGACTTGTGGGGACTTTAGGAACACTGGTCGCAAACAATGTGCCTCCTTCAGTGCCCACGTCTCAGCTCCCCAAACAGCTTCGGGACCCTGGATTAAGAACATATGGTTCTTGTACATTATGAAATTTTACGTCAGTAATAACTGACAAGTTAAGTGGACTGTATAATTCTGAAGAATTTAAATGAACTTTAATTATTTAAGTAATTTTGTTTTGTATAGTAGGTTATAATTATTAAGTATCAAATTATTTCATAGATAAGATTTTAGATTTTGCCACCGAAGTGGCTAGTTTATTGTGCACCCCATATCCATCCTGTGGACGGTAGCGCAAGAGCATATGGATACACAAAAGGCCTAGGCACTAGGCCCCAAAGGGGTTAACAATTGTACATTTGGGTTTATATCTACATTTCAATTATCTGTTACAAGCAGGTATCTTATTTCATGAATAAGATATCTTGACATGTCACATAGGTTATTATATTGTCTATCTCTATATTCCTCAATAAGTGCACAATTAAGCACATAGTGTTCAAGACAGTGACCATATGTCTGATCACATAATTTGCATTTAGTTTGATCATCATCTGTGTCTCCCAAACTGTCAGAAGTACCTGTAGCCAAGCCTAAGCCTGGCCACTACAACATCAGTCAGTCTGTTCACATTGCAAGTTGCTCCACAAACATGCCCATCTGTGCTCGCATTATCATGAGCACAGATAGGCACGTTCATGGAAATTAATTTGGATTTATATCTACAGTTTACTTATCTGTTAAAAGCAAATTTAGGAAATTTGCTTAGAATAAGTGGTATCCTACCTTCACTAATAAGATATCTTGACATGTCACATAGGTTATTATACTGTCTATCTCTATATTCCTCAATAAGTGGACAATTCAGCACATAGTGTTCAAGACAGTGACCATATGCCTGATCACATAATTTGCATTTAGTTTGATCATCATCTGTGTGTCTCCCAAACTGCCAGAAGTACTTGTAGCCAAGCCGAAGCCTGGCCACTACAACATCAGTCAGTCTGTTCACATTGCAAGTTGCTCCATAAACATACTTATCTACATTCATGTTATCATAGTGGGTTATAGATCTACTCAGGCTTCTAACTGCATTCCTATAGCTATCATTTTCGTTATTTATTTCTCTCCTAATATTATTCCTAATGCTAGACACAGATATACCAAAGTTATATTCTACATTCTCATATTACACTTACCTTTTACATTGGTGGTATATCCTAACGCCTCCTCCGGCAAGCTTACAAGAAAACTGGCCAATATAAGTAACCTTACCTGTTATGTAGTTTGGGATATATACAGTGGAAAGTGAACCTAAATTATTGGATTATTATTATTATAATCAAGGGGAAGCGCTAAACCCGTAGGATTATACAGCGAATGTGGGGGGGATGATGTGAAAGGTATTCAGGCTTAATTCAGGGAACTGGAGCACAGATCCAATTGCTTAGATCAAGAACCCCTCACCAGCGTCAAAGAACCTTTCTTGAGGGTCTAAATAATTTTAAGTCACGCGGTAGAGACAACATCGCATCATCTAGCTACCGCGTCTCGTTTCTTTCCATACCATCCTTATGGTTCCGTTTATTTATATATCTGGACCGTTCCAGATGTATTTTCTCTCCACTTAACTTGTAGTGAAAATTCGCCGATATTTCTATGGGCCACTATTAATTCGAGAAACATTTGCGAACTCACCGCTCGTATTATCCCTCGTACCTCCATCTTTTTTTTTTTACTCTCCTATTTTGTACACATAGGTTTATTGAAATTTAATGATATTTCTGGGTGTTATGTATTTTCCTGATCAGAATATTAATTCCTACAATATTACAATAATTCCACTTTACTTAATTATATTGAATATGTTAGTTCCCTGTGACTTATCACCTTTTAAAAGTCACATTAACATTACACACCTGCATTATTATATAAACAATCCTTACCAATTATTATTTAAATCATAGGAAAATTATCAAATTTTTCCACAATGGGTATGAGGTTCATAATAAAGATACTGAACTAAAACTGAAATTGAAATCCACATGATTGACTACATTTTCATATCTAGAGGTCTTTACATATTCTAAAAGAAATATTAATCACTTACCTATGGATGGTTGTCGAGTCCTTCAGGAATGCCATGGCATGTCAGTGGCTCTCCTTGCACTCAATTTACATTGTAACTTCCGATACCCATGTAATCTGCAATGAAATAAAATTTGTTTGTTTGTTTGTTTGTAAAATCAGTCTCCCATCCCGTGTTACACAAGTTGCCACTAACATTTCACCACACGTTGCCACAAACATTTCACTACACCAGGTAAACACACGTTGTCACTGTCACCACATAAAGTGCTACTAACATTTCACCATTTGCAGTTTTGGCCGTTCATCTTTATTAAGAGAACGTCCCCACCGTATGTGATCGAAGGCACGATGGTTGAGACCATGCAAGTCATCGCTGCTAAACTAGGATTCTGGTGCGCTATTTACTCCATTATTTTTTTGCCAGCCAGTGCCACATTCTAGACGAGGGGTCCTTAACATGAGAACCATGGGTTAACATAAGAACATAAGAAAGAAGGAACACTGCAGCAGGCCTACTGGCCCATGCGAGGCAGGTCCAAATCTCCAACGGCTTAAGCCAATGCCCCGACCCAGCCAGGTCAGGTTACATTCACTTAAGGAAGGAGCACTGCATCTGACCTAGTAGCACAACCTAGTCAGGACCAATTCACACCAAACCGCACCCACTCATATAATTGTCCAGCCGACCACCTGGTCAGGTCACTTCCACTTAAGGAATTAGTACAGGTCAGGTTACATTCACTTAAGGAAGGAGCACTGCATCTGACCTAGTACAAGCTCACACCCAACCACACCCACTCATGTATTTATCTAACCTATTTTTAAAACTACACAACGTCTTAGCATCTATGACGGTACTCGGGAGTTTGTTCCACTCATCCACAACTCTATTACCAAACCAGTGCTTTCCTATATCCTTCCTGAATCTGAACTTTTCCAACTTGAAACCATTGCTGCGAGTCCTGTCTTGGTTGGATATTTTCAGCACGCTATTTACATCCCCTTTGTTTATTCCTGTTTTCCATTTGTACACCTCAATCATATCCCCCCTAATTCTACGCCTTTCTAGAGAGTGCAGATTCAGGGCCCTCAGTCTATCCTCATAGGGAAGATTTCTGATACATGGGATCAACTTTGTCATCCTCCTCTGTACGTTTTCCAGTGCATTTATATCCATTCTGTAATACGGTGACCAGAACTGTGCAGCATAATCTAAATGAGGCCTAACCAAAGATATATAGAGTTGAAGAACAACCTGAGGACTTCTGTTATTTATACTTCTTGATATGAAGCCAAGGATTCTGTTAGCTTTATTGCGAACACTTATGCACTGTTGTCTAGGCTTCAGATTACTACTAACCAGAACTCCTAAATCCTTCTCGCAATTACAAGTAATAAGATCTATATTATTCAGCTTATATGTGGCATGGTTATTGTCCTGCCCAACATTTAGAACTTTGCATTTGTTTACATTAAACTGCATCTGCCACTTCTCCGACCACTGCATCAGTCTATTCAAATCATCTTGGAGTGCTCTAATGTCCTCGTTTGAATGAATTGGACGGCCTATTTTGGTGTCATCAGCAAATTTACTTATGCTACTATTTATTCCCTCATCTATGTCGTTTATGTAAATTGTAAACAACAGGGGCCCAAAACTGACCCCTGTGGAACACCGCTTGAGACACGCCCCCATTCTGATTTCTCTCCATTTATGCAAACTCTCTGCCGCCTATTAGTCAACCATGCCTCTACCCAGGAAAAAATTTCTCCTCCTATACCGTGTGCCTTAAGTTTCCTCAGTAGCCTCTGATGTGGAACTTTATCGAAAGCCTTACTGAAGTCCATATACACAATATCATATTCATTACCATGATCTACTTCCTCAAACACCTTAGTGAAAAAAGTTAGTAAATTCGTAAGACATGAACGCCCTTGTAAAACCGTGTTGAGATTCATTAATCAATTTATGCTTTTCAAGATGGCTACGAATTGCCTCGGCAATTATTGATTCCATAAATTTACCAACTATGGAGGTAAGGCTTATTGGTCTATAGTTCGAAGCTAAGGACCTGTCACCTGCCTTGTAAATAGGTATTACATTTGCCCTTTTCCACTTGTCTGGCACTATGCCAGTTTGTAGTGATATATTGAAAAGATTTGCCAAAGGTTTGCTAAGTTCCTCTTTACATTCCTTAAAACTCTTGCAAACAGTTCATCAGGGCCTGGGGATTTGTTAGGTTTTAATTTCTCTATTTGTCTGAGGACCATGTCACTAGTTACCCCAATCGAACATAGTCTGTTATCTTCCAGTTCTACATAATTTATTATTTCTGGAATTCTGCTAGTATCTTCCTGAGTAAAACTGAGAGGAAGTAAGTATTGAAAATTTCACATATCCTTATCACTGTCCGTGATCTGTCCTGAGTTACTCTTAAGTGGGCCTATCTTGTCCCTAATCTTACTTCTGTATACCTGAAAGAACCCTTTTGGGTTAGTCTTCGAATCCCTTGCGACCTTAGCCTCATAATCCCTTTTTGCTTTTCTTATTCCTTTTTTATTTCTCTCTTTAATTGAAAATATTGATTTCTTATCTGTCCATCCCCTCTTTGATACGCCTATATATGCCTCTTTTGACCAATGAGATGTTTTAATCTATTGTTCATCCATTTAGGATCATTTTTGTTAGATCTAATTTCCTACTTGGAACAAAAGTTGTCTGGGCAGCTAGAACTATGCTCTGAAAAACGTCATATTGGCAACCAAAACCACCTACCTGACCCATAGTCAGGTCATCCCAATTTAGCCCACCTAGGTAATTTCTCAGCCCCATGAAGTCGGCTACACGAAAGTCTGGAACTGAGACTTGATTGCAGTTACCTGGGTAATTCCATGATATATTAAAACTAAGTGATTTGTGATCGCTTTCCCCAAGCTCTTCATTAACCTCAAGATTATTAATTAGTGATTCTTTGTTAGCAAGAACCAAATCAAGCAAGTTGCTACCTCTAGTTGGTTCTGTCACAAACTGTTTTAAAAACAATCCTGAACCGTATCAAGAAAGTCACTAGACTCAAGATTACCTGTCACATTGTTCCAATCAATGTGTCTAAAGTTAAAATCTCCCATTAACACAACATTTTCATATCTAGACGCCTTATGAATTTCGTCCCATAGCAGCTTACTGCGCTCCCTATCCAGGCTTGGGGGTCTGTAAATCACACCCAAAATTAATTTTCACGACCCTCGAGAAACTGTAGCCAAACAGATTCTGTGTCAGCTGTTTCTAATCTTATATCTTGTCTAACACAACAATTTAAATTATCTCTGACATACATCGCCACTCCACCACCCTTCCTGTTGACCCTATCAGTGTGGAATAGTTTGTAACCCTGAATGTTGCACTCGGAAGGCATTTCTCTATCTTTCAGGTTGAACCAGGTCTCTGTTATAGCAATAATATCTATATTACCTGCACTTGCAAGTAATCTTAGCTCATCTATCTTATTTCTTAGACTCCTACTATTTGTATAGTAAACCTCAAGGGAGCTAGTCACTCGTTGCCCTCTACTATCTCTCTTTGTTTGTTGATCAATTGTTTTGCATTTACAAACAACTTTATTTTGAATCTTATCTTTTAAACATAACCCTGGGGTATCCTGGAAATATCTGCTGTTTCCAGGCCTAATACCACAGCCTGATTGTTTCCCACAAACACCCATACCTCTATAATCTATCAGTTAGGTTCAGGAAGTCTGTGGAGGGTTCGTTGAAAACTTAATGCATACATAACTTGTTGCTACACTTTATTTGATTCATTTCCTAATGAGTTTTTAGTTTGATATCTTTATTATGCACCCCATACCCATCCTGTGGGCGGTAGTCAAAAGATTACAGAGGTACATAATGGGTCCAGGGACTGGACCTCAAAGTTTGATGGCTGAGCAAGTTACAAAGGTAATGAACTCAGATGGTCACAATCATGACAAGTTACAAAGGTATTTGCAGATTACAGAGGTATATATAGGGTCCAGAGACTGGGCCCCAAAGTTTTGATAGCTGAACAAGGTACAATGGTAATTAATTCACTAGTTACAAGGTAATGAATCATGTAAGTAAATTTACTTACGTCTGTACATGGTTGCACTCATGAACAAATTATAAAGCAATGAGCAATCTATTAGTCTACACCCAGCCACAACTGTAATGAGTTATTGGTGCAAATTTTAATTGTTGGGTCACACACACACACATATACATATACACATACACACGCATACATGTATATACATACACACATACACATACACACATGTACATACACACACACACACACACACACACACACGTGTCAATGCTTTATTTACAGGGAGCAAAGTCAGGGTATTTTTCCAGAATGGTCTGTAATATACCACTGTGGATAAAATACTTTGACATATCTTGAACATTTCTGAATGAGTAGTCTGAATCCTAATGAGCAAGAAGAAACCTTTTAAAAATGTCTCCAAAGTTCTTAGTTTTATATCTGATTTTAATGTATTTCATTGGATCCATATGAAGATATACTGTGTAAGAGGGTGGCGGTCCACCTAAAACTTATTACATTATTTATAATTTGAGATAAGCAACGAATGTCGAGTAACACCGACACTAGCTACTGTATAACACATGTAGCAGTTGGCATTTTTTTAATTGAATATATTTGACCATAGATTTGATAAAGGCTCTGCTAGGTGTGCATTTCAATGCTAGTGTGAGTTATGTATAAAGTGTTAAGACTTGTGTGGCAGCTTCGAGTACGTGATGTCGGATACCCACGCTTATGGCATCCAGCTGCCCAACGGCACCTGGACGGGCATGATGGGCCTTCTCACACGCAAGGTCAGTGCCACCCACACCCTCTTGTCTTACTATTCTGTCTGTCTTGTCTTACTCTAATCTGTCTTACTGTCTTGTCTTACTCTCCTGTCATACTGTATTGTCTTACTCTCCTCTGTCTTACTGTCTTGTCTTACTCTCCTCTGTCTTACTCTCATCTGTCTCACTGTCTTGTCTTAATCTCCTCTGTCTTACTGTTTTGTCTTTCTCTCCTCTGACTTACTGTCTTGTCTTTCTCTCCTCTGTCTCACTGTCTTGTCTTACTCTCCTCTGTTTTACTGTTTTGTCTTACTCTCCTCTGTTTTACTGTTTTGTCTTACTCTCCTCTGTTTTACTGTTTTGTCTTACTCTCCTCTGTTTTACTGTTTTGTCTTACTCTCCTCTGTTTTGCTGTTTTGTCTTACTCTCCTCTGTTTTACTGTTTTGTCTTACTCTCCTCTGTTTTACTGTTTTGTCTTACTCTCCTGTTTTACTGTTTTGTCTTACTCTCCTCTTTTTTACTGTTTTGTCTTACTCTCCTCTTGTTGTCTTACTCTCATCTTGTCGTCTTGTCTTACTCTCATCTTGTCTTGTCTTACTCTCCTCTTGTTGTCTTGTCTTACTCTCCTCTTGTTGTATTGTCTTACTCTCCTCTGTCTTACTGTCTTGTCTTACTTTTTTTCTGTCTTACGGTCTTGTCTTACTGTCCTCTGTCTTACTGTCTTGTCTTACTCTCCTCTGTCTTACTGTCTTGTCTTGTCTTTCCTCTGTCTTACTGTCTTGTTTTACTCTCCTCTGTCTTACTGTCTTGTCTTACTATCCTGTCTTACTGTTTTGTCTTTCTTTTGTCTTACTGTCTTGTCTTACTATCCTGTCCTAAATTATCTGTTGGCTCTTACTTTTTTTAACTCCGGCCGTCTCCCACCGAGGTAGGGTGACCACAAAAACACTTTCATTGCCTTTCATTCAATCACTGTCTTGCCAGAACTGGCGTGCCGACGTCACAGTTCAGGTGACCCTCTAAACTGCAACATCCCCACCCTCCTTCAGTACTTTCCACCTCTATGACTTCAGTCCAGTTAACCAGCTTCCCTGAATCCCTTCTTAAATGTTACCTTGTTCACCTCCAACACCCGTCAAATAAAAACACTTGTCTCCACTCCAATCCAACACGCTCACACAAACCTTTTGGATGTCAAAGCCTCTAGCACTCAAAACCTACTTTACCCCCTCCCTCCAACTTTTCCTAGGACGACCCCTACCCCTCCTTTCCTCCACCCCAGATTTATACGCTCTCCTAGTCATTCTGTTTGTTTCCTTCCTTCTAAATATCCAAACTACCTCAACAGCCCCTCTTTAGCCTTTGAACAATACTTTCGGTAACACCACACTTAATCTCCAAACCCTTAATTCTCTGCATAATATTCATACCACACATTGTCCTCAAACACTACTCGTACATCTCTACTACCTCCAGTCTCCTCGTTGCAACATTCGTAACCCATGCTTCAAACACATACAACAGTGTTGGTAACCACTATACTCTGGTACAAAGCCCTTTTTGCTTCCATGGATAAATTTCTTTGTTATATATATACAAATAAAATACATTTATTTCAACTTTAGTTTGGCCACTAAGATTTGTCTTAGGGATGATGTCTTTCGCTGAAAAATCCAAGAGAGAGGTATCCCCGTATCCCATAATTTTCCCCATCCCCTGTATCTCAATGATCCAAGAGGGGGAGAGGTAACACCTATCACATAACTTCCCAGTCCCCAGTATCTCAATGATCCAAGAATGAGAGAGAGCCCAATATCTCATGATTCCAGCCCTATTTATATTTATGCAAGCAACAGATGTGATAACTGTACAACTCCCTTACGAGACCTAGGGCTGTAATTCAACTCTGAAGAGGTACAAAAAGCTGGAGATCAGTACCCTCACAAGGATCAGGAACTGTAGATCTACACCCTAAAGAAACACAAAACTGGAATGTCCCAGTCACGCACTTAAAAATATGAGATAAATCGGATGAAACAGTTTCCATACCAATAAGTTGAGAAAGCCTCTTCTGTCGGCTTCACACTTTCGACACCAGTGTGTCCTACTTAGAAGTTAAAAGGTTTGGAGGAACATGTCCAAATCTTAAAAAATAAAAAAATGTGGTAGCTGTTTCCTTATTGTGTAGGGTTAGTCTGCCAATTTAGCAACAAAATTATTTAACAAAGTGGGGACTTTGTTTCTATGTGATAACTGAAATGGCTCTTCTGATCATCCACAAGCTTTCAGCGCTGGACTATTTTCTCAGAGAAGGTTCGCCTTGTTATTGGACTTGATAAGACCTAATTTTTCAATTTAATTAAACAAATTGGGACGTGGAAACTAGAAGATACTTTTTTTTTATGGTTCGAACTCCCAACGATGGACTGTCTTTCCAAATGGATGGTTTCGGTTTGTATTGAAACAAGTTTCAATTTGGAAATTAATAGTGATGCTGTTTTTGGGCTAACACTTCATTACTTAAAACTTGCTTAAACTTAATTTTCATTTATTTTTTTATTTTTAAACCTTAGTATCACTGTGGCATGAAATTCCAATCAGCAAACTTCCCAGACTAGATATGGTAAACAAAATACTTTTCTGTGTTTAATTTTGTAATTTGGGCCTGGAGACGCTCCAATTTTAAAACCACCGAAAGGAGCCAGAAAGTTCTCACTCACAATATCAACCTGTTCTGTTGAAAATAATGCTGTCATTATCACTCAACGTCCGCACCAATCACACCCACACGATCAAGGTAGATATGTTAAGATGATGACTGCGAGTTATTATAAAATTTTATTAGTCAGGGAAAGTTTCTCCTGATACAGGCCTCAGTCATAATATGACCTGGTCATTGAAGCTTTTGGTCAGGTTTACAAGGTCTTCTGCTAGCATACCATCTACCTTTCCCAATGGAAATAAGTCACTCTGACTTTTGGGTTATCCTAGTTCTCTACACATATGCTGCTATGTATGATAATCTATGTAAATGTATTTGTGTATACATGAATAACTTACACTATAACAAATATCTCCTGAAGCCTCTCACCTACTCCCACCCCCAACAAAGAAACGGTTAATACAGTTATACAGTCAGATTAGTGAATTATTGTATATAACGTAAATTATAGCAACGCTAGATTAATTTCGATGCAACATAAAAAAGGCACATGAAATTTATAAATTGACATGAAAATTAAAATTTGACATAAATGTGAACAAAATGACAGTGCATAAAACAAATTGCGTTACCTGTTTACTAGGGATGTCAACTCCGGCTGATCTATTAGTCACATCAAAAGATACATAATTTTCAGTTAGTGTGTTGATGTCGTGTGTGTTTGTGTTGGCAGGAGGTGGACATGTCTGGGGTGGTGTTCTCCCAGCACGAGCCGTGTTCATGTTTTGACTTCAGAGCCACTCTACATGAGTGATCAAGTAATGGCTTACAAGCGTCCACACATCCAGCCAGATATTGCAGGTTTTGTCAAGCCCTACCCACCTTGGTGAGAAAACCAAGTAACTTATTTTTTTTTTTTTTCTGGAATATGTGATATATTTATGGAGTGAACTTTATTTAAGATTCGTATCACACAAACTCTCTCTTTC